>QGSO01000141.1:0-70656 GCA_011037825.1 Carya cathayensis | reverse complement strand
AGAAAAAAAAAAAAAAAAAAAAAAAAAAAAAAAAAAAAAAAAAAAAAAAAAACAAAAGAGAGGAGATACACTTAATAAGTTGAGATAAAATGTGTAAACCCAAATTCAAAGGAGGATTGTGATTTAAAAATTTGAGATTCTTTAATATGACCCTCTTGGCAAAACAGGAGTGGAGAATTTTGCAGGAGGAAGGTACCATGCTACATAAAGTCTATAGAGCAAATTATTTTCCAAAAGTGAGCTTTTTTTACTGTACTTTGGGCCATTATCCTTCATATGCATGGAGAGGAATTTGGGAAGCTAAGAACATGCTAATCCAAAGAGGTAGATGTAGTATACGTAATGTGAAATCTGTGAAAATTTGGAAAGACTATTGGATTCCAGGTCATCAAGTTTTAAGGAAGGAATTCAATAATGTGGAGATTGAGGTCTATGAGGATACTGTCGACTGTATTATAGACAACAATACTAAGTGGTGGGATGCAGTAAAGATTAGAACTCAATTCAATCCAAATGTTACTGTAGATATTATGAAGATCATCTTATGCCTAAGTGAACAAAAAGATAAGTGGATATGGGCTCAAGAAAGAAGTGGTCGATTCAATGTGAAAAGTGCATACATATTTTTTAGAGACAACAAGATCTTTGGAAACTGAAAATTACTACTAAAGTCAAGATTTTTACTTGGAGAGCTTGATTACCTTCTCAGTACAGTCTCAAGAGAAAACGGATTGAAGTTGAGGACAATTGCTATTTTTGTTAGGAGAAAATTGAAGATATTCCACATGAACTATTTTTCTGCCACACTATCCGAGAATATTGGGACAAATATTTACCTTCTGTGAAAGGAATTGACAATCTTTTGAATTTTATTGATATGGCTCTAATTGTGAAGGAGAAGGGTAATCTAAAAGACCTAGCTACTTTTTTCTTGATGGCTGGGGGGGGTTTGGTTTCGAAGAAATAGAATGGTGCATAACAAAATTTGTGTTTATACTAGACAGGTGGCTGAATATGATTTATCTATGCCAAAAACTCACAAGGACCTGACAACTATCCAAAGCAAACAGTCAAAGACCATTTGTTGCTGGAAACCACCCCCTTAGGGATTTCTAAAGCTAAATGTATATGGGTCAATGTTCTTTGATCAGCCTAAAGTAGATATTGGGGTCATTCACAAAAATGCGAAAGGAGAAATAGTGATGGCGGCAAGCAAAGGGGAAATAGAGGTTGATGATCCAGAATCTATTGAATTGCTTACACTATTTAGAGGCCTACAATTATGTGTTAATATGGGCATCTTAGATATAATCCTTGAAAGTAATTGTTTATTGTTGGTGAGAGAACTATAAGCTGCAGAAGACTCTTTCTCATTGCTGGGGAATCTATTGAAAGATACAAAATGACTTATGGAATTATTTAGAAATTGTAAAGTTCAACATGTCAATAGATTAGGAAATGAGGCTACTCACAGATTACCACGTTGTACTTGGAATGTAGAAAGTATTGAACTATGGAGGGATACAGTTCCAGTGGCTGTCTCTTAAGTTGTATGGCTTGATAAAAATAGTTTGTAATGTTTCTAGTAAATGATATTTTGGCTTCTTTTATATATATATATATGAGAATGGGTCACCCACCCTATATATATATATATATATATATATATATATATATATATATATATAAAAGAGCAGTCTCAAAATCAGTTGAATGTAGACATGATCTTATTTCTCGGGAAGTTGGAATACAATCATTAACGTATAGCTTGCTTGAACTATAACTCATTTTACGGTTGAAAATTAAAAATGGGTTGAAAATTGTCAATTCTAGGGAAAAAATGGGAGAAAATATGCCATAAAAAATAATATTCAAACTGCTAGTCTTATTATTTTACTAATTTATAACTTAGAAGAACTAGCCTTAAGGAATGTTTGTGTGAGGGGGTAAAATATTTGGGCCCAGGCCCAACCCATTAGGTCACTAGAGGACAAGGGGGAAAGAGAGTCCAGGGGGGATCGTGGGTGTTATGGGGGGATCATGGGTGTCATGGGGAGGGGCAAGAGATAAGGGGCTGGATGCAGGGAGTCAGGGAATAGGGTGGGCTGTCAGCAAGGGTGTCATTGAATCATGTGGGGTCGGGGGTGCAAACGCCAAAAGGTATGGGGCTTAAGGGGAAAGGATGGCATGCGGACAGAAGGGTCACCTTAAAAGGGGTTGGATCTTCTTCTTCTTCTTTTTCTTCTTCTTCTTCATTTTTCTCTTCTTCTTCAACTCCATCTTCAACCTCAGGACAGTGTAGGTGTTCATTTCCATTAAATGTATCTGAAGCCATTATTGTATAGTGATGAATGAGAGACTGTAAATAATAATATTATAGTGAATTCCCCTTCCTCAAACCCTTGTGGATGTAGGTATTATGTCGAACCACATAAATATGTGTTTTTACTTCTAGTATTTTCTCTACGTCTATTTTCTTTCACTGCCATGAATGTATGCACTGACACTGTATGACTACACTGGACAACCGCTAGGGGCATAAAACCACGCCTTTTGAGTTCTGGATCGCCTCAGTGGGTTGGAAATGACTCTTTCTCCCATTCTGGCTCATTGTGCGAATTTTGGAGCATCAATACTCGCGATTTTTGTGGGATCTAATTTTCCTTCTTCGTCAGAGGGCGGAGAAGGATGATTTTTTGGCATGGTGAATAATTATCGGACGAGTAGATGACACCCTCCCAGATGAGTATTCTTATGTTTTTAATTTTTATATTTATGAAAAATGTAGGCGGGTGAGGAAAGATTAAATCTGAGGAAAAATTAAATCTTTCTCGGCCAGGCGAGGGACTTACTGAACTCCTCGCCCTTGCACTCGAATAAATGTCACATAAAAAACACACTGCTCGGGCATTTATACTTTCAAGTTGTAAGTGGGCAAATACTGTGCATTTACTTAGGTGCACAATGGACACAAGACAAAGTGTAGCACATGGCACTGGTAGCTCACATGACCGAGCTGCTCATCTTCTCGACTTTGACTTTGGGAATGTAATTTATTCACATCACACCTGCACTCGGCACATATACTTATAGGCAGGCACAGAGACATAAGTGCATAGTACCACCCAAGACACTGGGCACCCATGTGTATAGTACCATTTACCAATACACTAGCGAGCATTGTGCACTTAAGTGCACAGAGTCGCTCATGTTGGCACCATGCATAGCACTGTGCCTGCCATGCATAGTGCTCAAGGGGTGCATGACGTCGTGCACCTAGTAGCCTCTCGGCTCACTACTGCGAGGTTCAGCAACCTACTGGAGGCCATCATGTGGGTTGCCGATAATTTCTGTCCAACCCGCAGTGGGACCCTCACCTATTGGGTTGCACTTGATAGCTAGGCCGTGCTACACAGAGCATAGCGACGAGCGCCCAGATGAGCCACGACTCACTGTGGCTTGGCAAGGGGGGCTGCCTCGGCGGTCACCAAATGAACTGCCGGTGCCATCTGTCTCCATGACGACGGTCCCCGACTGCCTCGACTTGATGAAGGCATTACTGCATGACCACGTGTATGGGAATGCATGTGGTTGAGATCTACTCGGCTTAGTCGCGTTGTGGCTCGGTTGGGGGGTCGGCGGTCACCGGGTGAGCTGCCGATGGGTTCTGTCCCAGCCCGAGCCCAGCGCCACCATGGGAAGCACAGAAGCATCCTACATCATGTGCCTCGAATGGAGGCTACATCCGACAGCAATAAATAGGCGGCCACCTAGCCACCACCACCTAAGTCGTTGGCGATCTTTGTCACCCGACGAGGTGATCGTCTAGCTCACTGACTAGCAGGTATGCTCACCTTCTTGTTTGCAAGACTCAGACCAGTGGCCACACTGCTCAGCTTAGGACTCGGCCACCCGGCCAGACGAGCCACCCATCCACCCGGTGGTAGGGCTCGGACGAACTTGGATTAGTCCTGACCACCCAGGGGGCCGACTTAGACCCCTGGTAGCCGACTTTCCTTTGGGACTCTATTGCATGACACGAGAGTCCACATGCGGCTCGGGAAAACTCCACAGCACAGAAACCTTACAATGGCTCCGAAAGTCTCCTCTACTTGGGAACATTGCTCAAGTCTGCTTGGGACAACACCTCACTTGGCTTGAGAAGTCACTAGCTTGGTACTTCCTCGACCCAAGTCTTGCACTGCTCGGGACAACACCTCACTTGGCATGAGAAGTCACCAGCTCGAGACTTCCTCGACTCAAGACTTGCATTACTTGGGACAACATCTCACTTGGCTCAGGAAGTCACTAGCTTGGCACCTCCTCAACCTAGAATTTGCACCGCTCGGGACAACACCTCACATGGTTCGGGAAGTCACCCGCTTGGCACCTCCTCAACCCAGAACTTGCACCGCTCGGGACAACACCTCACATGGCTCAGGAAGTCACCAGCTTGGCACCTCCTCCACCTAGAACTTATGCTAGCTCGGGCATAGCTTGCCCACTCGGAATTCATCTACCCAGGCTTGAAGCATGGGAGAGTGGCACGACACAAAAAATAAAAAAATAAAAAAAAGAGGAAGGAGCTGTTTGGATCGGAACAGTCACTTATGGTGCTTGGGCAAGACTCAGGCTCTCAAAGCGGACTCATCCAAATTCTCACAATGAGCAAGCACGAACTCCCCTAATCGGCAACAACTCTGGGTTGATCTCTCTTAAGACTTATGTGAATTTTGTTTCTACTAGCAAAGTTACTTCTTGTGGCTTGGAACGCTAAATGCTAGCAATATAGGCCCATTCGGGTATAGCTCTGGCATCCCAACGCTACTCCATCGAAACAAATCGCCAGGCACTTGTGCGCATACGGACATGCTAAACCTCTGTCACCCCCCGAAACCTAGCGGCACATAGGCCTCAACGAGCACGCCTCCAACCTTCACTGCACTCGGGCAAGACAAGTCAAGTTTGTGCCTCACTATGTGATTTGGGTTGCTTACACTAAGTGGGTTGACCTTTTCTTAGCATGGACAAGCATTTCCATTAGACAAAGCTGAGTCCCTAAACTCGCCACAAAGTTGGGTCCCTAGACTCGCTGTGGGGTAAGGCAAAATTTTCGAGACTCGCCGACCCCGCATCGAACAAAACCGAGTACCTAGACGTGCCACGAAGGCAGGTCCCTAATCTCGATGCTGGGTAAGGCCTAGTTTCTAAGACTTGCCGACCTTCCGTCCAACAAAGCCGAGTCCCTAGACTCGCCACAAAGTCAGGTCCCCATACTTGCTGCAAGGTAAGGCCAAGTCTCTGAAACTCGCAGAGCCCCCGTCCAACAAAGCAGAGTCCCTAGACTCGTCACGAAGTTGGGTCCTTAGACTCATTGTGGGGTAAGGCCCAGTCTCTGAGACTTGCCTACCTCTCATTTAACAAAGCTGAGTTCTTAGACTCGCCACGAAGTCGGGTCCTTAAACTCGCTGCTGGATAAGGTCAAGTCTCTGAAACTCGTTGACCCCCCGTCCAACAAAGCTGAGTCCCTAGACTTGCCATGAAGTCGGGTCCTTAGACTAGTTGTGGGGTAAGGCCAAGTCTCTAAGACTCGCAGACCCCTCGTCTAACGAAACTGAGTCCCTAGACTTGCATCGAGTGTCATGCTCAGGCCATAACCACCACCAATGGGTTACCTCAGGGAATGGGCTGACGGGCTCAGCAACTGCCTAAGGTGGACCTAGGGGGTCGACGGGTCTTATGTCCACTTTACGTGGGTTATTTTGCTCAAACTCCAATATTAACAATGAAACGAAAACAAAGACACCGAACGAACATACATTTTCCAAACAACGATAAACATACGAACGACACACCGCCAAACTACACACCTTACGTGGTTGAGCCAGCCTCTTGCCATATCCGAGCTCCGTGGTCGCATGCAACTCTTGCCTAAATTCATCTTTGGAGGCATTTATCGCTTAACACAAGCAGAATCTTTTGTTTTCTTATTGACGACTTTCTTTGTATATTTTATCTTAAGAATTTAAAAGGTCTTTTGCTAGAACAAGTTGCCATTAAAAATAGTGGGGTACCATGAGGGGGTGAAATATTTGGGCCCGGGCTCAGCCCATCAGGCCACTAGGGGACAAGGGGGAAAGAGAGTCTAGGGGGAAACATGGGTGTCAAGGGGAGAGGTAGGAGATAGAGGGCTGGATGCAGGGAGTCAGGGAGTAGGGTGAGCTATCGACAAGGGTGTTAGGGAGGCATGGGGGGTAGGGGGTGCAGAAGGTATGAGGCTTCAGACGAAAGGACAGCACGCGAATATAATGGTCGTCTTAAAAGTGGCTGGATCTTCTTCTTCCCAGGGTCTTATTCTCTTCTTGTTCAGTTTTCTCATCTTCTTCAACTCCACCTTCAAGCTATGGATAGAGGACTCTAGCACATGTGTTCATTTACAATAAATGTATTAGAAGCCATTATTGTATAGTGAGGAATGAGAAACTGTGAGAAATTGTAAATAATAATATTATAGTGAATTCCTCCTCCTCAAAAGCCTGTGGACGTAGGTATTATGTCGAACTAATATGTGTGCCTACTTCTTGTACTTTCTCTACGCCTATTTTCTTTCACTGCCATGAATGTACGCGCTGACACCGTACCTGCCGCACTGGACCACTGCAAGGGGCATCAAACTATTAAGGCCCAAATCGCCTCAGTGGGTCAAGAATGACTCTTTCTCCCATTATTGCCTGTTGTGCGAATTTTAGGGCATCAACAACTTGGATAATGAATTGATCACAATTTATCTCATCTAATCATTGCAACTTTTTCAATATTTCAGACAAAACATAATAAACAATTCAACTTTTCAAATCCCAAAATAAAAATAATATTAAAAAACTATCTTCTAGTAATTTTTTATTCAACTTTCAACTCTAATCTAATCTCATCTCAATTAAACTCATTATCAAAACCTAAGGTTTGGAAAGTTAACCCCCCTCTAATCTGCTATTGAGTAGTACCCATGTGAAGTGTTTGGGGCATTTTGTTTGTGAAATGTTTTTGTATTATTATTATTATTATTATTATTATTATTATTATTATTATTATTATTTTGGGTTTGACTTTTTTTCAAATTGATCATTTCTAAAGTACATATAAAATAAGCTCAAAATGATTGGGCTTCGTAAAACTGTTGGCAAATTTTACTCAAAAATCGTCTTTTGTTATAAACCTATTTGTATGACCATATTTAGTCATCAATTAAGACCAATATTTAGCCATCAATTAAGACCATTGAGCCATCAATTAAGACATATCTTTAGCCATCAATTAAGACTTAAGTTATAACTACTCCTTTATACTCCTATATATATGGGTATCATTCACTTGTATATGATCAAGTTTTTGCATTGAATAACAATTCTTTCTCTTGCAATATCCTCTTTCTCTTGCAATATCATTTTTCTTTCAGTTTCATAACATGTTATCAACACGAGATTCTACTGATTCTGAAGCTAGTGGTCTTCTACTTCAAGTAAGTTTTTCAATATATTATTTGCAATCCCCAAGGTGAGTATTAAAGATTATATTCATTATTATTAGTTGATAAAATTCTATATTTATTCACAAAATTTATATACAAGTTCTATTTATTTTTTATACTCATTATGAATTATTGATGATAAGATTCATCTTGAAATAGAAATTGAGCATCCCTGAAGAATCGCTCTAAACCAATAATTTTATTGAATATCTCATAATAAAACATCTTTTGATTCTGTGAGTTAGTTTAAATGAGTAATACGTGTACCAAAAGCTCATTATGATTAATGCACTTGAAATTGTATATATTCTAAAATTTATATCTGATTTTTTAGTGTCTAAGCAAAATAATGAACTTTTGTTAAGAAATTATTAGTCATGTTCTACTAGTTCCACATCATTCCCTGAAGTGAATGATATTTGATTTATATCATTCTTAGAAGAGAATGGTGCATTTTTTTCAAAGAAACCAAGAGTTTGGACGTGGTAATGAATATTTTTATACTACTTCTATGATTTTGAGCCAAAAGTTCGTATTTGAAAAACTACCAGTTTTCCCTTTGAGATAATATTATACAACTATTAAATCAAATATTATGATGTATCAAAAGTGATATGATTCAAAATATTTCTATGTTTTTCATGATTAATTTGATCATCCGAAATCAATTATGATAAGTCGAATAATTTTCATTTGGACATCTACAAAAGAACCAGAAGATTCTTTTACTATAAAGTCTTCCTACCATGAACAGAAAGAAAAATTTGCTTGAAACAAATAAAATGAAATAATTCGACGTTATCTTGATTATCATAGGTGAACTGAAAGTTCAGATGATAATTAATTTATGGATACAATAAGATAAAAATGTCTCATATTCTAGATGCTAAAATTTCAGCCAGGATTAAAGTCCTCGTAGAACAATTAAGAAATTTAGCAATTTAATGAATATAAGACATGTCCAAAAGCATGGGAGACATATTGATACAAAAAATAAAGCATCCCTAAAGAGAAAAGTACAAAGAAAAGAAATCGGTGTTCTTGAATAGGCCGTACCCACAAAACAAGCAATAAGATCTATCCAAACTTTATGTACAAAATTTTCTCATAATAAAAACTCCTGAAGAGTATAATTTTCCTGAAAAGTACCTCCTAAAGATGTTTTTCATGAAATGTCTTCCCTTAAAGAGGGATAGGTACCTGAAAATAACAAGATCGATCTCGATACATTTCATGAGTATTGGAGAAATTCTGGATATAAATAAAACCGTTGTCGACAACGTATTTTCATATAAGATGGCACTTGATATTATCAGAAGTAATGAAGAAAGTGAGCCAAGAACCGTCGAAGAATACCGGCGTAAAAATATTGGCCAAAATAGAAAGAAACACTTCATGCAGAATTGATATCACTAGTAAAATGTGATACATATGGACTTGTACTCCAAACACCTAAGAGGTGATGCTTGTTGAATATCAGTGGGTATTTGTATAAAGGAAATGAAAATGTGATAAATAAATCACGAGTCGGTTTCTAGCAGAAATAATAATGATATGCTTTTGAAGTGAATGAAATTATATTGAGGTTTTTATTAGCTTGATAGTTACCGAGAGTTTAGGTATGCATGATTAATTGCATATTTATATAGATCACTAGATATGAAAATGCATGAAGCATATAGTCCTGAAGTACTTATTTTACCAAGTTTCAAAAATTCTTATATGATCTAAAACAATCTAAACGCACGTGGAACAAGCTATTTTCCATATATTTTCAGTATCTAGATTAACTTTTATTGCAGTTTATATAGATGATTTAAATGTCATTGAGGCTCCAGAAGAGCTCATAAAAACTGCACATATTTGAAATATAAATCAGAAACCCGTTCGGTTTCGAGGGGGCGATGAATGAAATTATTAGTTCTGAAATACTATCTGTTAAATGCAATTAGTATTTCATATTCATATTACAGTTTTGTAATAAATGTGCATTATTAAAGGAGAAATGAAATGGAGCATTTAGAACATCTACCATAAGATAGAAACATAATATGAATATTTGTGAAAAATTATTTTATTATCTTGAAACAAAATTACAGAAATTTGAGACTCTTTGCCTAATTCTTTAAACGATCTTACTTTTTAAAAATTTGCATGGCATCCCTGTCTAAAGGAGTAGGCAATCGAAAAGAAGAGTCAAATAAGGATTTTAAATTCCTAATCTCTTGCTTTATTGCTCCTATTTTCATGTTGGACTCTAGAAGAAGTCGCTGAAAGATAGAAATTTTCTCGTTGAGTTTGTCAACCTCACAAGTTTTGAATTGTAGTCGCTGAGAAAATGCGACAATGGTTGATGAGTATCGGGTACCTAGACTCACAAGCTCGTAAATAGCATATCATCTGACTTAGTAGTCAGATTATTATTATATTGCATTATAGTACCTACGGTAGAAGCAGAAACAATTGGTGAACGAGGTGTAGAATATCTCATATATTGGTTACAAGAAGATTGCTAGGCCATTGCAGAGTAAAAATGCAGAAAGAGATTGCAAAGTAAGAATGTAGATTAATCACATATTTTTTTATAGTGAAATATAATGATTAGTTTAAAAAAATTGTAATGATTAATTTAAAAATATTTATATTTAAGTGAAATTGATAAAATAAGAATTTTGAGATGAAGATTTTTCCTATCAAACCCATTTTGCAAATTATTGCATATTATGAGGTGTACGTCGACTTTGTTGAATTGAACCCTTTGAAAAAGACCGACGCCCTAATCACGCTAGGTTGCTAATTTTGTTTTATTAATTAGGCTTCTAATGACTTCATCACATGTACTTGATGTGACTTGTTAGTTATTAGTTGTTGCTCTCTAATAGAAACGACGAACTTCTCTTTATTTATGTTCTTATGCACATATATATATATATATATATATATATATATAGCTAGGGGCAGGGATGATTTCCATTTTCTAGTAACATTTAATTGCATCATTAGGCTATAATTAGTACAATGAACGAGACAAATTTCTTCTCCTTTGCAGGTATGCAAAAGACGTAGCAATCCCTTTCACACTTGGGATCTCCTTCCTGTTGGTCGACATCGCTGGCGCGAATTTGGCATATTGGATTGAAGACAAGCTGCTAGCCCGCGCGCAGACAATTATTAAGAAAGCGAATCTTCTGTGCATTTGGCATAATCCATGAGAGATGGTCGCACCCAACTAGCTTACCTAGAATGGCATCTTCGATTATTTATAATTAATTAATCCAGTTTTAGGCTTTTAAACAAATAAGATTTAACTGATGATCATCTAAATTAGTCTAGATTATACATGTATGTCTATAGTTTTGTCTTAATGTTAGACGTCAATAATTCGGTTGCATTTCGCCTACTTAATTATAGATCTAAACAAGGCGTACTAGTACGTGCATGATCACTGTAATATCCCGCTAGCAAACTTGTTAAAAAAAAAAAAAAAAACACAGAATAATTCGGTATTTTTGAGCTGCAAAAGCTTCAGACTCTTAAAAAATTAAAGAGAGAGAGAGAGAGAGAGAGAGAGAGGATCAGCAGCTAGAACAGAAAAAGTTGAATTGTGAAGTATGATGATGATGATGATCATGCGCTAGCTCCATTCTTATTCTTTGATCACGAGATGCTGATGCATGCATGCATGCAGATCGATCGATGTGCATGGTCATGTCAAGACTTATTCTTCTGAAATAAACTTAATCATGAGAAGGAAGTGAGAAAATTTTTGATAAAGAGATGCTGATGCATGCATGCATGCAGATCGATTGATGTGCATGGTCATGTCAAGACTAATTCTTCTGAAATAAACTTAATCATAGAAGGAAGTGAGAAAAATTAGTGAAAGCAGATTGAGATGCTTCGATGATCTGCAACATGCATGCATTACTTAATGACAACATGTAAATGACAGGTTTTACTAGTACTATTTTGGTTCTGCGATGGTATCAAGTGTAACATGATATGATGCCAACTACTAGCCTACTTCCTGTGCTGTTCATGTCAGATTCACAGGGGGTAGTCTATATATAATAAAATTTAATTTCCATATTCCAAACGTACGTTTCTCATTCATCACTAACTAATTATGTTCATTCAGTCGACAAAAAATTTGAAAACGACTTGCCTTTTTAGCTCTCTGGCTTGTATATATCATCATCTTTTTCGAAAATGCACGTTATGGAGTTAGGAATACATCCTACAAATATATTAACGGAGAGCTGTGACGCCCCCAAATTCCGCTTGGGATTAAACGGACATTTGAAGCGTCGAGACATGCAACACAAGGTTACCTGCCCCCGTTCATGACATATAAGATGCAATGTTCCTAACATGCATCTAGCATTATGCAATATTCGCAGCGGATTATTTTTTTTTTTCTTTAGCAATACTATGCACCAAACTAAAAATATCCCAAATACTTGAAACATATTTCATACATAAAAACATACTAAAAAGCCGTGATCACTACACTAGTCCAAAATGGTTGTGATCAAAAGAATACTTGAGATACAACTCCAAAAGTACAAGCATTAACCTAAGTTAAATACTATACCATCATCAACATCGCACCGTAGCCTAGATGACCGTATTCAGATGGTCAGATTCCAATTCTTCTTTGGGTCCTGTAACAAGATCTACCATTCGGGGGGAATGGTAGTTGGGACTACCACAGTGAGATTTGATTACAAATCTCAGTAAGTTAACATAAAACTCACACACAGGTTAAAGATGCATGCATGGCAGTAAAAGCATAAATGCATAAGTAAAGTCGTACATAAGCATAGCATAACTTGACATATAACATGACATAACCAGAACTTAAACGTGAACTGAACTTGACTTAACATGACATGAACTTGAGTTTAAAACATAACATGGACTTGAAATGTAGCATGAACGTAAACATGCATAACATAAATATGAACTTGAAAATAACATAAACTTGAACATATCATGACATAAACGTGAACTTGAGACATACTGTAAACGTGAACTTAACATGATGTGAACATGAACTTGGAACATAACTTGATCATGAACATAACATGTACGTGTACATAACAAAACATGAACTTGATCTGAAACTTGACTTATCATGCACTTGATCTGAAACTTGACTTAATACGTACTCCACAGTTGTTGTGGCCCCACGTATTCTACGTGTCACAATTGCTGTGTCTCACGTAGTGTATGCTCCACAGTTGTTGTGGCCCCATACTTCATGCTCCACAGTTGTTGTGGCCCCATGTATACACGTAACATAAAATATAATACGTACTCCACAGTTGTTGTGGCCCCACGTATACACGTAACATAAAATATAATACGTACTCCACAGTTGTTGTGGCCCCACGTATACACGTAACATAAAATATAATACGTACTCCACAGTTGTTGTGGCCCCACGTATACACGTAACATAAAATATAATACGTACTCCACAGTTGTTGTGGCCCCACGTATACACGTAACATAAAATATAATACGTACTCCACAGTTGTTGTGGCCCCACGTATACACGTAACATAAAATATAATACGTACTCCACAGTTGTTGTGGCCCCACGTATACACGTAACATAAAATATAATACGTACTCCACAGTTGTTGTGGCCCCACGTATACACGTAACATAAAAAATAATACGTACTCCACAGTTGTTGTGGCCCCACGTATACACGTAACATAAAAATATAATACGTACTCCACAGTTGTTGTGGCCCCACGTATATACGTAACATTAAATATAATACGTACTCCACAGTTGTTGTGGCCCCACGTATTCACGTAACATAAAATATAATACGTACTCCACAGTTGTTGTGGCCCCACGTATTATACGTAACATAACATGTCTTATCTTTCTTAATGCATGAGATATTAATTAATATCATATACTTTTCTAACATGGCGTATACTTGTAAATGACACAATATGATTTAATCATAACATTTCATGGCATACTTAACATGGCATACTTATAACATACATCATTGTATGATAGAAAAGATTATGTAACAGATAATTATTCATGAGAGATTAAATCATACGTAGCAGATAAACATGTAATGACATAGCATGACATGGCATATACGATAACATACATACATAAATTGTAGTTCTCTTACCCATCACACATACACAATAAACTGATAGTAAGTTAGAGGCTAACTTACCTCGATTGTCACGTTCTACGAGAATAAAGTGCGATATACGAGAAACTGTAAAAGGTCATTCTAAAAGTTAGAAATTTAATTACTAACAATTAGAAACATGGAAACAAGTTATCTTAGAGTAAAATTATCATTTTACCCTCTACATGTGGGAAAACGACCATTTTACCCATAACTTAAGGATTTCATATCCTAACTCCAAAAATTTCCAAAATTTACATTCCTCATGTAAATTTTGTTCTAAACTCAAATATCAACTCAGAAAAAAATTTAAAACAAAACAACACTATGGAAAACACACTATGGCCGAAACATCCATAGGCCATTTCTCTTGATTTTTGTTACAATTCCTTCCAACTTCAAAACTCATGCTTAAACCAAAATTTTACAACAAACATCTTCCAATCCTAAGTTTAAAACCATACTTGAAACATCCATTTAGAAAAAGCTAATAATCAACACCAAACTTTTTTGTAAAAAGATCAAAACACTTGAATCACAAGCTTTGTCCTTAAATCAAAACATCTCCAAGAATTCCAAAAAATCTAATCTTACTTCTAACATATTCATAACATCATCCTCAGATAAACCATGCTTTAAATCATCAAACTAAAGTCACCAAAATCACAAAAATAACACTTGGAGTTTTTGATTTTACACTTAGTCCAAAAACAGAAACTTTTTCTTAACTAGCTTTGATAAATCTCTTGATCAATGGCTTAAGAAGGTGAGATCTTTGAAATAAAGTATCACATGGTTTAAAAACGTGTCCTAAAGAATATCCAACCATCAAAATTAAAATCACATGGCTAAAACCCAATAAAACATGGATCTAACCTAAAAACATCAAATCTTAGGCCTAACCGAAATTCTCTTGCATAGAAAAATCATATCTTTGAAACTAATACTAAATATCTCCAAAATAACATCCTAACATGAAAATAAGAGACTTAGGATCATCATATAAAAATATCAAAGCCTTTAGAGTAAGATCAAACCTCAAAATATTCAAACTTTATCCAAATAAAAACTGTTTTGTCACTTCCAGTTTTCATGTTTCTAGATCTAATAAAATCTATCATCAAAATCTTTATTCATGCAACAAAACCTCAATGAAAACTCTTAAACACATTCTAAGAACACTCCATAAAATTTTCGGACCAAGATATATCCATTAGCTTGGTCAAAAACTCCAAAACATAACACACTCTCCAGATTCACGCCCAGAATGACCTTTCCATGGTTAAAAATACTTTTGACCGACCAAATGACCATGGAATGATACGAAAAATACATCTACGGAAACTAGACTCAAAGAGGAACAACTTTTATGAAGGAGTCATCGTGTGAAAATACTTACAAAGGGTCGAAAAACTCCACGCAAAAAGACCCAGAAATCTGCCCGAGAGAGCTCTTTTGGGTTTCTCTCTAAGAACGGGGTGAAGAAATGATTAAAGTGAAGTAAGTGTGTCTTGCACGACTCAAGACTTCTGTAGGGAGAATATTTGGACCTTAATGATCATTGAGTGGAGGTGTAGACATGTGACATAATGTAGAGGATAGTGGGGGGCAAAAGACAACTTACAAAGGCTATGAGACATGGGACTTGATGGGGTGGGTTCCTCCATATTAATGAGTGCAACTTGATGCAATGAATGGTCTGCCAAGTGGGGGAGGAAATTTCTCCAAGAAGCTATGCCAAGGTGGCCAAAATTCGTGGGCTTTAGTGGGCCTTAGTGGGCCTCAACCAAGTGGGCTTCAATTTGGGGTTTAAAGGGGGTTTGGTTAGGGTTTGAGATGCTATCAAGCCCAAATCCAATTTTTCTTGGCCCAATCAAATTTCTAAGGTTTAAAATGTTGGATAAAGATGTCATAATAGGAATTTGAGAAATTAATAGCATGTGAAAGTGATTTAATCAAGTGATTAAACACAATACTAGAAATTGGATCAAAAAGGGTTTGAATGCCAACTTTAGGGTTTGGGGAAACCGTTTAGGGTTTCGGTTTCAACCAAGTTTTTGGGGTTTCAAAAGGATTCCAACCATTTAGGGTTTTACTAGGGTTGAAACCCTCTTCATCTAACTCAATTTGGTTGATCAGATGAAAAAAAACTGTTTTGCTTAGGTGGCATGATCTCACACATTGATTTCCTTCACAAATCCATCTAATGGTTTCTCTTTGTGCCAAGTATCTAATACTATTCATTATGTGTGGTTAAGATCTTGCCAAGTGTCCAAATAAAACTTCTCTAACCTAATTTGGACATTTCACACTGTGATTTTGAAACCACTGCACTTAGTACGCTTATCGAGGTTACTATTCACTCCGAAAAAGTGCATAATAAACTTAGTACTGAAAAATCCTAAATATTCAACTGAGTCTAGTGGCGTAAACTATAACGTAATCTGACACTTCTAACTACCTCAAACAAATAAAATCACATTTCTGGCACCATAGTGAGTGATAAAACTAATTATGTTGACATACTAGAACTTATGCGATTAGCCGATTCGTAAAAACTTATGGGGTTTTCACGAGATTTCTAATGTCTATAGAAATTCCACCATTGAATTTCTAGCGGGCTGTTACATCCTCCCCTCCTAAAAAAAAGATTTCGTCCTCGAAATCGACGCAAGTACAAACATAAAACACGCTTAAAACACTGTAGATAGTTTGAAAAAAAAAGAACCGTCCGTGACCCGACAAGTGCTGCAAAGTCTCGGGGCCTACTCTATGAATTTAATACGGCTAGTGATTTGAACAAACGCCTGATGTTGATGACAACCGTGATTGAAGGCTTTGAGTTTCTATAAAGAAACAGGATCATCTTCATCCATCGGAAAGAAAAAACATCGCTTCTTGACCTGTGTTTTGTTTTTCCATAACAAAATAATGGCTGGGCAAAACTCTTCCACTAATGTTCCAGACTTGAATCAGGAACCCTTGACGCATCAACCATCAATCTTCTCTCCTGAGGTCGTCAATACTACGATAGGAGCAGCGAACTGTTCTTCTAGTAGGACTGATTCTGAGATTATTACAGAATCATGGAAGCTCAGTAGTCAATATGCTGCCTCTGTTACGATCATGTCTCGGAGGTTACTGGCGAGGGTAAGTGAGATTGATCATCTTAACATCCAAATATCTGAGTTACAACAGAAGCTTGCTAATAAGGATAGAGAAAATAAAAGGCTACAGCAAGAAAACCAAGAGTTGAAGAAATTTGCAGATTGGTATGCTCATGATCTGCAACCACGAATAGAAGAGCTGGAACGAGAAAGGATTCAGATACAGGGTCAACATCGGCAGATAACAGCAGAGGTTCATCGTTTTCTAGAGAAATAGGGACAAACTACTGTTAATCTAGCTGGCTTAGTAAGAAACTTTTGACAAAGCGTGTCCAGCATATCTTGTATTTCTTTTGACTAAATAAGATTTGAAGAGAAACTAGTTTGTCTTCTTCTTTATGTTATCTCTATAAAGTCAGTCTTCAACTCAATCCAATATGCATCAAAACTTATTCTCATCTCTATAACTCCTCTGCATTCCTTCAACATTCTCGCCTTAAGTTTTCAGTTCTTTTCTCAATGGCTCAATCTTCTAACATTTCCCTAGATCCATCCATGAGGTATTCAGCACCTCAACCTCCTGTCCTTTCTGCAGCTGCCATAGGTGCCATGCTGCAGCAAGAAAATACTAGTATGGCTAATAAGTCAGACTCCGATGCTGTCTACGACTTGGTGAGTCTTGGGACTCGCTACTCATCTTCTATAATTGCTTTTTCCCAGCGGGTACAAGCCAAAAACCAAGAGGTTGAAAGGCTTAAAGAACAAATTGTTGTACTTCAACGAATTGTTCAAGAGTCTCACACCAGGGAAGGAATCCTTCGGCAGCAGAATAAACAGCTGAAAACTCTACTGGATTCTTCATTCCGCTTGCCAGCTCCCATGAATAGGGATGATATGATATTGTATGAAGAGAGTGAGCGTCTCCAACATGAGGCTAAGAACCTCAAGTTTATGTAGAAGCATTTTATTAAAAAAAATATCTCTTTATATTTATGAACTCTGGTTTTATCCTTTAAGAGATATTCGTAACATGCTTCATACCTATTTCTCTTCTAATCATATATAATCTATCTTCTGGTAAAGGTTTTGCGAAAATATCTGCTAACTGATCATGTGTGTTTGTGAACTCTATTACTATATCGCTTTTCTGCACATGATCTCGAAGAAATTCAAGCCTAATGAAGACTAAAATCTCAAGCCTAGTATTTGGTGCATTTCCTAAGGACATGTGGATTTACAACCCAGAGACGTATTGCTCTGATACCACCTGTGACGCCCCCAAATTCCGCTTGGGATTGAACGGACATTTGAAGCGTCGAGACATGCAACACAAGGTTACCTGCCCCCGTTCATGACATATAAGATGCAATGTTCCTAACATGCATCTAACATTATGCAATATTCGCAGCGGATAATCTTTTTCTTTAGCAATACTATGCACCAACTAAATATATCCCAAATACTTGAAACATAATTCATACATAAAGGCATACTAAAAAGCCGTGATCACCACACTAGTCTAAAATGGTTGTGATCAAAAGAATACTTGAGATACAACTCCAAAAGTACAAGTATTAACCTAAGTTAAATACTATACCATCATCAACATCGCACCGTGGCCTAGTCGACCGTATTCAGTTGGTCAGATTCCAATTCTCCTTTGGGTCCTGTAACAAGATCTACCATTCGGGGGGAATGGTAGTTGGGACTACCACAGTGAGATTTGATTACAAATCTCAGTAAGTTAACATAAAACTTATACACAGGTTAAAAATGCATGCATGGCAGTAAAAGCATAAATGCATAATTATAGTCATACATAAACATAGTATAACTTGACATATAGCATGACTTAACCAGAACTTAAGCGTGAACTGAACTTGACTTAACATGGCATGAACTTAAGCTTAAAACATAACATGAACAATCAACATAACATGAACGTGAAACATAACATGGACATGAACATAACATAACATGAACGTGAGCTTGAACGTATCATAAACGTGAACATAACATGATGTGAACATGAACTTGGAACATAACATGAACATGAACATAACATGTACGTGAGCATAACATAACATGAACTTGATCTGAAACTTGACTTAACATAAACTTGGAATCTTATTTAATTGTCTTGATTAATAACGTGCATTAATACGTACTCCACAGTTGTTGTGGCCCCACGTATTCAAGTAACATAAAACATAATACGTACTCCACAGTTGTTGTGGCCCCACGTATTCTACATGTCACAATTGCTGTGTCTCATGTAGTGTATGCTCCACAGTTGTTGTGGCCCCATACTTCATGCTCCACAGTTGTTGTGGCCCCATGAATTCACATAACATAAAATATAATACGTACTCCACAGTTGTTGTGGCCCCACGTATTCTACATGTCACAATTGCTGTGTCTCATGTAGTGTATGCTCCACAGTTGTTGTGGCCCCATACTTCATGTAACATAAAATATAATACGTACTCCACAGTTGTTGTGGCCCCACGCATTATAAGTAACATAAATATAATACGTACTCCACAGTTGTTGTGGCCCCACGCATTATAAGTAACATAACATTAAATATAATACGTACTCCACAGTTGTTGTGGCCCCACGCATTATAAATAACATAAAATATAATACGTACTCCACAGTTGTTGTGGCCCCACGCATTATAAATAACATAAAATATAATACGTACTCCACAGTTGTTGTGGCCCCACGCATTATAAATAACATAAAATATAATACGTACTCCACAGTTGTTGTGGCCCCACGCATTATAAATAACATAACATAAATATAATACGTACTCCACAGTTGTTGTGGCCCCACGCATTATAAGTAACATAAATATAATACGTACTCCACAGTTGTTGTGGCCCCACGCATTATAAGTAACATAAAATATAATACGTACTCCACAGTTGTTGTGGCCCCACGCATTATAAATAACATAAAATATAATACGTACTCCACAGTTGTTGTGGCCCCACGCATTATAAATAACATAAATATAATACGTACTCCACAGTTGTTGTGGCCCCACGCATTATTATAACATAACATGTCTTATCTTTCTTAATGCATGTGATATTATTTAATATCATATACTTTTCTAACATGGCGTATACTTGTAAATGGCATAATATGATTTAATCATAAACATTTCATGGCATACATGTATCATATGGCATACTTAACATGGCATACTTATAACATACATCATTGTATGGCAGAAAAGATTATTTAACAGATAATTATTCATGAGAGATTAAATCATACGTAACAGATAAACATGTAATGACATAGCATGACATGGCATATACGATAACATACATACATAAATTGTAGTTCTCTTACCCATCACACATACACAATAAACTGATAGTAAGTTAGAGGCTAACTTACCTCGATCGTCGCGTTCTATGAGAATAGAGCGCGAGACACGAGGAACTGCACAACAGCTGGAAGAGGAACACTCAAGTCCTTAAGATTTTCACTTCTGAACTCAATTGCCATATTGTAAGCACTTGCAACACCACGGCCAACTTGAGGTTTCACTATACTCGGAAGAGATAAATTGACTTCAGAAAGCCTTTGCACTAAAACAAGTTCATTAAAATTATCAATAACAACCAAACAAACAACTCATTTCTCAATCCATATACTCTTAGCCATAGTCAACCACAAGATGACACCAGTCATCCCGGACTATAATCCATATCATCACTGCTTCGGGACACTGTCATACAGTTTCCCAACATTACACCATACGCTCCACACTTCTCTGCTACGCCATCCAACCCTTCGTGACATGCCATCCGGTGTATCACGACTTAGTACAGAGTACACTCACGTGAACTCTCTTCCATTCACACTACAAAATCCATCACTGCGATACACGTCTCACGGTGCATCGCTACGAGACACGGAATACGCGCTACGCGTACTTCCTTCGCTACAACACTCATCAACACGATGCACATCATACGATGCATCGCCATACCACACGGAGTACACTACATGCGTACTCCCTTCCTTCTACGACCCACATCACTATAGCGCACGTCACGCGGCGCGTCGCTGCATTACACAGAATACGCTACACGCGTATTCTCTTCACACAACCCGCCGTATCACATCTACGGCATCCAACTCACGCCTATACTTCATAGCACAGTCCACAAAACTACAAAATCAAGCCTAACACTTCACAACCACACTCCGTTTCACAACTACGCAGCGAATTCCACAAACACTAACTACACAGTCTACAGCCAATCAAATCAACTATGTTAAACATAAATAACTAAAGATAGAGGGTTAAGACGAGAGAGATGTGATTGCTGTCGGGAAAGAATCCAAAACTGATAATTTTAGCGGGCTGTTACAAGAGCAATGGCACTCATGTTATTAATGCAGTACCGAGATCATGAATTATATATATATATATATATTAATATATAAATGTTAAATGATGATCCTTAATTAATTAAAGGGGTGTCACTCTCTTCTCCGGCCCATTTCAACGTACACTTTCAATATCTCTGATACCGCCACGGAAGTCATGTTCTCCAGTACTAAACTTGCGTGGTCTTGAAAAGTTACATTAATACTGCAGGTCATGTACGTATTCAAACATGATTTGTGAACATTGAAGAACTCATTTTCCCTGTGCATTTCATGATTGGAAAGGGAATGACCTTAGTTATAGAATGACCAAGCATCAGCTTTCATGGAGCCCCTATATATCGGAGGTCATGATAAAAATGTTCATTTATTGCATATTAAAGAAAGGAAAATGAATTCCTCTCCCAGTTATATTTTAAGATAACTAAAATTGTTTTGTAGGCTATATAGCATGTAGCCATGTGGGGAAGGGTTAAAGAATGACAAAGATGAACCCTACTTATCTTCAGAGCAAAAAGTAAATAAAATAAGTACCCTTGATCCGTAAAGACTAATAATAATCTTCTTCTAATCATGATATATAGCTTCATCGATCTAAATGACTGTGAGAAAAAATTGTGAGGTTCTTTTCTAAAGTAATGAATTCTATTTAGATTTAGGAGTGTATCTAGTATTATTCGCAGGGATATTATCAATTTTATTGAAAATGTTAATAATTAAAATCGATAGTATCGACCATGCATGTCTAGTTATTAGCATAAGCCAACCCACACACACATCAAGGATGAAGAAGCATATAATATATTAATCAGAGTACTCCCGCTAGCTATAAATTTTGGAGATGTTTAAAAGTAAGCGGCAAGTTGAAATTCGCTGCAATTCATCACTTATTGCAGTGATTTTATCTGCAACGATAATAAAATTGCCACAATAGGCCATTTTTTAGTGAATTTGATTAATATATTCGTTCAATAAGGTTGCAAACTAATCTAGGTTATTCATGCATGTGTTGTGAATGTTTATGTCATGAGTCGTCTGTTCCACTTGTTTTCCAGCCTGCTAATCTGTACAATTTTACAGCACTCTCGGTTGAATTAATTTTCAGCCAAAACTTAGATGAATTAATCGGCCGGGGAGGAATGTTTTTACCTTCTTGACAGCTTATTATTATCATGATCATTACTATTTCCCTAATCTCGATAGCTGATGCTTGCGGTTTGGAATATTTAGACAAGTCGTCAATATTAAACTATGCCTCGACTGACATATATTCTTCCAACCTTTCATAAATAGATGGGAAATTTAGGTTCAAATTTTAAGTACTGATCTTCAACTTTTTTTTAATGACGTGTTTCCAATATATCTGCTTGTCGTTCTCACAGTCCTTTGCTTCAGCAGTACTCATGCATGCGCCATTTAGACAAATTGATGCTAAATAAACAATTGCCAAAACTCTGACCAAAGGATATTCAAAAGATCTTCGAGTACCCTTTTTCTAGTACCAGATGAAGTACAGTTTGGGTGTGCTGATGCAAGTTATATATAATTTGCTGCATGCTAACTCTCTTGATAATTTCTTCAGATCTTGTTTCCTTTCAGCTATATATAACGCTAAAAAAAAATCCATAAACTTACCAGATTTAATTGGACCCAGACCGACCTACAGAAATCTTCATCATCCATGTGTCGTACTGCACGCACCATATTCTCCAGGTTCCATATACGTACAATGTACACATAGTACGTCGTTAGCCTGATCACTCCTAAGTAGCACTCCAAAACATTATATATATATATATATATATATTGCAGTATCCAATTATGTGCTGGTTTTGAGTGCAGGCGTTAACCCTAGCTAGCTGGCCTGGACTCATTTCATGATTTGGATACTTGTATTTGGATACTTGGCACGTCCCATGACTTCCATTGTAAAAAAGAATTACTCGTACATGAAGTGGTAATTAAGTACTTTTCGAGATTAACAGGAGGCAATTAATAAAAGCATATATATAAATTAATCTCTAAAGCCAAAGAAAAATGTTTGATGGTAGAGTTTTTTTTTTTTTTTTTTAAACCAACAGTAATGATTCATTCAAGTCATTTAAAAAGTACTGTGACAAAAATCGGATACAATTTGTATGATACAATTTTTCTTATTACAATTTGGAAGTTCAACCTCGATCGGTGGGTCCATTCTTCTAATATTATTTTTATTTTCTACTAATTAAAGTCAGGTAGTATATAATTAAGTAGTAGCACTGTGGCTTATCTCCAGATCGGAGTTCTATATATGTAAATTTTTATGGCTTTTTCTTCTTCCATGAACTCAACGGAATATGAGCAGATTGATTACCTCTTCAACTCTAGTTGCATTGAAGAACTTTATCAATGTAGCTTGGAAACTGGTTTTTCCTTGGAAAGAGAAGATCATCATGGGTTAATCTCCCCGAACATCATTCAAGATGTTGCAATTGACGATGATGAGTGCACGGAAAGATTACTCCAGCTAGAGGCAGGGGTGGTGGATTTTAATTCGATCTGTCGAGCTACAGAAATGGATCTCGAGAGTTCTGTGGAAATTGGATCGGGTCATGATCACAAGAATCAAGAAAACCAGGAAAACGTGAGTGTATCTACGGAAGAAGATTTTACTTTAAAGGGAATTCAAGAAGAACTGATGCAGGAAAGCAGCTTGACAGATCTACTATTGATGGGAGCTAAAGCTGTCGAAGCACAAAACTGGGCTCTAGTTTCAACAGCAGTTGAGAAGCTTAACGATCTCTTAATTGATATAGAGAATGTTGTAGACGAGTCGTTTAAGAGGTTGGCTCTTTTCTTCACTCAAGGCCTGCATTCCAAGAGCATCAATGCTCTCAAAATGGAGCGTGACCCAGTAGCACTCACACCTACTAACCGCACTATTTATACCTTTCAGATGCTTCAGGAACTCTCTCCCTACGTGAAATTTGCGCATTTCACAGCATACCAAGCGATCCTTGAGGCCACACAAGTAGATCATGAGATTCATATCATTGATTTTGACATCATGGAGGGAATCCAATGGCCACCTCTGGTTGAGCTTTCAATGAGGAAGGATACTTTCCTCAGACTAACAGCCATCATAGCGCCAGACCAGGAAAATACCGTATATTATGTTCAACAGACAGGAAAAAGACTGAAAGATTACGCAGATTCAATCAATTTGCCCTTCATGTTTGATCATACGGTGATGGCCAGAGAAGAAAAGTTTGAAAGAATCAAAGTTGGCAATACTTTCATAGCCAACTGCATGATATTTCACCAGCTTCACATGCCTTACAGGAGTTTTTCATTGGTCAAAACTTTCCTGGGTGGTGTTTTCAAATTATCTCCAAAGATTTTTATTTTAGTACAAGAAGATTTGTTCAATTTTGCTAGAATCCAGTCCATGTCCTTTGTAGAGTTCTTCTGTGAGGCACTCCACCATTACACTGTTCTGACTGACTCATTGGTCAACAGCTTTTGTGGTGTGTACAAAATGGGTTTTAGGCTAATAGAGAAGGAGTTTTTAGAGAGTAGAATTTTAGGTAGTTTGAGTCAGTTTCCTAATGAGAAGGAGGAGAATGTTGTGGGGAGAGGGAGATGCTTCCTTCTTTAAGGGATTTAGGAGAATCCCACTGAGTTCTGGTAATATTTGTCAAGCAAAGTCATTGGCAAGCCTGTTTAGTGGGGGGTATTGAGTGCAGCATGAGAAGAGCAGTTCGGCCTTGTGTTGGAACTTGGAAGTCAAGGCCTTTGACAACAGCATCCATCTGGGTGCCAAAGCCAAAAACCAAAGACATGATGATGATCAAGGTGGTCACATCCAGTTGAACTCTCTTTTTGTACAGATCTATGCAGGATTATCGATAAATCAAGATATGCGAGACAAATTCCGCTCGTGAAAGCCTATAGGTGAACAGGACTGGTTAATTTTATAAAGAGTAACTGTTATATATCCAATGTTGATATGGATTTGCTAGCTTGTACGTAGTACAACCATTTGTTTTTACCTTAGAAAATTTTCGTATATGGGACTTTGTGAATGCATTTCTGGTTTTTCGTGAAGCTACCACGTGGAATGTATTAAAGATATCATTTAAATAATCAAATTTTCGGCTTATTTTTTTTTATTTTAAAACTAATGATAATTTAAGATAATATCATAATTAAGTTAAACAATAGAAATAGATAAATTTAATCATATTTTGCGTTTTATATGTATACATGACTTTATTCATGCAGCAATATTAACATTATAAGAAAACTAGCTGTCTCTTTGTAGTCAGCTATTTCTTTAAAAATGACTATTTTTTGTTAAAATAAGTATATTTTCATCACAAATAGTCTGCATTATCGTCGTAAATAATCCATCATAAATGTTCATTTTTCTTGTAACGACCAACCGGGAAACAATGAGAGAGAGAGAGAGAGAGAGAGAGAGAGAGAGAACCATGAACAATTGGTTACTAATTTCTATGCAGACGGCCAAAACTTATTGACGAAGTCAGGTAATTGAATTTTTTGGTGGCATATATATAGTATATAATCCATGGTACCCCATCCCATTGTGTTGATGTGATACTATATATTTATATATTGAATCCTTAGATCAACTTTTGTTTTTTAAATTAAGCCATTTATAGATTGTTGGATAAGATCACAATAATCATGGTTTATATATATTGTTCTTATTGGGAAACAAATCCAGTTCATATATAGATGGAAAACGTTTACTCACACATTATATATCGATAGAACCATTTGGAGATTTGCATTTTGCATGACAACCTCTACCATTCATATATAGGTATCCATATAACAGGCCATTTGATTATGAATTTCAAAGATATTAATTGTAATAAAAATTAAATGAATAATGTTATTCATCATTCTATTAATTAACGGTCGTTCTAATTTCACCATCCCTAAAAGATAACGGTTAATAGAATGATGTGCACGTAGTAATTTTCAAACAAATGTATATATATTGACGTTGGCCGCAATGATGTTCTTTAAAGTCTAATGGGTCGATCGAGTTGGTGAATGAATGTGAAATTCAAATAAACCAGAAGTAGTTACAAATTATTAGTAAGGCATCTTAAGTTAGGGTTCATGCATGCCCATTGAAGCTAGCTAGCTAGCATGCATGGGACCAATTTAATTTCCTTAATTAATTAAGATTAATGATGTTACTTTGTTTCAGTAGCTAGCTAGCTAGCATGTTAACGTCGTCGCCTGCATGCATGTTGACCTCTAATTACAAGGATGACGGAATCACTGACTTCAAAACATTGTTAACGTAGCTAGGTTAATTAAATTAATTCCATTCCAACTTTGGATGTTTGATCTGTTGCTATGAACACATCTGAATGCGCCCTGCTTTTTTTGCTAAATACATTAATCCATGTGATTCTACCGTCCCTGGATGAGACATAAATTTTAAACACTTAGCTCCCAGGAGTAGTGGGAGAATATCGGACAGGAAGCGGTGGACCCCTGTAGGCCAGGGGAGATTATTCGTGAATAAGTTGAGATAAATTCGTAGAGATCATCAGGAGATCATTGCATGCAAAATATAAAAGGGTTACCTAAGTTATATATTCCATGCTAGTTTATGCACATGCATATATAAGACCGGTAAGAGAGGAAGACGAATTTCGTGGCCAACAATGACGCTAAGAAGAAATTAAAAGGATTAAATATATAGCCTCGCCACAATGCACAAGCGAGCAAAGGCGAGAGAAAGAGAGGCAGAAGCAAACAAGGTTACATTTGCCGGCAGTTAATAGATACAACTTCATTTGGCTAGCTATTAGTACTGGGTCTATCTATACTAATTTTATATATGATCATTGGCTTCATGTCGCATCTGCCCACCTTTGTTGTGCGCGCGATCGAGTTGCCCCAATGATCACAAGAGTTTATTTTTATACAGTACTACTTTGATTCACAATTTAGTAAATTAAGCATAATAAATTTCATAAAAAAATGAAAGTGCTTTCATTATTTAGTAATAAAAGTAGAGGTAAATACAATTACCTTATATATATATATATATATATATATAATCCTCATAGGTGGATAAGTGTTTGACAAACCTTTTTTTGTAGATGAACGACTGCTTCATTGGTAGCTAGCCATTGTAAATTATTATAATTAATGATCTTCTCTTGTTCACTAGCTACTTCTATATATAATGTGAAAAGTGATATAAATGGTCGCCACTCACTTTTCCCAGCGATTTACACCTTGCTGCATATTCGCCGGTACTATTCCGATCCTTCACTTCCAATCTACTACAACGGAAGTCAAAATTGCTGTTAAAAGGTTAGATTTCCCGGCTATTTTCTTTGTTGCAATTAGTCCAAAATATTGCCACAATTATGAACCACGATTCAATTAAAAATCGTTGGGAAAAACTAATTCCAGCATTTTATTTGGCAACGGTTTCAAAATTGCCTAGATAGACCCATTTTCTTGTAGCATCCCTTTCTAATTCGCTAACAAATAAAACAAACATTAGTTAACTTTCTATTATTATGTTTATCTTAGATAATAAATATCTACTCATTAAATAATGATAAGTGTTCTACACACCGACTTGATAATAAAATAACTCTAATAATAAAAAATTTACTAAGTCTAGGTGCCAAGAATATCTAATTACGAATTCATAATTTCTTTTTCCCTAGTTTTTAACAGTCACAAATCATGCACAATAGGTGAATTAACATACATTTAATTTGCGTCTCACCATGCAATGTGTGCTTAATTTAAACATTTCAGCATGCTCCGGTGCTAATTTCATCAAGTTGGGTTGCTTTTCCTTCTTCAAATCTTAAATTAGCTGTTCCAATACAAAACTTGAATCTGTGTTATATATATATTAATCTGACCAAAGACTTTCAGCCACGTACGTGTCATGTATGAACTTGGGTATCATTTTGATTATAATCATGAGTTGGTGGCGGTGTGTGTATTATTCTATGATCAGTTAGTGCAAATTCTCTTTGTTAAGTCACAAATTATTCCAAATGATTAAATTGATAGTGATATTTGAATTTGACCATTTGATTTCTGTTTTAACACTTTCCCTTGTATGTGTGCCAAAATCGTTCTTAACAAATGGGCGTAATACAAAAAAACTTCAATATTTAAACTTGGGGCTGGTGATATATATAGTAAAGATTCATACTCAAAACCTATGGCATGATACCATGTCAAATTATGTACATTAATTGCTTCATATATATATATATATATTTTTAAAATTTCCCGTATTGGTATAGTAGGTGATGATCATGAGATTAAATATAACCTAGCTATGAGAGATTGAGAAGTTCTTGTGTTTTATAATCGTAGATTCATATATATATATATATATATGTCTAGATATGGCTTGGGTTTTCCTTGATTTGATTTCCCTTTAACCTAGCCATGGCATCATTTGTAATGATCATAAAAAGCTCAACTCAAACTCGATCACATGATCTCAATCTATATTTCGAAATGACTAATCAAGACTACACCATATGTTTATCTCCGTCTCACTTAAAACTCTCAAGCTGAGATAAGAATTTGAAAGATCGAGTTACTTTTTGCCTACTAACATAGCACTAGAACACACAATTATTAATTTCCATCATTAATTATTTCTCAAGAGAAATGAGAGAGGAAAAAAAAAACTCGATCTATATGGCATATTCAGGTGCATCACATCTCATTTAAGAAGGGAGTAATGTCTGCAAAACAAGATTCCCAAGCACAAAATACTTTTAGTTTGATCATTTATGTTTTCACGTTTGAACGTTCAACTAGCATGGCCCATATTTCTTCATGTTCATTCTCTTTGCTCAAAATTCTCTATTTATTTTAGTATGAAACCTCAACTTAAGTTTTCAGAGTAAACATTTTAGTTCTGCTATCTCCCATGAATGCAATGGAAAATGAGCAATTTTTCCCTTTCATCCCCAGCTACAATGATCAACTCTAAGAATGTAGCTTGGAAACATCATTTTCTTTCCAAACAATAGATCTATTCTCCCTAAGAACCACGCAAGACATAGTACTTTTTGACTTAGGGGGGCATTGAAAGATACATATACATATATATATATATATATAGAGAGAGAGAGAGAGAGAGAGAGAGAGAGAGAGCTAGCTCATGAACATTGATTCCGCTAATCAAGACTCTGAAACACGTGTTAAAGTTGTTGTAGAAACTGAAGTACTGGGTTGTGAAGTAAATCAAGATAAACAAGAAAAAGTGGATGTTTTGACAGATGGAAATTCCCATAATTTGAAGGTAATTCAAAAGTTGATGGAAGATAGTAGCTTAACTGGTCTATTATTGATGGGAGTTGAAGCTGTAGAAGACCAAAATTGGCATCTTGCTTCAACCATAATTGCAAAGCTCAACAATCTCCTATTTGATCAAGAAAAGGGAGACAACCCATTCAATAGGTTGGCTATTTTCTTCACTCAAGGCTCTATTACAAGACCTCGAATGCTGCTGAAATGCAATACAAGCTTCTTTCTAGATAGATAAATGCTATGCTTGACTTTAAGATGTTTCAAGAACTCTCCCCTTACATGATAATTTACACATGCCATAATCAACCTAGAGATTCTCAAAGCCATACAAGGGGGACCAGAGGTTCATGTCATTGATTTTGACATCATGAAAGGGATGCAGTGGCCACCATTAATGGTTGATCTTGTTGCAAAAAATGAAGACAATAAAGTAAAAGTAAACAATAAATAATCAATCACACGACACAAATTTACGTAGTCTGGCAACGTGCCTACATCCACTGAGTTACAATGGATTTTATTATGTTGAGGAATCACAATATACATTTTGGGGAGATTTTTTACTGTTAAAAAATGGCCATATTGTACAAAATAAGCACATTGATAGGGTTAAACGGCGAAAACCATAATTTTCACTTTTTTGCGACATTCGCTTGACCAGAGTGTCCAACATGTATCAAATGAACTCTGTTTGGTTTTCGCTCGAGCTCCGAGTCAAGCGATTGTCAAGCAAACTCTCTGCATGGGCTTTACTCTAGCCCACTGTCGAGCGAGATAGGAGTGAAATTTCTATCTTATTGTTCCTTAGCTAAAAGTCTAGAGAACTTTTTGTCTTGGTGCTTCTTGAGTCGAAAACAGTGCCAAAAAAAAAAATATTGTCAGGTCGGATCATCAAGTTCTGCCGCCACAACAATAAACCAGGCTCTGCAAACACAATAAATCTTGCAATAAGAAAAAATGTTTTCTTTAGAGTATTGACCATCATAGTGGACCAGGTAAATGTAGCTATTGTTCAGCAGATAGGAAGAAGACTTAAAGAGTTTGTAGATTCAATCAATTTACCATTCACAAAGGATCAGATAGTGGTGGTAAAAGAAGAATATTTTGATAAAATTGATTATGTGAGGCATATGCTAATAGCCCACTGTATGATACATTGAATGCAGACCAGTTCTGAATAGTCAACACTTTATTCGCTGGGGTAAGTAGGATGTCTCCTAAGATTATTGTTTTAGCCGAGGAATAGTTATATAACTTTGCTAGAACCCCATCCATGTCCTTTGTGGAGTTCTTCTGCGAGGCACTTTACCATTATGTTGCTTTATCATACTCACTGGCAAACAGTAATTTATTAGGTGGTTGGGGATAGAAAACGAGGATAAGAGTAATAGAAAGAGTTTTTGGACTTTAGAATTTTAGATAGTTTGAGGTCGTAGTTCCCTTATGAGGAGGAGAGAGTTTTGTGGGGGAGGCAAAGCCATTTCCCTGAAAGGTTATAAGACAATTCCTATGAGTTCTTGTAATATTTCTCAAGCTAAGTTATTAGTGGGTCTTTTTGGTTAATGGTACTGGGTGCAACGTGATAAGTACATGTTGTGTTGGAAGTTGAGGCCTTTGACGACGACTTCCATTTTGCTGCCAAGATCAATATCAAGGTCAAGAACACTCAAATTTGTTTTCCTATGTATAAATGTAGGTCAGTTCTAGCATGATGGAAGCTGGGTAATCATATGCACATGATACGTCTATCTTTATTTAAAATTAGAGCATTGGCTAATTCATCAAATATAATCTATATTCCTTTTTTTTCATATAATGTTGGAACAAAAAGGGCTACAAAACAAAAATAGTGAGAGAAAGCTTGCTTCAAGGTGCGTTACAAATGTCGCTTTCCTTAAAACAATATCTGCTCCCATCAATTATGGTATGCATACGGGTTATAAGTGAATTTACCTTCGAGATACAATGAAGTCTAGAACAAGTCTGCCTGTCTAATTACGTTATGCACACATGAAATTAGACCCCAAATACCCTCACCTTTTACTATTCAACCAAGAAATTAGAAATCTGTTCTCTACAAAATGAACAAATCCTATTGATAAGTTTTGAAGAAATGAAGACTTTTAAGATAAAGAATTTCTAAATTTCCTTCTATATTTTGTTAATTCTGTGTGTTAAAATTTGTAGGCCAATGAGTCTATTTATAGAGGGCCAAACAATGTTCTGTAATCTGATCCGAACAGGTATATTTATTGTACCTGTTGGCAAGTGATACAAAGGTTGTACCCAGCCGGTCACGTTTCCCTACCATCCTTCTCACATGGGTTCAAAACCCAATAGCTATGTCTTATCCATTTTATTGCGAACACAATTTTGCCTTGTGCTGACTGGGCCTTGCGCCTTCGTGGGCCATATACACCTAGGCCCATGGTAGGGGCCCATCCTTTCAATAAAGGATTAAAACTCCTTTCTTGTCTAGGGTGTGGTTAGAACCTTTTGAGCAAACTCTTGTCTTTACAAACATGCATTGTTGCTCCTGAGTCAATCCACTAGGAGTGATTTCCTTCAAGAGTGTTGTTCATAGAGATCATAGCCTCAAAATTATATTTAGAACTAGAGTCTAGTTGTTTCTTTTTAAGAAAATGACATTATCTTTTGTAATGACCTAGAGTCAAGCTGCTTCCCTACCATCCTTCTCGCATAGATTTGAAACCCAACAGCTGCACCTTTTCTATTTTAATTGCAGCTTAATTGCGCACTTGTGTCAATTGGGCCATGCACCCTCGTGTTGGCTGGGCCACACATGCCTAGGCCCATAGTAGGGGCCCATCCTTTCAATAAAGGATTAAAACTCCTTTCTTTTCTAAGGTGTGGTTCGAGCCCCTCCCTTTAGGGCATCAATACCACTAAACCACTGAATGGCTCTTCTAATATATAAACTTTTCTTAATTTCTCTCTTTCCAAAATAATTCATAATTTCAAAAAATAAATCCCAATTTATTATTAATAATAAATATAATATATATTTTATTTTGAAAATATGTCCAACATATGATCATGTAGCCATTGCTGATTTGAATTTGTCATGAAGTTATTAGTTGTAACAGTACTTTTGATCTTCCCAATTATATATTAGACATGAGATATAGGATGGCTCACAAATGTTTTGGCCGCTGGGGTAATTAGAACAAATAGTTTCTCCCATCAAATGCATCGAAATTAATTTTGATTGAAAACAAAAACTAACAAGAACGAAAGGTTAAACTCCTTTTGTATTGATTGAACAGAGTTGGAGTACCATCAGCCAAGGATAATGCCAGCTGATGATGTCTCTTCAACCTGACTTTGCTCATGTAACTTTTCAATGGTAACGGCCTCTTGTCAAAATTCTTATAAAAATGAAATAACATTTTCAACTTGATGTTGGAAATACTAACAACTTCCAAAGAAAAAATCAAAAAGAAAAAGAAAAGAAATGGGCACTTTTTGTTGCCTTGATCCACTATAATATCAAACTATATAAATGCTTAATATTTGTTAAATTATCATTTATTTCAAAATTTTAAATTAATAAAAAATACATTTTTAATAATTTAAATTATATTTCAAATTACAATTTGTCCAAAATATCAAAACTAATAAAAGATCTAAATTTAATTACTTAAATTATATTCCAACAACTTCTCGCCTAACGTGAATCATTTTGATGATAAAATATCTTTTAAACTTTGAAGGTTGGAGTTTAGAGGCAGTTGAATATTTGCTGGTTTGTTGCACTTACATTCTAGTGTACATTATATATAAACTTCATATTGGTTTAGGAAAAGATTTAAATTTCTGGGTAGGTTGTATGGATAGTTAAATATTTACTTTTCTCACTTCATACACCAATTTTATACAATAACAAGGTCATGTATTAATGGTTCATTTGAATATATACATGGTGGTTTGAGGCAAATGCTGGAAAGGATTGTTCTATCAAAATGAACCATATAACAGTTTAAAGAACAACTAAACTAATGTGTTCAAGAATGAGTGTAATTGATGTAATTAGTGGTTGGGTGTCAGTACTTTCTAGTTTTTAATTAAATATATTAGATGAATGTTGAAACTTATTGAACCAGCTCAGTAGTAATAAAAAGTCGTTGTGATTTGGGAATGTTGATATATATCCATGAGTGTTTGTAGTAAATCATGTCATTGCTTAAAATTATTTCCATAATTCTAGAGTTTGGCCTAGAATTCAGATTTGTGTATTTTAGAATATGGTTGCACATTGATGGCATATGGAATTTTTGGGTTAAATCTTGGTTGCTAGTTTTCATGCACATGATAACCTTCTTATGATATAGAGTTTAAAGTCTCTACACTGAATGGTTTGTGAATGTTGATATATATACATCCACGAGTGTTCATAGTAGATCATGTCATTACTTAAAATTATTTCTTTAATTCTGTAGTTTGGCTTGGAATTTTAATTTGTATATTTTAGAATATGGTTTTACATTGATGGCATATGGAATTCCTTATAACATGAATGTGCTTGGTGGAGTGCTATAAAAACATTGTTTGATGTTGATTTTGAAATAATAGTTTTGGATATTTTGTTTTATTTGTTATTGTGCTTGTTGGTTCTATTTAAACCTTCTTAGCATAATTGGGTTATAATAAATTGATAGATAAGGTTAAGCACTAGTGCATGTAGAAAATACATTTTCATTACTAAAAATTGCCAATATTGCTACACTTTGTATGGAGATTTAAAAAGAAAAAAATAAAAAGAACAAAAAAAAATAGTAAAAAAAAAAAATTCAACACATTTTCATGTGATATACGTCGCCAGAAATGACATTTACGTTATTGGTCGTGATACATTTTTTGGCATTAAAAACCATTGGAACAAAATTCTTTCTGGCGATTATAACAATTGTCGGAATCAAATTGGCAACATTATTTTTCTTAATTGTGGTGACAACAATCGTGCCAAATAACTATTTGCATCTAAACCACATGTTTTTTCCGTTCAAAAATTTGTCGCAACTAATGATCATAACGGGTGGGCTATAGTGTGGCAAAAGAAGCTTTGCGACTACTCACAATATGCCAGGAATGGCAAACGCAAATCTAAATAAAAGTTGAGGAAGGCTAAACCACTACGAAATGATGACAATTTGTGGTTAGGCCTTAAACCGAATACATAGTTTTTGCGGTGAGGAATTACACATATTGCAACGACAAACATCATCGCAAAAGATGTGATTGTTGCGGCTCGTTTTGGTTTCTCCCTTCAACTTCTCAATTAAGACAGGGAAATTGCCATGACCTAAGGCATGTTAAAGTAGACGCAAATTGTCAATTGTGTCTCAAATGAAACCTTTTTGGGATGACTGGTATTGCCAAAATTGACCATATTCCTTGTAGTGATGGCTTAGTATTGGAGCCAACACATCTACCGTTGTCTTACCAAAAGGCAATCCTTATATCATCTATTAATGGAATCTCAGATTTTAAATTTTCAATTCGCCACAAGAAAATGTCATGCATAAAAACATAATTTTTTAAAAAATTATTTATTTATTTTAAAAGAAAATATTGTTTGCCTTTCCAATAAAATTTTTTGATGTATTAATTGAGTTTCCTTACTTAGGGAATGTGAACGAGACTCATCAATAGATAAGATTGAGATTTCATCCCAATTATATGATACTTTATTCACAATTTTATTAGATTCCCCATTGCCATAATTAATACATATTTTAATTCAATGAAATTATTATAAAAAGAAAACAGAAAAAAGAAAAATATCCTGTATTACAAGGACAATCTACTTAGTTTTGAATAATTATATGTAAAAGTGTCAAATGGATAAATTTCGTTACAAAAAAATAGATTCTCATGTAAAAAGATATAAAAATATTTATTCAAGATTTAATTTTTTTTTATAAATAATATTTTTAGTCATAGAATGCGTATATTATTTTTTAAAAGAATAAAAAAATATAAAATTCACTTAAATGAAATTGACTTTTTGAAATAATAGATTTCATGCTTTTCTTCAAAAGAGTGTAGAATATTTATATAATTTATAATTATATCCAGTATTAGTTAATTTGTTTTATTTTTTAAATAAGCTCATGGACTTTTTTATTTTTTATTTTTATTTTTGGAAAAGCTAATCTTGTGGACTTTTTTATTCCTCGAAAAACTAAGTTCATGGACTTGACCTAGCATTTGGCCTCCTTTTAAAGATAACTCTCCATCAACAAACTTCACCTAAGTATACTTTACTATTATTTATTATTTTATTATCACTTTTTTATTTAATTTTTACTATTATTAATTATTTCTTACTACTATTTAATTTTCTATCGTTACTTTTTCATTATTTTTTTACTACCATTCACAATACTTTTCAACATTTCTCAATACCCAAACCCAACTTAAAATTCTGTTTTTGTCTATGTCATGTGTACTAAAAAGCTCAGCTAAATTAAAAATTTAAATATATACAATTATAAAGAAAATATTTATTTAATTTACATACCTTGCCATTGCTTGATGAACTTGGAATGCAGATTGAGATCGAAACTTGACCTGATCACTTCAAAGGTCCCGTTACGGTGGGAGACTATGTTCTGAAATCAAAGCTCAGAGAGGGTTCATTCTCCACAGTGTGAAAAGCGGAGCACAGGTTGAGCGGCCAAGAGGTGGCATTGAAGCAGGTCTATCCGTCCAGGCTGAACCGCCAACTCAAGATCTGCTTTGACTGTGAGCTTAACTTCTTGTCCTCTATTTACCATCCCCACATCGTCTGCCTTTGCGACGTTTTTTGAGTTCATGATATCATTCTCTTTCTCTGCTCTTGTTGTAAGAAAATAGAGGAAATGAACGAGAGAGGTCAAAGAGCGTGAGGCATGGAATTCTGGAAAGTGCTATATTGAATTTATTGATTACTGTGCACTACACAAGAAACTATCTTATACACATATTCCTAACAAACTAACTAATTTACATACCAAAAACAGAATGCATCTTAATATGGAAATATGTACAAATAATAATGAAAAGAATAATCAACAAATAACAAGAATGTAGCTGTCATCCTTCTTCAGATTTTAGCACTTCTTCTAAACGACATGTAGCTGTTATGGATGGATGACGACCTGCAGCTTGGTGTTGACTCTCATTATGTAATAACCCCCCAGCAAGATGGAGAATAGAGATTCACTATTCCCATATTGGATAAATGCCTTTGGAGAAGGTAAGAAGGCAATACCTTTGTAAAAATGTCAGCTAGCTAGTATTGGGATGCAATATGGGCTGTGGTGATAGCCCCTTATTGAATTTTATCTCTTATTAGGTTACAATCCAACTCAATATGTTTAATCCGTTCATGAAAAATTGGATTGGCAGCAATGTGAAGAGCAGCTTGGTTGTCACAATAAAGTAACGCAGCTTGTGGATGTGGGATACTGAGATCAGTAAGCAAGTAGTGCAACCAAGTGAGTTCGGAACAAGTTGAGGCCATGGAACAGTACTCGGCTTCAGTCAATGATTGAGATACCACAGTTTGCTTTTTTGTTATCCAAGAAACAAATGAATCACCAAGAAGGATACAATATCCTGTAATGGATTGACGAGTGTCGAGGCATGAAGCCCAATTCGAGTTGCAATAAGCTTTGAGCTGAAGTTGAGAGGTAAAGGGTAGCAAAATACCTTGTCGCGAGGTAGCTTTGATGTATCTCAGCACTTTGTGAGCAATAGCTAAATGTTGAGTCCTCGGGTTGTTCATAAATTGACTAAGGAGCTGGACAAAGTAGCACAAATCAGGCCGAGTGATGGTTAGACACAATAAGTGACCAATGAGCCTCCTATAAGAAATTGGATCTGAAATGGGATCACTAGAATCCTAGCTCAATTTGAAATTCTGGTCAATAGGTAGCTTGGTGGGTTTGGTTTTTTTTGCACATAACATTCTGCATATGTTGATAAAGAGGCAGGATTTCTTTTAGGGGAAACTATGAAATTTAGCTACAATTGAAATTAAAAGCATTTATTTCTTATATAATCTATCCCTCAGTTCCTAGAAAAATTAGTAAATTCCAAAAGGAACTTGTCAAGTCTTCAGTCGGTTCGCTTAGGCGCTTGCTGAGTCATGATCAAGTACCCAAGGCCCTCCGCAATACCTTATAGGTGCTGGGTAGGTTTTCAAGCGTGAGAATTAGTTCCCTTTAGCTTGTCGAAGTTCTATATCGTTCAACCAGGTTTTAGCTTCTAGGTTGGGCGCTAATAAATTGGAAGCACGGAATTTTGGTTCCGGGAATGCTATCTAGAAACATGGTGATTTATTTGCAACCAATTTCTTAGGTGAATTGATTGTTGATCTTGTTGCAAGCAGGAGGTTAGTCCCAAAAAAACAATAGAAGATTTATCAGAAGGAAGGCATGTTGTCAGGTGTTTCCATGTAGATTTTATATCCTAATGAGAGATTTTTTAATGGATAGATCTTAATGAGAGATAAAACTGCTAACTTAGCATTATCACTAAGTGTGAGTATTAAGCTTGGATATTTTATGAAATTTAAAGACAAAGAACCTGTTGAAAAGAAGCTTTAAATTATGAATCTGGAAGAACATATTCAAGGAGCTGCATGGTTCTTGATATTTTGAAGATTAAAGAAGGCTAAACATGGTTTACAACAAATACTTTAGATGAATTTGCGAAGGCATCCATTGCACAGTAAAAATAGACTTGTCATGCTGCTGACTGGGGTTCAACGGTTAACTATCTTTCGCCAGTTCTCTTTGTTTGTCATGCTATTGCAAATTATCTCAAATTCCAAGATTTGAATTAACATATTGAAAAAGAAGCGAGGATTTTTCAATTTCTTTATAAGTTGGGGTAATGGTTCCACATCCATAAGAAAAGAGGAATGAATTTTAGCTGAAGACTTTGTATAGGTCCTATCAAGAGTATTATGTCCTCAGCCCAAGTTGTGGTCTAGGCCCAAGTTGCTCTTAATATATGGAATAGTTTTGGTGTCTTCTTGAACAGAGAGATATGTAGCTCGTGTTGAAGACCCCGTGCATGAGTTGAGAGTTTGTTTATTGTTTCAATGTGAGAGCACAGGTAAGTCTATTTGGAGCTTGAGTTGGGTCAGTAGGAATTGGGATTAGTTTTTGTCTATGGCTGGTTTGTGCCTTTTTTTAAAGCATACTTAAAATAAGATTTTTTTTCTTATTCTCAGTACCAAAACCTCATGATACCATAACAATTCCGTGGATTTGATTTGCAGTAGAAGGTAAGGGGTTTGTGTCCAAGGAAAATTGTGAGATCCATTTCTTGTTGGGGTAGTCACCTTTTGTACTGCCTGCTACAGAATGCCAAAGAAATTTTCTTCCAATGAATTGATAATTCTTATTTCTACAAGAATTTTTTCCCTTTATCTGACTACACATATTTGGATTTCTCCATTCAATTACCTTTTCTAATTTACTCCTCTAACTCATCTCTGCCTCTTTCTTCTTCTTCTTCTTTTTTTTTTGGAGATTGGTCTTCTTTGAATAGCCGTTTAAGATGCAATAAATTAAAATAATCTGTTCGATTCACATCAATATTTTTAGAACTAAATTGAATATTTCTACTCTAGATAATTTGGCACACCCGCAGCATTCTGTAATGAATGCAAGTGAGTTGCTTACTACTGAGACAGTTCTTTAAAAATTACTTGTCAGCTACGGTTCCTTTCAAAACAACTAGTTTAATTAATCACATTCAAGGTTTTTGTGATGATTGAGAAGCTCCAAAGTGCAATTACAGAATTGAAGAGAATAAACCAATGCCCTCTGAGGGAATCTCACGTGGTTGTATTAAGAATCTTAATGTGGGTAATTTATAATTTTACCCATGCAAATTATACAAGAGCAAACATGTACATCTTGAAACAGAGAAAAGAAAAGAAAATAATTCCTATATGCTCCCCTGTTGTCATCCCAGGGCAGAAGGTTGTATATTCCTGGTCCTGGAATTTTGTGCTGGTGGAAGTCTGGCTTCATATTTTCGACACCTTGGGAGAGTTCAAGAACAGATAGTGAGAGGATTTATGCAGCGGCTTGGTAGCTCCTCCTTTGCTTTTCTTTCCAATATTCGGGCTTCTTAGTTGCTGCTATTACTCCCATGGTTTGCATCAAATCGACATAATGCACTTGTCCATTAAAATCTTATTCTGATTTTATTACACATTCAACTTCCATCTCTGTCAAACTACATCAATGTGGAGAAGACGAAGGGGCTTCATGGCCTGTGGCTTCATGAGGCGGTGACTTTAGTGGAGAAGATGAAGACGATGGGAGAAGACGTAGACGATTGGGGGTTTCACTTGGGAGAAGACCAAGACGCTGGGGAGAAGATGATGGGGCGGAGGGTAGACGATGGCTTCTGTGTTCGTGGGGATGGGGGTTTCAATGTGTCGAAGATGACGCTAACCCATGTCATTTCCCTCCGCTTTCATTTTGTTTTTGTCTTTGATTTTTTATTTTTTAAATAATTCAGCTGCCACGTTAATAGTGAAAACGTGGACAGGTTACCTTCAGAATTTCTCATCATATATATACCCTACATACAATTGACAATTATTCCTTCACAAGTTACACTAACTACAAACATGCCCTGTAACAAATACAATACAATAAGAAAACAAAAGCACTTGTGTAGCAATAGAATACATATATTTGGCACTACAGCTAGAAAGAAACAGAAATGATTGCACCAATTACACGAGATATTTAACCTTCTTTATCCCCTTCTAAGCAACAGAATGTGCTGAGCACTTATTATTTCAAACCATTACATGCTTGGGTTTCGACTTTTGAGACAAATAAATTGCAAAAAAAATTTAGAGGGCAGTGAGAAAAGATGTCGGACTGGGAGGGATTGGAATATCAACAGTCCCTTCCAACATATGTAGAACCTTCATCATTGAAGGACGAAGTGACGGCTGTAACAGCCCGCTAAAATTATCAGTTTTGGATTCTTTCCCGACAGCAATCACATCTCTCTCGTCTTAACCCTCTATCTTTAGTTATTTATGTTTAACATAGTTGATTTGGTTGGCTGTAGACTGTGTAGTTAGTGTTTGTGGAGTTCGCTGCGTAGTTGTGAAACGAAGTGTGGTTGTGAAGTGTTAGGCTTGATTTTGTAGTTTTGTGGACTGTGCTGTGAAGTATAGGCGTGAGATGGATGCCGTAGATGTGATACGGCGGGTTGTGTGAAGAGAATACGCGTGTAGCGTATTCTGTGTAATGCAGCGACGCGCCGCGCGACATGCGCTGTAGTGATGTGGGTCGTAGAAGGAAGGGAGTACGCATGTAGTGTACTCCGTGTGGTATGGCGATGCATCGTGTGATGTGCATCGTGTTGATGAGTGTTGTAGCGAAGGAAGTACGCGNAGTGAGAAAAGATGTCGGACTGGGAGGGATTGGAATATCAACAGTCCCTTCCAACATATGTAGAACCTTCATCATTGAAGGACGAAGTGACGGCTAACAGCCCGCTAAAATAACCAATCTGAGGGAATCTCTGGTGGTTGTATTAAGAATCTTAATGTGGGTAATTTATAATTTTGCCCATGCAAATTATACATGAGCAAACATGTACATCTTGAAACTGAGAAAAGAAAAGAAAATAATTCCTATATGCTCCCCTGTTGTCATCCCCGGGCTGAAGGTTGTATATTCCTGGTCCTGGAATTTTGTGCTGGTGGAAGTCTGGCTTCATATCTTCGACACCTTGGGAGAGTTCAAGAACAGATAGTGAGAGGATTTATGCAGCAGCTTGGTAGCTCCTCCTTTGCTTTTCTTTCCAATATTCGGGCTTCTTAGTTGCTGCTATTACTCCCATGGTTTGCATCAAATCAACATAATGCACTTGTCCATTAAAATCTTATACTGATTTTTTTACACATTCAACTTCCATCTCTTTCAAACTACATCAATGTGGAGAAGACGAAGGGGCTTCATGAGGCGGTGACTTTAGTGGAGAAGACGAAGACGATGGGAGAAGACGTAGACGATTGGGGGTTTCACTTGGGAGAAGACGAAGACGCTGGGGAGAAGATGATGGGGGCGGAGGGGAGACGATGGCTTGGGTGTTCGTGGGGATGGGGGTTTCAATGTGTCGAAGATGACACTGACCCATGTCATTTCCCTCCGCTTTCATTTTGTTTGTCTTTTATTTTTTAAATAATTCGGCTGCCATGTTAGCAGTGAGGACGCGGACCCGTTACCTTCAGAATTTCTCATCATATATATACCCTACATACAATTGACATTTATACCTTCACAGGTTACACTAATTACAAACATGNAGGTTAATACTTGTACTTTTGGAGTTGTATCTCAAGTATTCTTTTGATCACAACCATTTTAGACTAGTGTGGTGATCACGGCTTTTTAGTATGCCTTTATGTATGAAATATGTTTCAAGTATTTGGGATATTTTTGGTTTGGTGCATAGTTTTGCTAAAGAGAAAAATTATCCGCTGCGAATATTGCATAATGCTAGATGCATGTTAGGAACATTGCATCTTATCTGTCATGAACGGGGGCAGGTAACCTTGTGTTGCATGTCTCGACGCTTCAAATGTCCGTTTAATCCCAAGCGGAATTTGGGGGCGTCACAACGGCTCATCTAGAATGCACCAGAGTGCTACCTTAACCATTCTTTCCAGTTGTTTCTTGTCGACCTCCTCATCATTCAAAAGTTTGCCCAGCTCACCACACTCAAAGCAATGGTATGCCCATTCTTCAAGAAGTGCTTCTTCCTCGGGAAGATCAAAGTCTGCATTCCTTCGACAACAAATAATCTCCAAGAGCACAATTCCAAAGCTATACACATCTACTTTGACTGTCACGGGCAGATTCCGATGCCACTCTGGTGCAACATATCCCTTTGTGCCTCTAATGTCGGTATATGTTTTGGTTTGGTCTGGTTTTAGCAACTTTGCTAATCCGAAATCAGCAAGTTTTGCACACCCGTTCCGATCCATGAGAATGTTATGTGGTTTGATGTCGCAATGAATGATCTGTGGCTCACACTCTTCGTGGAGATAGAGAATTCCTTTTGCTATATTGCGAGCAATTTCAATTCTTCTACCCCAAGAAGGTCGTTGTTTTGATGGCTTGAAGAGTATATCTGCAAGTGAACCATTGCTCATATAATCATACACCAAAAGTCTATTCAGTCCATCATGGCAATATCCAAGTAACCGGACTAGGTTTTTGTGATGTGTTCTCCCAATAACTTTCACTTCCGTCTGAAACTCTCTTTCTCTCTCAGCCAACAATTTGTCTAGTCGTTTGACAGCCACAATCTTCTCGCCATTCCATATTGCCCCTCTATAAACAATCCCAAAGGCTCCTCTACCGAGCTCTTCCTTGAAACCATTAGTCACTTTCTCAAGTTCTGCATAGGTATATGATTTCGGAGCAACATCCTCACCCAAGCCAACTTGTTCATTGTTAGATATGTTTTTGTTGGCCCAAACACGATATTTGTAAACTACAATTCCAGAAACTGCCAAGACAATGCATGCAAATACAAGCAAAGAAACGGAAATAATCAGGATGTCCACTCGAATCTCCTTTTTGCTTTCTTTCAGTACAATTGGGTTCGTAGAGGGTGCAGACACACCTACCTTGATGAGGGCCATGCTTGAGTCATCCAGTTTTCTTCTTCCAAATCTCAAAGGAAGCCTTTGTTTCTTGCACTCTCCATCTTTATATAATGCAGCTTCACAGTTACAGTCCCTCAAACATGCTTCTCCACATGCATCTTGGGTTGTTGGAGATCTCAGTGTAGAATAGTTAGCATTTTCCCATACGGTATTAAGCTCTGCTTCCATGGTATATCCAGAAACTGCCTCATTGCTTTTGCAACTTTTTGAATCAAAATTCCTTTCACATCCTAAAGTCCAACTGTCTTCGCTAACACGTTTGAATCCGGGAAGACATTTGCAAGCAACTTCTTGATCATTTATAACACAAAATCCATTGATGCCACAGAGACCCTTAGGGGCACACACATCATCTGGACCTGACCATTTGACTTCCCAATCACCATTCTGATCTAGATTGTGCGAGTAATGTTGTAGGATGCCATCAGGTCCAATTCTCAAATGGTAGATTACACCTTTTTTTGGATCTCCCATTGTAATGTTCACTATTGATATGCTGGTGCCATTGAGCAAGTAGAGGCGACCATCAGAATCAAAATTTAGTGAAACATCAGTTCCTTCTCCAGCTATACCTTTTCCAAAATAACCATATTCAAGTGTGAATGGGGTTCCAATCGGGTACATCGCCAGCCATCCATCTTGTTGCATTATGAGACGAAAAAAGCCTGTTGAGTGGTTGGTGTCTGAAAGACTAGAAAACATCACTTCGTCAGTCGTGAGCTTCTGACCTGGTAAGAAGGTGTCTGTTGGCTGGTCGAAACTCTGCCATATTGTCAAGTTATCAGAGTTATAGAGAACAAAGTTGCCTGAATCCAGCATCGATGCTGCTGTTGCACCTTCGGTACTGCTGACTATCCTGGTCTCAGTGCCAGCTTGTTCCGATTGCAAAACCAACCTCCCGTCGCTTGTGAAGTTCAATTTAACACCAGCAGGAAATGGAGGATTGTCTCGGTTGGCTGTCCAAACCACAGTCTTTTGTGGAATCCTGGCAATAAAAATGCCGATAGCATAGCCATTGCCCTGCTTGTAGAATCCAAAGGCATATAGACCAGAACGTGATAGCCATGAAGAGTCGGTTCCTGTAGGTGTTAACATAGAACCTGGCCTAATAACAGATTGCCCAACTTGTTGAGCGTCTGCAGTGAAAATGACTGAGAAGAGAAAAAGAAGCAAGATGGTTGCCATCACCTCGGAATTATTCTGTCTATGTTTTTCTTCCCCTTGCTGTGTTTTCAAATGGGAGAATAAGAATAATGTTCATCAATCAAAGAATACAATACGTACGCCTCCATTTTCACTAATTAAAACAAGAGCTTTTTATGCCTACAATTTCATGTCAAAATTGTTTGTAATTACTAATGAAATTTTTAAGTCTCCTGATTTTCTTGATTTATTTCTAGAAGAATTTCGTGGATAAAGAAAGTGAATTCTAGCACAAATATTATGCGGGTTATAGGTTCTTTATAATATATAAAATCAAAGCCTGTATAAGAATATATATATATTTTTATCAATTATCTTTTTAAATCAATCAATCCAAAATAAAATAAAATAAATAATGACTAAGTACACCAAATCCAAGCAAACATACCCATTAATTATATATAAATAAAAGTCTATATATATAAGTATTTTTTTTTCTTTCGAGCTGGTTGACTGTACTTGGCTGAGATACTTTGGAAAAGTTATATATATATATATATATATATATATATTTTTTATATTGGGGGATTTGGGAAGGGGGATCGAACCCAAGACCTCTTTTCGGAGGCTGGCTCTCGTGCCATCTAAGCCACATGTTTTTAGTAATCTTATCACATCTTATGTTATCTCATCTCATCTCATCTTATTTCATATAATTGTATTTCCAAATATCATTAAAACACTAACATTTTTAAACTAATCATTACAATTTTTTAAATTTAATCATTACAATTTTTTTTTAACTTTCAAATAAAAAATAAAAAAAATTCAACTTTTTTAAATTTCAAAACAAATATAATATAAAAAAAATTAAATTATAATAATATTTTAATTTTATAAAATAATTTATTCAACTTTTTCTCTATGCATGATTTCTCAAAATCTAAAAAATACTTAATTCAAACGTCTATCTGATTATTATTTACAAATTATTTTATTATTTTTTATAAAATTCTCATCTCATCGCATTCATCAAGCATCTCATGTACTATTTGTAGACGTGGTGTCGTTTTATGTTATGAATGAGGTGTATAACGCCTAAGCGTGATCACGCTATCTTCGCAACTAACTATATCTACTTATTATTTAATAAGTTGATCAATCTTTCCCCAACTTTCGACATGAGCTAAGAGGGTCAGCGATCCTCTTCCATGACGAAACCCGGACATGAGAATAAGTTAGGAAGACAACCCATATGCAGTCTCAGTTTCTCTATTGAGTCAAACTGACCAAGTAATGCCAGATCGAGCCAAAACAAAATACTTTTTCTTGTTAGGTGTGTGATCCATTGGACAAGTGAATATTAAAAAAAGAACAGGAACTCGATTTTCGATCAAAACACTTTGTGGCTACCTAACGGTATGAAAGAAGATTTGGAGCACGTCTTAATTTATTATATCTTGTCATTTATTTTCTCAAAATAAGAAAAGAATGCTAGAAATGAAAGCTACAAAGTGAAAGTTGATGATCCGTACCTTTTCTTTAGAAATCTGTATTGATACACACGCCCGTTTTGAAGGTAGCGTAGGAAAAACAGTAGAACTTGTATGCCTACAATATAAGAGAGTTTTGGAGATGCAACACACCAAGCTCCAGGCATGGAATTTATAGAATTAAGAGCACAAAAGACCAGCGAAATGGTGCATCATTGTGGGGGCCAGGAAAAGTACTACTCTTGTAAATTTAAGATCAAAACAAGGGAACAAGAACCCCAAAAAGTCTCTGTCATTATTACCTTAATTATCGTCTTCCTTTTCTTCAAGTCTATATATTTGTGGAATGAGGGGCCGCCGGTGTTGAAGAGAGATTATTGGATGGATTGAGGCATCTCCAAGGAAACTATATGTTCATATCATGATAAAAGATTATCCACTCTTTAGATAAATTAGGTCAGTCTTAGTCTTTCACCATGCGGTTATACCTAACAAAATTGTAAGGGTGCTGTTTTATGAAACGATAGTGTACGGAGAGGATATTTATTCAAATTGTAATGATATTTATTTATTTTGAGATTGTGATAGAAACCATTTTGCCACCATTTTAGATTCCATCTTTATTGATGATTAAGTTGAAATATTGCATATCTTATACATTCAGAACCAATATATTTTATTTATTTTATTACATTATTATTGGTTTTATATATATAAAAAATGGTTAAGATGCATAAATCCAAGTTGTGATTTAAATTGGTTAAGAACATGATTTATGCTTAATTTTTATAACTTGTGGTTTAATTGGACTATATATTTTTTCACATACATAACACATATTTGATATTTTATTCTTCTTTTTTATTTTTTTCTGATTTTTATTTTTTTTAATAAATAGATCAAATATGTGGGTTGAAAAAGATAAAAAATAAAAGGAGTATTGAGTCTTTGATACAGGAGGTCTTCGGTTTATTCCATGCCACCCGGGATTGACTGGTTTTTTAAGAGAATACATGCCGCACGGGACCCGGGGGAATTTCCTTTTTTTTTTTTTTGGTTGATAAAACGCACTCACGTAGGAGTCTTGGCTCTCTTGGAATACATATACATGTGGGACCATAGGAGGTTTTAAAGAAAAAATCTAGTTACAAGCATAATTGTGCACTAATCTGCGCACCAATTTAATGCGATTGGTCAAAAAGTAGATTTTATTGAAAACAGTGTTAATTTAAATTTTAAGTATGAAGAAATCAGTATTAGTACACAGATTAGTACGCGACTATGCTTGTATGTAGCAAAACTCAGTTTTAAAATCCATTATTTTCGCTTGGAAGCACAAGACACACGGATGGATATAAAGGAGTTTTGGTATTGTGCGCATAGGATATATATTGTATTGGGACTTCAAAGAGGGACGAAACACATATTTCTCTGGGTTGAGGGCACGCCGCACGGAAAAAAAATTATTTTTGGTATTATGGTCTTCTACAGACACGAGAACACATTTTTTTCTCTTGGGCATTAATTCAGCTTTGCACGAGTCAAGTTTTTGGTAATGATTCATTCTTCTCTTTTTATATAGAAATTGCAACGCTATTGAAGAGCTCTTTGAGGAGTTCAATTACTGCTATAGTCCAAGCTCTTCCACTGTTTTCAATCTCTATCTCTATCTATTTGGCTTACTCTTTTCATTCCCTATTTTTTATTTAATTTTAATTTGAAGTTTATGCTGTATTCTTGATATTTTTTGCTTAAAATTTTAGACATTTTATTTGTTGTTTATTTTATTTTATGTTAGTTATTTTTTTTGTTTCTTTAAGCTTCCATTAAATATGCATTACAATTGCATTTTAGATTGATTAAAGGTTAATTAGGACTTAAATAATTTTAGTTTTATTATTTAATTTTTAGGTTAATTAATGATGATTATTTAGCTTAGTTTATTTTTTAATTGTTAATTTCAATTTATTAGTTTTTTACATTTCATTTCAACACTCAAAATTTTAAAAATATGAATCTAGTCTATGACTAATGTCATTTTTATTTCTGTTGCACTTTCCCATTCATTGTACATACCACCACTTTTATTTATGAAACTTTTCACCATTTTATACGAATTTAAATTTAAACAATTTTTTCTGAGGAGATGATTTAGGAATTTTATTCTTAATTATTATACGACATCCTCCTGCATTTAGGATAGCATTTGTGCTAATCATTTTTTATTGAGTCACCCGATCACCCACAGTTAATATGCGACTGGGAATACCATGGAATTAGTCTCCACAAGTAAGGTTGTAAATAAATCGTTAGATAGCCCACTTGACACTGTTTGGTTAAATTCGAATTAAACTCGGCTCGTGAGAAAAAAAGTTTGCCCTTGAAAGTAGATACCCCTCGATTAGTAAATAACACATATCTGACTTGATTCGGCTAAGGCTCCTTTATGCTGGACTTAGTAGCTCAACTCAATTAAAACTTATTTATACATCAATAAATATATAAATATATATAATATTAATTAATAATATAAGAATAGCACCTTGTATAATTACATATATTGTAACAATAAATAAATCCACCAATAGCACTAGTACCTCAAGTTACTCAACTATTATCCTCATCTAATCTTGCCCACATACTCGATTACTAATCCTCACCTCAACCATCAAGGTAATTTGACAATATTGCGATGATAAATGAGTGAGTTCTGTAAGTAGAAAATATATACTAATATGTAAACATCAACATTTACAGAGTTTCAAAATGTGGAACAAAATATTTACTTTTAAAATGCAAAATCAAAATATGTTACAAAATATCAGAGCGAGATTTCAGAAAAGCATTCTTATTTCAAAATCCTTTGGCATATCATAAACTGAGACTTCATCTTTATATTATATTGGAGCATCATATATAGATAGAAACCATGTTTAACCCCCATGGTATGATTATAAACCACCATTGTATCTGTAGTTGGGCTATATACCATATTTAACCCCCTGTGGTAGAGTTATAAATCACCATTATATCCATGGCTAGGCCATATACCATGTTTAACCCCACATGTTAAGGTTATAAACCACTATTATATCAGTGGCAGGGTCATATACTACTATTATACTTGTGGCAGAGCTGTATGCCACTATCATAAGCATGGCGGGGTCGTACGCGACTATTATATTCATGGCAGGGTCATATACCACTATTGTACTCATGGCAGAGCCTTAACGGAAACAGAATAGAAACCACATCCAAACCAGATTATATTCAGATATAGAATTAGAAATTCATGGCCAGGCTTTCAGATGACCCATCAAATCAATTCAAAGTACTGAATAGCTTTATATCATTTCACATGTTCAAAATAGTATAATCAAAGCATCTTCATTTAATCAAAGCAAAACCTTTTGGATTCCATATTTTTTTTTTCAACATAGTTCAAAAACATTATGCTAAAATAAGCTCATGTCTACTCCAATTATGATAAAAATACTTTTCTCTTTCGTACAGCTTTCATGAGTAATGAAGAAAAAATAACTGGAGTTGTTTTCACATTTCTTTGCAAAACATATTATGCGCATTTTTATAAAATCAACTCTAGTAATTTCTTGGCAAAATATAGTATAGAAACTTTGCTTACTTAACTCTTGTTGTATATAAGTTACGCCTTGGGTTCGACCTCTAACAGTATCCAAACCTAAACCAATAACCATTCACCAATCAATTATCAATCCAAACAAGCATGCCACTAGCTTATCTAATAAACCCCAAACCAGCAAATACTTCAGTCCTGAGCATACATATAACTAGGGCCAGCTCAATAGATTTTGAGGCCTAAGGCGAGAAGTTAAAATTGGGCATTTTTCTTGTATCAAACTAAATTAGGTTATATTTAATTATATTTTTATTTAAAAATTATTCTTCTTGCTTGGTGAGATGCAAAATTGCTAATTAAGCTTTTATATTCTAGTTCTTCTAATATGTCATTCTCAATTGATAATATGGCTAGTCCATTTAATTTTCCCTAAGACATTGTTGATCTTAGATAAGATTTTATCAACTTTAATTTTGAAAAACATCTTTTTGTAGAAGCAACAGTAATAGGTATTGTCAATAAGATTCTATAAGTGATACATGCATTTGGAAAAGAATCAAGTCTTTTTATATAATTTAATATATTAATCGGAGTGCTTTCTTCTATTCATAAAATTTCTTTTAAAACTTTTAGTTCAGAAAATAAATCTATTTTTTTTTTCAAACTACCATCGTCAAGTGATTTCATCTTTTTAAAATGAAATAAAAAAAGCAAAAATATTTTCATATATTTGAACTTGTTCAAACCTATTTTGAATTGAAGAAATTGCTTGATCTACTATAAATAAGAAATAATTAATTCAAAAAGATTTTTCAGCAGACTGTGTTTTTTCTTTGTTGACATTTTCATCAAACTATTTTTTTCTATAAATTATTTGCTTTTCTCTAAATATAGGTTCTATTTCCATATTAATTGCAATTTTTGAATTCAAGGTTTCAAGTTTCGTGTAATTATATATCTACACATGGATTTTGATGATAACAAACGAATTCAAAGAATAAAAGAGTCTCAAGCTCAAGTTGTTTACACAATGGAGTCAAGCGCATTAAAGAACCAAGCATTAGTAAGAAGGGAACAAACTCACATTAAAACTCATTGAGTAAGGTTGTACATCTTTTGAAAAATTTGAAATTAGGATTAAGGCTCAAAATTAATATTTTATCATAAAACATTAAAATACAATTTTTCACATATGCATAAATATTTTGAAAATTAAATTTGAAAATTTGAAAGATGATTGATTGTCATCCTTCACATGTGCATGACATGATTAAAAGTTTGAATTTTGAAAATATTAAAGATGATTAATTATCATCTTTCATATGTGCATACTTTATTTAAATATTTTCAAAAGTGATTGATACTCTTTTTGACTTATGTAAAAAATAGATAATTTTATTTGAAAATTTTGATAAGTAAATAATATTTCCTTTGTCATATGGAAAAGTGAAAAATGTTAGTTTGAAATTTTGAAAAGTGAATTATGTTGTTTTTGACAATTGAAAAAAAGAAACTTTTATTTGAATTTTTTGAAAAAGTGAATGTATGTTGTCTTTGACAATTGAAAAGGAAGAAATTTTTATTTGAGATTTTTTGAAAAGTGAATGATTTTGTCTTTGACATTTGAACTTAAATTTGGATATGAAATTTCATATGCTTATAAATAGCTCAATTGAGATCTTCAAATTCACAACACTAAGAGCATACGCATATCATTGCAAGTTCATACGCTTGAGGCGAGGACGTAGGCAGTAGAGCCGAATCTCATTAACATACTGAGTTTGCTTCATTCTTACCCTTATTCTTTATATTTATTGTTACTTCATATTTTGTTTATATTTTATATTGTGTATTTGGTTTATAACTGTTAATTTTTAAATACAACTCAATTCACTCACTCTCTTATGTTAGTCATCTGAGCAACAATTGGTATCAGAGCAAGGGCTCTGTTATAAGATTAAGTATCTTTTGACTCGTGTAAAAGATAAAAATATTCACAAAGAGAAAATAAAAGTGTTGATATGTGCAATGAGTGGAAAAATGCAAGGGAAATGAAAAGAGCACTAGTCATGGACTAGATTCATATTTTTGAATTTTTGAGTGTCGAAATGGAATGTAAAAGACGTAACAAATTGAAATTAACAATCAATGAATCAACTAAGCTAAATAATCTTAATTAATGTGAAAATTAAATAATAAAACTGAATTTATTTAAGTCCTAATTAACATTTAATCAATCTAAAATACAATTGTAATGCCTACTTAATCGAATCTCTTTTTTTTCTTTTTCATTTTTTTTTTTTCATTCTTTTTTTTTTTTAATTTTTTTTAGCATGGCTTAGTAGTCCTGCAGTTTACTTCTCTTGTATTAAATCAGTGGATCAGTAAATGATGAACACTACAGGTGTAAGCATGTGCAAAATATCCTTCAAACTTTTCCTTGTTCTATATAAATCTTACCAAGTCTCATCTTAATAAGTATAGCATCCCGGTGTTTCAAACCATATATCAACACAATATGATATATCAGAAATCATGCTCTATGCTCAAGCTTGAAAATAAATCTTCACAAAATAATTCTGCTCAACCACTCCACCAAGGTGCTCATATTTCACAAATTACTAAAAATAAAGTATGTGTCAATCATATATGTATCATTGCAAATCACATTAATGCATTTAAAAAACAAATATTTGCACACACGCTGCCCCCCAACTAATGAGATACATGGTCATCAATAAATTGAATGAAAGAAAATAAAGTGGAAAAGAATAAGTAAGCAACACAGACAACCAATCATGTGATATAAAATGAAAGTAAAACAACAAGTATAAATAAAAGATAAAATGCAATTAAAGAAAGCCGTAAAAAAAAGAAATAAATAAATCAATCAATCAAAATCAGAATATAAAAACTTCCATAGGGTCTTGCAGAAGCAAGATCTCTTCATTTAGATCAATGGCAATCATAAACGGCTTTAGACATTGTCCATTGACAGTGAAGCTATTGCAATTTTTCGGATTGACAATATATATCACCCCGTGAGGATGAACCTCCTTTACAATATGTGGCCCACTCCATCGGGATTTCAATTTCCTGAGAAAAAGATGTAGTCTAAAATTATAGATAAGTACTTTCTAATCAGGGACAATTTGTTTATCATGGATCTTCTTGTCATGCACGACCTTCATTCGCTCATTTGCCAAGTTAGAATTGTCGTAGGCCTCCCTCCTTTCTTCATTAAGTTTCGAAATCTGCAACTTCCTTAAATCTTTGGCAGCATCAAGTGAAAAGTTAATTTGCTTAATAGCCCATAAAATACGATGCTGAATCTTTACAAGTAAATGACAAGCCCGACCATAAACTAATCTATAAGGTGACATTCCTAAATTAGTTTTGAATGCAGTCCTATAAGCCCAGAGAGCATAAACCAGTTTTTCAGACCAGTCCTTCCAAGTTGGACGGACTGTTTTTTCAAGAATGAGTTTGATCTCTCTATTGTCCAACTCAGTTTGACCATTAGTTTAGGGGTGATATGGGGTTGAGACTTTGTGAGTCACACCATATTTCTGCATAAATTTTTGAAAATGTTTGTTACAAAAATGTTCACCCCCATTACTAATAATCACCTTAGGCATGCCAAGATGTGCAAACAATTCTTTCAAAAAATGGATGACAACATTATGATCATTTGTTCTACAAGGTATGACCTCTACCCATTTTGAAACATAATCCACAGCAACTAAAATATAAGAATTCCCAAATGAATTTGGGAATGGTCCCATAAAGTCAATCCCCAACAATCAAATATCTCAAGTATAAGAATAAGGGAAATGAGCATCATGTTACGTGCTGTAATTTTTTCAAATTTTTGACAAGGCTCACATGCCTTGCAAAAAGATTCTACATCTCTAAAAATAGTGGGCCAGTAGAGTTCACTTTGCAAAATTTTGGTAACAGTGTTATGAGCTGCAAAATGGTCTCCACAAGCCCTAGTATGACAAAAGTGAAAAACAAAGGTAAACTCATCATCAGGAATACATCGACGCACCAACTAATTAGAACAATATTTAAAAAGATAAGGAGTGTTGAAATAATAAAATCGTACATCTACAAGGAACTTACGCTTGTCCTGAGTTGTCCAATACTCTGGCATCTGGTTAATGACAAGGTAATTCACAATGTCTGCGAACCATGGAGCTCACGACACTACAGAAAGATGCTCATCAGGAAAATCTTCATTCAATGGAGGAATGGATGTAGACACATCAGGTAGCTACAGTTAAGACAGGTGATCGGCTACCACAATCTCGACTCCCTTCTTATCCTGAATAGTGATGTCGAATTCTTGGAGCAAAAGAATCCAATGAATCAACCTGGGTATAGCATTCTTCTTTATCAACAAATACTTAAGAGTTGAATGGTTAGTAAAAATGATAACTTGAGACTCAATAATGTAATAATAAAATTTATCTAAGGCAAACACAACAGCTAATAACTTCTTCTCAATGGTGGTGTAATTTTTCTATGCATCATTCAAAGTATGACTTGCATAATAAATGATCGAAGGCTTATTGTCCACTCTTTGGCCAAGAGCGGCACCAAGAGCAAAATCACTAGTGTCGATCATAATCTCAAACGGCAAGTTCCATCGAGGAGTTTGCATAATAGGTGCAATTGTTAAGTGTTCCTTTAGGGTCTCAAAAGCATGCTGGCACTCATTAGTTCAAACAAAAGTAGTATAATTTTGCAACAAAGTACACAATAGTTTTGCAATACTACTAAAGCCTTGAAAGAAACACCGATAGAAGCCAGCGTAACCAAGAAAAGAACGAATATCATTCACTATCTTAGGAATAGGTAGTTGAGATATTAATTCTATCTTGGCCTTGTCAACTTCTATGCCGTGTTCAGAAACTAAATGTCCAAGTAGCAAACCGTAAACTGACATTTCTCTCAATTCAGCAATAAATTTTTCTCCTCACATCTTTTTAACACAGTAGTAAGATTTTTTAAACATACATCAAAAGATTTACCAAACACAAAAAAATCATCCATAAAAGCCTCACACATGTCATCAAACATATCAGAAAAAATACTTATCATACAACGCTGAAAAGTAGCATGTGCATTACATAAACCAAATGACATTCTTTTAAAAGCAAAAGTACCAAAGGGGCAAGTGAAGATGGTCTTCTCTTGATCCTCTGGTGCTATGGCAATTTGATAATAATCAGAAAAACCATCCAAAAAATAATAAAAAACATTACTAGCTGCTTTTTCTAAAATCTGATCTAGGAAAGGTAATGGGAAGTGATTTTTTCGACTAACCGAATTCAACTTTTGATAGTCAATACACATTCTCCAACCCGTTAACTTTCTAGTCGTGATCAATTCACCATTAACATTTCAATAACAGTTAAACCATATTTTTTTTTGGATTACCTGTATCGAACTTATCCACTTGCTATCGAAGATAGGATAGATGATACCCACAGCTAACAATTTCAACACTTCATTCTTCAGCACCACCTTCATAGTAGGATTTAACCTCTGTTCCGCATCACGAACTGGTCTCGCATCTCCTTCCAGAAAAATGTTGTGGGTACAAATTGAAGGGTCAATACCTTTGATGTCTGCAATAGTCTAGTCTATCGCTCCTTGATGATGTCTCAACATTGTTTCTAATTCTGCTTCTTGCTTCAAAGTAAGCTGAGAAGAAATGACCACCGGAAATGTATCCTTAATTGGGCCCCGAAAAATATACTTCAAGTTCTCGGGTAGTGACTTCAACTCTAGTATTGAGATTTCTTCTTTGGATGACTTCATGACTCCTGGAAAATCAAGAGTTTCAAATACTGGCCTATGCCAATTACTCGTGTAACTCACATCTAATAACTTAAAAGAACCAGTTGTCTTTGTCAACTGGCCATCTGATTCTGTCAACTCTAATGATGTAGGAATTGCCTCAACAAAAACCTCAGACTGCTTAGGAAAGCCATCCTTAGATGCACTATTTGAATCAAATACTGATAACAACTCCAAAACATCAAAATCATATACCATATCAATAGCATGCACATATGAATTGTCGCATCCACTAGGCATATTGTAAGCGTTAAACACATTCATCTCTAATGTCATATTCCCGAAAGTGAGTTTCAGTACTCCACTTCGACAATTGATAAGTGCATTAGAGGTAGCAAAGAATGATTGTCCAAGGATGACAGGTGCATGGTGAATAGTGGAGACTTACTGCTGCATGTCAAGAACTACATAATCTACTAGGTAGTAAAATTTGTCCACTTGGACCAGCACATCTTCAACTATACCTCTCGACAATTTAACTGATTTGTCAACAATTGTAGCATGATGGAAGTCTTTTTCAACTCACCCAATTCCAACTGCTCATACACTGAGAATGGTAGCAAGTTCACACTACTTTCCAAATTAAGTAAAGCTCTCCCAATGCGTGATTCACCAATCATAATGAGAATGTGGTGAGAGCCGGGATCTCCAAAATTTTGAGGAGTTTCGCTCAATATTAGTGCACTAACTTACTCTATTAGGAATGCTTTCTTCTTCACATTCAGCTTCCTCTTCATTGTACACAAGTCCTTCAAAAATTTTGCATATGAAGGAACTTGTTGTATGGCATCTAAGAGTGAAATATTAATCTTTAATTGCTTGAAGATTTCTTGAATTTCAGTGTGATATTTGTTCTTTTAGCCAGTTGCCAATCTCTGAGGATAGGGAACCATAGGTTGGTACCCCTACTAGTTTTAACCTCTCCACTCACAGGATTCTTCGACTCTAGCCTCACTTCTTCTAACTCTTTCTCAACTTAATCAGTCTTTATTACATCTTCAGGTTTAGAAGCAACTACCTGTCTGTCCATGGACATCTTTGGTTAGGGAACTTCCTTTCCACTTTTCAAAGTAAGAACAACCTTCGCTTTCTCAATAATGTCCCCTGAGACATTATGTACTTGTTGTTATTGTTGCCTGTATACTTGAGGATTAGGCTGAGGCTGTGCTGGAAATTTCCATTTCTCTAAAGTGCTCAATGTCGTACTCATCTTATTAATGGTGCTTCGCAACTCATTTATGGCCTGAGTGTTCTGATTGTTTGTGGTGGCCTGAATCTGCATGATTGCTGAAGTGTATTGGTCATCCTTGCCTTACTGTCGTTTCGAGACTTCTTTGAAGATGATTGAGGCTGAGAACTTTGTGCAGTTACATGAGCCTGAAATCCAGGAGCCTCTACAAAACGATAGCTCTGAGAACTTTGATATGATTGATACTGGTGCTGATGAGCACTTTGTTGAAATGGCGAAGATGGTGGAGATCGGCTAGGCTGATTATTTCTCCATAAGAAATTTGGGTGATTTCTCTACTCCAGATTATATGTGTTGGAAAAATGCTGATTCTATGCTCTGTTAATCCAGTTAGCTGATTGCACTTGCTCAGACCCACTTTCCTGAAATACTAGCATAATTGGGCAGTCCTGGGTCTTATGGTTCAAATCAGCACATATAGAGCATGCCTCTACTACTTTCACAACCTTTACTTTTTCCATTTCCATGACCTCTAATCTTTTAGTTAAAGCAGCTATTCAGGCTTGAATATCAATATCTTCCTTAAGCTCGTGTCTGCCCCTTCCAGAAATAGCCCTTAGTGGATGTGCTATTAACGGAACTTCATCAGTCTGAGTGTTCCATTGTTGTGCGCTCTCGGCAAGATAGTCAAAAAATGATAGTGCTTCATCGGGTTCTTTGCTAAAGAATTCCTCATTGCACATCGTCTGAACAAACTGCTTGCATTTTAGAGTGAGACCAGTGTAAAATAGCTCACCAACCTCCAATATTCGAAACCATGATGTGAACAGATGTTTACCGAATCTTTAAATTTTTTCCAATTGGCCTGAAAAGTCTCATCAAGTTTCTGATTAAATTGGCTAATTTGCTTTTGCAAAAACTGAGTTCTCTGAAAAAGAATTTTTTTTATAAGAATTCATGCTGCATATCAGACTAACTAGAGATAGAATTAGGCCTCAAAGAATTAAACCAAATTTTCGCTTTATCCTTTAAAGAGAAAGGAAATAAACGAAGTCTAATAAATTTATCAGTAATGGCCCTAGTAATAAAAATAGTACAAGCCAACTCAAAATCTGTCATGTGTTAGTAAGGACTCTCAGAATCCACCCTGTGGAACTGAGGTATTACTGACATAATTCCATGCTTAATAGAAAAATTAGGTGCATCATCGGGTAAAACAATGCATGAAGGTGTAGTGGTGTGAGTGGGTTGCAAATAATCCTTAAAAGTGCGTGGTGCAGGAGCAGCCATGGTTTGTTCAATTTCAATATCCTCATTCATATAAGAGATAGAGGAGCTATCTATATCTGAGCTATGTATACTACTCTCAATGCTCGATATAACTCTGAGCAACCTATTTGAGCTGTCTCACCCATGATATGAAATATCAGCCTAAATAGCATAAATAAGGTTTAAGTGACTGAGTAGTAGATGACAAATGAAATGTATAATCAGAAATAAGATAGTGAAAAAAAATTTAAAAAAAATAACGAGTTTAAATTTAAGTTAGACAACTATCCCGGCAACGGTGCCAAAAACTTGACTTACTAAAAAATGAGTAGCACAAAGGCTATCCTAAGTGCAGGAGGGTGTCGTGTAATTATTAGGAATTTTATTCCTAAATCGTCTCCTCACAGAAAGTTGTTTAAATCAAACTCGTGTAAAAGATAAAAATATTCACAAAGAGAAAATAAAAGTAGTGGTATGTGCAATGAGTGGAATAATGCAAGGGAAATGAAAAGAGCACTAGTCATGGATTAGATTCATATTTTTGAATTTTTGAGTACTGAAATGGAATGTAAAAGACTAATAAATTGAAATTAACAATCAATGAATCAACTAAGCTAAACAATCTTAATTAATGTGAAAATTAAATAATAAAACTGAATTTATTCAAATCTTAAATAACCTTTAATCAATCTAAAATACAATTGTAATGCCTACTTAATGAAACCTTAAAAAATAAAAAATTAACATAAAATAAAATAAACAGAAAACAAAATGTCCAAACTTTTAAGCCAAAATATTAAAAATACACCATAAATTTCAAATTGAAATTAAATAAAAATTAGGGAATAAAAAGAACAAGTCAAATGGATGAAAATGGAGATTGAAAGCAGTGGAGGAGACTGGACTATAGCAACAGTTGAATCCCTCAAGGAGCTCTTCGACGACATTGCAATTCCTCTATACATCCCTTGTTTTCTCCCTACGTCCCTCAACAAAAAGAAAAGAATGAATAATGCCCCAGGTCCTGTGCGGCGTGTCATCAACCCTGAGAAAAAAACAATGTGTTCCGTCCACGTTAGACCCTCTACGAATAATCAATTCTGTGCGGCGTGCCTTCTGTTTGAAAACAAAAAGTTCATGAGCCCTCATCACGTGTTGCGTCCGTCAAGCCCAAAAATAGTGCCTCCTGGGTCCTGTCTCTCAGTTGAAAGCTGGCCTTCTTCTATCTCTTTTGTTTTTCACGTGAGAGTCTTCCTTCAAAATAAAAAATAAATAAAAAAAAGTCTGGCCTTCATGTAAATCTCAAAAGCCTTTCTTTAAGCCATACTTTTGTAACTCCAAAAGAAAAAGCCCCTCTGGCGTGAGTTTATTTTAATTTATTTTAATGCTTTTCATTTCTTGGCCGGTAAAAAAAATAGAAATTAGAAAAAAAAAAAAAATACAATATCAAAAATATATTATGCATGTGAATGAACATTATCCAATTAAATCAATAGTTATAAAATTAAAATTAATCATGCTATTAACCAATTTAAATCATAACTCAGATTCTTTCATTTTAAACATTTTTTCATTTAAAACCAATAATAAAGTAATGAAATAAATTAAATATATTAGTTCTAAATATATAAAATATGTAATATTTCAGCTCAATCAACTAACATTTGATATGGTTTCATCCCTGATGATTGTCAAAATCAATATTCCTAGAATCCTTTTCTGATAAATAAAAAGTAAAAACATGTTAGAACTCTCTGCATGGAAACAATAAAAACATGTTATGCATATAGGAATATACCTCAATATATACACAAACGATCGAAAAGCAATTAGAATCACCGCACTTACACACCCGAAACAGAGTTTAATGCAGAAATGTACGGTGGGTTGGCCTCAATTGATTTGAGAGAGAGCGAGCAGAGAAGAAAGAGAACAATGGAAGAAAGAAAACTGCTTCGTATTTGCCACTTATGTTTCTTCAGTTGCCTCTTTGGTTTAATTTTTTTATAACCATTGCCTCTTCATATAACTGCCAGTTTGTATGTGGGATATAAGCGATGCTCACTTGGTGCATCCTTTCATTCCCGATTTTTAAGGAATGAATGCTATCAACACAATTCACCCTCTTGCATGTAAGCATGCAGTTCAGCATGAAAATGTGCTTCCTTATGTGGGGATAGTTTGAATATAAGCAAGAAAGTTTACCAAGACAGTTCAAGATTTTTATGCTTTCATTTTCAGTTGCATGTTTTTTTTTCCTATTGGAAGCGGAAGACTCTGTTTTGCATATACTTCAATTTTACATGTTTCATTTGTGTGATCTCCATAAACGTCAACTTCATGTTTGTTGTGATGCCCCCAAATCCCCACACCCGGACACGGGGAAATCGAGACGTCCGGATGGTGACAACACGGGTCCCCATCCTATCGACGAGTGCCAAGTGTGTGTAAGCAACAAAAGTGTACGAAGAGATACGCAACNCAAGTTTTGTGTAATTATATATTTACACATGGATTTTGATGATAACAAATGAATTCATAGAATAAAGGAGTCTCAAGCTCAAGTTATCTACACAATGGAGTCAAGCACATCAAGAAACCAAGCATGAGCAAGAAGGGAGCAAGTTCACATTAAAGTCATAGAATAATGTTGTAAATCTCTTTAAAATTCGAAATTAGGATTAAGGCTCAAAAATTAATATTTTATCATAAAGCATTAAAATACATTTTCCACATGTGCATGAATATTTTGAAAATTAAATTTGAAAATTTTGAAAGATAATTGATTGTCATCTTTCACATGTGCATGCCATGATTAAAGGGTTGAACTTTGAAAATATTAAAGATGATTGATTGTCATCTTTCACATGTGCATGTTTTATTTGAATATTTTCAAAAGTGATTGATGCTTTTCTTGACTTATGCAAAAGGAAGATGCCTTTGTTTGAAAATTTTGAAAAGTAAAGTGTGCTCCTTTTGTCATATGCAAAAAGTAAAAGATTAGGTTTGAATTTTTTGAAAAGTAAAGTGTGCTCATTTTGTCACATGCAAAAAGTAAAAAGATTAGGTTTGAAATTTTTGAAAAATGAATGATGATGTCTTTGACATGTGAATCTTTTTAAATTTGAATATGAAGTCTCATATGCCTATAAATAGATCATTTGAGAGCTTCACATTCACAACACCAAGAGCATACAACTCTCATTCAAAGCTTTCATTCTCTCTTCTCTAAGCATTGAGCCTTAATCCTTTTTCATTTTGAGAGATATAGGTTGTGCTGTATTGTTCTTATTTCACTCATTGAGGAGTGTTTTCTGATATTCTACCCACTATCAATTCTTGTATCAGTAAAAGGGTGTGTACAACCCTTGTGCGTGTAGAAAGTGTTCTACACAGGGAATCGTTGAATCACCACGTGTAAGGTGATTGCAAGTGTAGAGGGTGTTCTACACGGATCCTTTGTAGCGGTGTTGTTCAAAGGTGTAATAGGTTTTTACCTCCACCTGAAGGAGGTTGAATAGTGAATTCGGGGATCCTCAAGGGGTAGCTTGAGGCGAGGACGTAGGCAGTGGGGCCGAACCTCGTTAACATACTGAGTTTGATTCTCTCTTACCCTTACTCTTTATATTTATTGCTATTTCGTATTTTGTTTATATTTGATATTGTATATTTGATTTATAATTGTTATTTTTTTAAATACAACTCAATTCACCCCCCCTCTTGTGTTAGTCATCTGGGCAACAAAAAGTAAAAACATGTTAGAACTCTCAGCATGGAAACAATAAATACATGTTATGCATATAGGAATATACCTCAATATATACACAAACGATCGAAAAGCAGTTAGAATCACCGCACTTACACACCCGAAACAGAGTTTAATGCAGAAATGTACGGTGGGTTGGCCTCAATTGATTTAAGAGAGAGCGAGCAGAGAAGAAAGAGAACAGTGGAGGAAAGAAAACTGCTTCGTATTTGCCACTTATGTTTCTTCGGTTGCCTCTTTGGTTTAATTTTTTATAACCGTTGCCTCTTCATGTAACTGCCAGTTTGTATGTGGGATATAAGCGATGCTCACTTGGTGCATCCTTTCATTCCTCTTTTTTAAGGAATGAATGCCATCAACACAATTCACCCTCTTGCATGTAAGCATGCAGTTCAGCATGAAAATGTGCTTCCTTATGTGGGAATAGTTTGAATATAAGCAAGAAAGTTTACCAAGACAGTTCAGGATTTTTATGCTTTCATTTTCAGTTGCATGTTTTTTTTTCTTATTGGAAGCGGAAGACTCTGTTTTGCATATACTTCAATTTTACATGTTTCATTTGTGCGATCTTCATAAACGTCAACTTCATGTTTGTGGCCGCTTGGGTGATTTTCGACGTGGTTGACTCACGGTTGAGGTGGCTGCAGTGGCTTGAAGCAGGAGGGTGGGTACTTTGTTTTTGTGAGGGGTGTTTCGGTGCAACTTTTGCTAGGAGGTTGCATGCCGCATGGTGCACGTTGGGGCTGGGTTGCAATGGTGGTTTTTGCACCAAGAGGAAGGCTACTATGGAGTTGCACCAAGGAGAGTGGTTTTTACAGCAGTGTGGTTGATGGTTTCACGTGGGATTGATAGTGGGGTCGTAACATGGTGGTTTAGAAAGGGGGCACTACGATTTCGGATGGCTTGCAGTGGCATTAGTTCCAAGTGGAAAGTTTTGTCGTGGTAGTGGGTGGCGGCAGCTACACGAAGGAGTTGCTTGAAAGGGCACCATGCATGGAAGGAAAGCTAAAATGGAGCTATGCGACGTATGAATTTGCCTAAACTCGATTAACGTTTGGGAGTGGGGGGACTACCGATTAATGCGGTATTAATGCAAGTGTGAAGTGAAAACTTGGCTTTTATATATTTAAAAAGATTAGAGCATGGGCTCATTCATCAGATATAATCTATATTCCTATTTTTTGGCATATGATCATGTAGCCATTCCTTATATGAATTTGTCATGAAGTTATTTGTTGTAATAGTACTTTTGATCTTCCCAATTATATGTTAGACATGAGATATATGGAGGCTCACAAATGTTTTGGCTGCCGGTGGTAAGGACAAAAAGTTTCTCCTATCAAACGCATCGAAATTGATTTTGATTGAAAACGAAGATCGATAAGAACAAAAGATTAAATTGCTTTTCTTTTGATTGAACAGAGACGAAGTACCATCAATAAAAAAAGATAATGCTAGTTGATGTCTCTTCAGCATTTCTTTGCCCGTGTAACCTTTCAATTCGCTGGTAACGATCTCTTGCCAAAATTCTTATAAAAATGAAATAATAATTTCAACTTGATATTAGAAATACTAACAATTTCTAAAAAAAAATTAAAAAGAAAAAGAAAACAAATGGACATTTTTTGTTGCAATTATAGTATCAAACTATATAAATGCTTAATACTTGTTAAATTATTATTTATTTCAAAAAAATATAATAAATAAAAAAATACAGTTTTAATATTTTAATTAATAAAAAAATTAGCATTACTTATTTATTTTTATTTTTTTACAAAGGAAAGCTCGTGGATTTTATCTAGAGTATTGTTACTCATAAGCCTCATATACCACACACCTCACATTTTTTATTTTTTTAAATTTTTTCTTTTTAAACTATTTCAATTTTTTATTTATTATTTATATACCAAACATTTGATAAAAATAAAAAAAATTAAAAAAATAGATAGTGTATGGTGTAGGGGCTTATGTTTATAATTTTTCTTTTTATCTAACATTTGGTCTCCTTTAAAGATAGCACCCAATCAACAAACTCCACCTAGACACAGAAGTTTCCGTCTATGTGCCACGTGTATTAAAAAGCTCGGCTAAATTAAGAATTTAAATATATACAATTATAAAGAAAATATACATTTAATTTACAAACCTTGCCATTGCTTGATTAGCTCGGAATGCAGATCGAGACCGAAACTCGACCCGATCACTTGAAAGGTCCCGTTACGGTGGGAGACTATGTTCTGAAATCAAAGCTCGGAGAGGGTTCGTTCTCCACAGTGTGGAAAGCGGAGCACGGGTTGAGTGGCCAAGAGGTGGCGTTAAAGCAGGTCTATCCGTCGAGGCTGAACCGCCAACTCAGGAACTGCTTCGACTGTGAGCTTAACTTCTTGTCCTCTGTTAACCATCCCAACATCATTCGCCTTTTCGACTTTTTTCGGGTTCGTGATATCATTCTCTTTCTCTGCTCTTGTCGCCCACTTTTTTATTCAGTGATTTTGTTGAATCTGGGCCTTTCGTAGGTGTTTACGGGTTCTTGGCCCTATTTCTGTGATCTTGGTTGGTATTAGCCACGACCCAGTTCATCAATTTTAATCTTCTTTTGGTTTTTTTTGCACATAGCATTCTGTATATGTTGATAAAGAGGCAGGATTTCTTTTAGGGGAAACTATGAAATTTAGCTACATTTGAAATTAAAAGCATTTATTTCTTATATAATCTATCCCTCAGTTCCTAGAAAAATTAGTAACTTCCAAAAGGAACTTGTCAAGTCTTCAGTCGGTTCGCGTAGGCGCTTGCTGAGTCATGATCAATTACCCAATTGGTTCCGGGAATGCTACCTAGAAACATGGTGATTTCTTTGCAACCAATTTCTTAGGTGAATTGATTGTTGATCTTGTTGCAAGTAGGAGGTTAGTCCCAAAAAAACAATAGCGGATTTATCAGAAGGAAGGCATGCTGTCAGGTGTTGCCATGTAGATTTTATATCCTAATGGGAGTTTTTTTAATGGATATATCTTAATGAGTGATAAAACTGCTAACTTAGCATTATCACTAAGTGTGAGTATTAAGCTTGGATATTTTATGAAATATAAAGACAAAGGACCTGTTTAAAATAAGTTTTAAATTGAATGTGGAAGAACATATTCAAGGAGCTGCATGGTTCTTGATATGTGGAAGATTAAAGAATGCTAAACATGGTTTGCAACAAATACTTTAGATGAATATGCAAAGGCATCCATTGCACAGTAAAAACAGACTTGTCATGCTGCTTACTGGTGTTTAATGGCTAACTATCTTTCCCCAGTTCTCTTTGTTTGTCATGCTATTGCAAATTATCTCAAATTCCAAGATTTGCATTAACATATTGAAAAAGAAGCAAGGATTTTTCAATTTATTTATAAGTTGGGGTAATGGTTCCACATCCATAAGAAAAGAGGAATGATTTTAGCTGAAGACTTTGTATAGGTCCTATCAAGAGTATTATGTCCTCAGCCCAAGTTGTGGTCTAGGCCCAAGTTGCTCTTAATTTATGGAATAGTTTTGGTGTCTTCTTGAACAGAGAGATATGTAGCTCGTGTTGAAGACCCCGTGCATGAGTTGAGAGTTTGTTTATTGTTTCAATGTGAGAGCACAGGTTAGTCTATTTGGAGCTTGAGTTGGGTCAGTAGGAATTGGGATTAGTTTTTGTCTATGGCTGGTTTGTGCCTTTTTTTAAACCATATTAAAATAAGATTTTTTTTTTCTTTTTCTCAGTACCAAAACCTCATGATACCATAACAATTCCGTGGATTTGATTTGCAGTAGAAGGTAAGGGGTTTGTGTCCAAGGAAAATTGTGAGATCCATTTCTTGTTGGGGTAGTCACCTATTGTACTGCCTGCTACAGAATGCCAAAGAAATTTTCTTCCTATGAATGGATAATTCTTATTTCTACAAGAATTTTTCCCTTTATCTGACTACACATGTTTGGATTTCTCCATTCAATTACCTTTTCTAATTTACTCCTCTAACTCATCTCTCTCTCTCTCTCTCTGGAGATTGGTCTTCTTTGAATCACCGTTTAAGATCCAATAAATTAAAATAATCTGTTCAATTCACATCAATATTTTTAACTAAATTGAATATTTTCTACTCTAGATAATTTGGCACACCCGCTGCATTCTGGAATGAATGCAAGTGAGTTGCTTGCTACTGAGACAGTAAAATTACTTGTCAGCTACAGTTCCTTTCAAAAAAACTAGTTTAATTGACATTCAAGGTTTTTGTGATGATTGAGTAGCTTTGCAGTGCAATTACAGAATTGAAGAGAATAAACCAATGCCCTCTGAGGGAATCTCTGGTGGTTGTATTAAGAATATGCTACCCTGTTGTCATCCCCAGGCTGAAGGTTGTATATTCCTGGTCCTGGAACTTTGTGCTGGTGGAAGTCTGGCTTCATATCTTCAACACCGTGGGAGAGTTCAAGAACAGATAGTGAGAGGATTTATGCAACAGCTTGGTAGCTCCTCCTTTGTTTTTCTTTCCAATATTCAGGCTTCTTAGTTGCTGCTATTACTCCCATGGTTTGCATCAAATCAACATAATGCACTTGTCCTCTTTGATGCAGGAGCTGCTATGGAAATTCTGAACTCACACCACATCATTCACAGGGATTTGAAACCAGAGGTAAAAGGATTTTTCATAGGCTATGTGACTTCTGTCTAATTAGTAACATCCGGTATGAAAATTATTTACATCATGCCATTCGACGCTATAGATCATGGTGTCCCCATCAACTGAAAAGAAAAGATGACACGATGTTCATTCCCTTAAAGAGAATAAAATTAAGGGCTCCCAACCCCTAGGGGTTGGCTCAAGTGGGAAAGGCCTTGGACTTGGGGGTATGCTCCCCCTAGGTCTAAGGTTCAAATCCACTTGGGTGCAAACAATCTTTACCTTTGGACTGGGAGATTTTCCCCTTGAATTTCTCGAGATGCACTTGCGGGAAACTTTTTGTCGAGGGCTTGTGCACTGCCGGGATTAGTTGAGACGCTATTCCTGGACACCCGGTGCCTATAAAAAAAAAAAACCATTGAGGGCTCCCCATGCCTCCATGAAACATGCTTTGGTTGGTCATTGGTTGGACCGGAGCGGCAAAAAGCAGTGTAATTAAACATGACAATCTGCTTGTCAAAAAACAAAAAGAAAAAAAATTGTAAACATGAGATTGGAATTCTCTGAAGGATCTTTCTTGGTAGACATCATCAATGGGTTCCACTTGGCAATGCTATGATAGTAATAGACTTCCAATACTCTGGCTACTTATTAAACTTTTAGATCTTTTACATGTTGCTCGGGGAGAAATTCTAGTTTTTGTATTATCTTTTCTAAGTTAAAAAGTTAGAAATTTTGCTAGTCATGTATATGTATATTCTGACCTCTTGATGATTTTTGGACAAAAAGAAAGGAACAATACTTGCTAAAATTGACTAATATTTTAGTCCTTATTAGTAGTTGCAGAGGCAAATTTGTACAAACAACTCATATTTTATGTGTGCAATATCATGAGATCAGAGTTCCTTTTAATTTGCTTATCATGGTCATTCTATTGGCACAGAATATTCTTCTCTCTGTTCCAGAGGATGATGCTGTCCTAAAGATATCTGATTTTGGATTTTCTAGGTAAAAACTAGCAGAAGGGCACTAATACAGGTTGCCATTATTTATACCTTTCTTGGTAACAAACTTTGTTGAACTTCGTTTTAAGAAGTTCCTGGCATTATTTTTTGTCCTTGTTGAGGACAGATATGTACATCCAAGTGATTATGCAGAGACAGTTTGTGGAACTGCATTATACATGGCTCCGGAAGTTCTTCAATTCCAAAGATATGACGAAAAGGTAATATCTTAGCTAAATCTCATCCTTTTATTCTAAATTAGGAATAACTTAGATATTGGGCTTGACTACAGGTCGACATGTGGAGTCTTGGTGCAATTCTTTTCGAGCTTCTGAATGGCTATCCTCCTTTTCATGGTAGGACTAATGTTCAGGTACTGCTGTGACCTAGTTTTGGTCCTTCAGATGTGCCAGCTCCAATCACCATTAAAACTTCTGTTTTCCTCAGCTGCTACAGAACATCAAGTCGTGTAATCGTCTTCCATTTTCTCAGTTAATCCTTCCAGCTTTGGATCCAGACTGTGTTGATATGTGTTCAAGGCTGCTGTCTATAAATCCAGGTTTTGCATATTACCTCAACTGAAAATATATTTATGTTATTCCTCCTCCCAAAAGAATTATATCTTGTGCTGTTGCATCGTCTTTTAGACTTGCACTTACAGATTCATGTGATGTTTCAGCGGATCGCCTCTCTTTCAACGAATTTTATCGGCATATTTTTTTGAGTAGAAAAGGAGTGGCAACTTAAAATGCATGGGAACTCCTAGGCTGAAGGATTTTCCTTGCCAGAGACTGCGTGAAAGTGAAGCACATTGTCAAAACCCATTGAAATGAAGTGTCAATTACTTGCATACCTTTCCAATGCCCCGGCTTTAATATTTGTCTCCTCTTCTTGACATTGCGAGCAGTCTACACTGCAACCAAGAATAATCTCTGATCATTCTCTGCTGCTCTTGCCTGCATACTAACTCAAGCTATGAGCCTGGCTTTCTTCTTCGTTTCTTTAAGGGGTGTGTTATGGTTGCATACCAGCAGCTATATAGATCAAGAAGGAAGTCTCTTAGTCTGGGATATGAGCAAGAAATTTGAATATTGGATGTAAAAATATAATTGAATCGGTCTTGGACATTGTCCTGTCCGATACGATGATTAGTCCTTTTGTTTTCACTATATTCTATCTGCCATATGAAGGAACCATTACCTTGAAGTTTTATTCGTTGCACGTGTAGGTCATAGATCTTGCTTGCCAGTACGTTACGGTTGACCTGGAGGTACTTTCGTTGCAGGGAAAACGTTCATTTTTTTTAGCCACTGTTAACTGGTTCGAAGTTTGCTCTGCTCAACGTTTCTTTCTTCTTCTTTTTCCTCGGATGATAAAACATTTTTCACTGCAATTTACCGAGATTGGCTTATATGAATTTTCTGACTTCTAATTCGCGTAATAAGTGTGTTTAGATGAACTAGAAGTGCAATCAGTTTAACGGTTTGTCGGAGAGGGGAAAACGATTGAGTTGCAGTTACTTTTGAAGAATCGTCTTTCAGTCACATCGAGTTCCTGAGTCATTAATTTTACCAAAGATTTAGATGATGTGCGTCAAGAGATTGAGCAAATGAAGGTAAGACAGTAAGAGGTGGAGAATCTCCTATCTCGATAGTCATAGCTGGAGATGTGGTTGCAGGAGTAGTAGAGAGAGCAAGAGGAAGGAATATGTATTAGAGTGCAAGAACAAATACCGAGAGAGACGATAGTCTCAATGGAACGTTTAATGTCATGCAGCATGATTGAAGTCATCTAAGAAAAAGGAAGAAATCAAATTTAACCTATGTTTAAAACAATTTTCATATTTTTTTTATTTAATCTAAGTTTAAAACAATTTTCATCTGTTTTCACGTCTAAAATAATTTTCATATATTGCCCATTATTTATGCATAATACAATTTAGATAATTAGTATGATATTTAATTTTATGTATTTTTTTTTTAATTCTGATTGGATTTGCATTTGAATGTAAACTTCGAACGTGACCATCATATTCGAAAAGACGTCTGAACAGAAATTAGTTACAACTTGCGATAATAAATGTTTAAATGTACCGATGTTCAAACATACAAAATCCCATTCAAACTTTTAGTATTGTTCAACATGCAAACGTAATTTTGCACATCTGAACGTGAATCATTTGTCCAAACTAATGATACCTTAACATTAGAACACATTATAATGTCACATTACCAACGTTCGAACGACGGTTACGTTTGAATTTGTTTTACTAATCGTTCGCATTGTTATAATTGAACAATAGAAAATAACATTAAAACATGAGTCTGCGACGGCAATTCGGCTTCACAATTGAATGTTATGTTATACGTTTGCACGTACTTTCCATGATGGAAAAGGGTCATCATAAATTGGTCATTACATTCACACGATAAATTGAATGGCAGAATTCAAATTGATAGTTACAGAATTTAAATTAAAGTTGAATCCATTATGAAAATTTGAGCAATCAGAATGTCGTGATACCATGACAAAAATAGAATTTTGCCATGGATTTCTTGAGAAATTGAGATCAAGGAAAGAGGAAATGCTTTGGTCAATAGAGAGAACAGAGAAAAAATATTTTAGAGTTTTATTTTTGGGATAAACTTTTCTATTACCAACTGTAGTATAACCTTGTGATATATTTATACCCACATCTAGAATGACAAAATGGCAATAAAGGAAACGTTGCATCATACTATTAGGTGCAAAATGTAAGTGGAGTACAGCTAACATAAAGAAACAAACAAAAAATGCATATTTTAGTCAAACAACTTGATCTTGGCGAATATGGTCTACCTGAGTCTGTAGGCACACGTCAAAACCTCCAGTTTCTTACTGAGGGCTTGGGGAACGGTCCACGGGAAAGGGGGAATCGAGAAAGTTGTGAGAAAGGGAGAAAGTGAGTTCTGAGCCCTCTGCCATGCCTGCAGCCAGTTGTCTTTCAATGAACAATAAGGAAAAAAAGATGAGAAAACTTCAATGGAGGTATGTTGTGTTGGGTTTGGAATCAGTGTATACTCTCATAATACTCTACCGAGGCCTAAGTAACATGCTTAACAGTACACTCATCACGGATGGTGATCCGTTAATTGCTTAGGAAGTTTTTGAAAAACGCGTGGTGAATAGAAAAAAATATTAAAAAATATGTTAAATATGAGATCTATTATGAAAATAAAAATAAAAAAAACCGTGAGAGACGCTAAAAAATGGATGGCTCTGATGCCAAAATGCTAAAAACAACTTAAGCAATCAATTGGTAACCAGATTATAAAGGGGACATAATTAACATATAAAGAACCGTACAGTTAAACAACAGCTCTCCGAATACAAACCACTTGGA
>QGSO01000140.1:1922459-2350292 GCA_011037825.1 Carya cathayensis | reverse complement strand
CCCCCCCCCCCCCCCCCCCCCCCCTCCTCTCTCTCTCTCTCACTCTCTATAGTGCATCCAAATATTGGAATGTTTTTATCATTATAACCTGAAGCAACCTAAATGTCAAAACATACAGTTCTAGATATTAACATCAAAAGGATGTTCTCACCTCAGTAACAATATATAGAACCAATCATATTTAGAACAGCAACAATATTTTGAAAATAAACATATATATAGCTCAATTGCAGGACAAACCAAGTTTGTTTAATGTGGTTGCAAGTTTTGCTCTTTCCCATGTTCTCTGCAAGGCAAAGAAAATAGTAAAAAAAAAATCCATAGAACATGGAAAATCAGCGCAGGGAAAATAGTATGTGAAGATAACAGTTGGAACGAGGAACAGGAGCTTTCACATGGATTAAAACAAATATTAGTGTATTACGAAAAACATGCTACACTTGCACCCCACCCAGTTTAAATCTTTCCCACGCTAGTAAATCAAAATGCAGAATTTTTACAGCTACAAATACACTATGAACAGACAGTTTTCTGAGATCAACCATGTTCTATTTACACAAGCACGAAGTCCACATCTGTACTAGAGGATCTTCACGAACTCTCGCTGAACTGTCGGATGCTCCACCACTCACTCACTCTTATTTGAATCAGTTTACGAAGCCAATGCCATCTTACTCAGCAGGTCCAAAAATGCGTAAACTAGTCTGGTAAGCAAGAATTTGGCTACAAACAAGTGATTGCTCCATAAAAAGAACGTAAAATAAAGCATGCGCGTGGAAACAAGTCCGCCATTTTCAATCTATTAAAGCATGCATCCAGCTACTTAGAATTGGTTATTTACTCATCATTTTTTTTTCTAAATTTTCCTCGGTTCTGCTTTTGAGCGGGCTAAGAATAATTCGATCCATTAAGAAAAAAAGAAACTTCTGCAATTCTGAAAATCAACGTTCAAATGGGATTTGTTGAGCCATAACTAAAAATATACGAAGAAAAAGTGAAATTAGATTAAAAGACTCAAGAAGCGGGAGTGTAGGAATGTAAGACCTGAATCATGGGTTTTCCGAGGATTGGGACCAGTGGTTTGCCTTGGAATCTGGAGGAAGCGAAGCGAGCCGGGATGATTCCAATCACCTGGCTCCGAAATCTCGCGGATCTGCGCGCAGAAATCACAGCGTAAGTTCCAGCCGCGGCCGCAATGGCAGCTCCGGCCAGTAGGCCCTGCATGAGCCATGAACTGGTGGTGCTGTTGGAGCCTGAGGAAGAGGAAGTGGCAGAGGAGGTGATCGATGTGGGACTCATCGCTTAGTGGTTCAACGCTAGGTTCTCTCGGGAACGGTGGGAAGAAGTGGCGCGTGTTGAAAGTGGGGGTGGCAGCGCGTGTTTATAGTTGTGTGATGGGAAGGAAGCTTCGTAACGGCGGGAAATGAAAGCGTCGTTTTTTGACCTTTCACGTGGCTTCCAAAACGGTACACTTCGTCTTCATCACCCTGAAAAGAAAATGACAACAGTATCTTGTCTGCCATTGCTGTGAGAAATTTCAGTACCAGCTTGGCTACTTCGAAGTTTTGAACTTCAAAACTTTCCCTCTCTTTCTCTCTTTTTCATGGCATATTTTCATGGAAGCCAAACAACGAGGAAATCAGAAAATCAACCTTCAACACGGAGAATCACACTATCACTCTCCAGCCTACCAAGCTGTTCTCAGAGCAGGCCCACGTGTCAGACCCCTCCAACAAGCCCACGCCCAGATCGTTGTGTTAGGCAAGCACTGCAACCTAGCCCTTCTCACCAAACTTCTCACGTTGGCTTGCGCCGCGGGTTCAATAACCTACACTCGCCGGCTCTTCCTCACAGTCTCAAACCCTGACTCCTTTCTCTTCAATTCGCTCATCAAAGGCTCCTCCAAGTTTGGATTCCCATACGACGCCGTCTGGTTCTACAGCCGAATGCTCCTTGCGGATATTTCGCCGTCAAATTATACTTTCACGTCCGTGATCAAAGCGTGCGCGGATCTCTCTGCATTGAGACTTGGCAGAAGCATTCATTCTCATGTTTTGATTTGTGGATATGGCTCAGATTCATATGTTCAGGCTGCACTTGTTGCGTTCTATGGGAAGTCCAGTGAATTAAGTGTCGCCCGCAGACTGTTTGATAGAATTCCGGAAAAAACGATTGTCGCTTGGAATTCCATGATTTCGGGGTACGACCAAAATGGGTTCTCAAGGGAAGCGATTGGCTTGTTTTATCAGATGCGAGAGTTGGGTGTTGAGCCAGACTCCTCAACGTTTGTGAGTGTATTGTCGGCTTGTGCTCAGTTGGGAGCAATTGGTTTGGGATGTAGGGTGCATGATTATGTTGTCAGTAATGGCTTTGATGTCAATGTGGTTCTTGGTACTTCTTTGATTAATATGTATTGTAGATGTGGGAATGTGATCAAAGCGCGAAATGTTTTTGATTTGATGAGTGAACGGAATGTAATTGCTTGGACGGCTATGATTTCCGGATATGCAATTCATGGTTATGGTAGAGAAGCAATGGAGCTCTTTGGACAAATGCAAACTCAAGGTCCACGTCCTAACAATATCACGTTTGTTGCTGTATTGTCTGCATGTGCCCATGCAGGGCTCATTCAGGAAGGGCGCCGTGCCTTTGCAGACATGAAGCAAGAGTATGGCTTGGTGCCTGGAGTGGAACATCATGTTTGCATGGTTGATATGCTTGGGCGGGCTGGACTTCTCAATGAAGCTTATCAATTTGTCAAAGAATTGAATCCGGGGGAGCTGACTCCAGCAGTTTGGACTGCAATGCTTGGGGCATGCAAGATGCATAAGAAGTTTGATCTTGGAGTGCAAGTTGCTGAGCATCTCTTAGCTGTAGAACCTGAAAATCCGGGTCATTATGTCATGCTTTCAAATATTTATGCATTGGCTGGTAAGATGGATCGAGTAGAATTGGTTAGAAACATGATGATCAGAAGAGGCCTAAAGAAACAAGTTGGCTATAGCACAGTAGAGGTTGACCAGAAGACTTACTTGTTCAGCATGGGTGACAAGTCCCACCCCGAGACAGATGAGATATATAGGTATTTAGACGATTTGATGTTGCGGTGTAGAGACGCAGGATATGTACCGGCAACCGAGTCGGTGATGCATGAGGTGGAAGAAGAGGAGAGGGAGTATGCTCTCAGGTACCATAGTGAGAAGCTTGCGATAGCATTTGGATTGTTGAAGACCAGTCTTGGCATGGTCATCAGGGTTGTTAAAAACCTTAGAATGTGCGAGGACTGTCATTCAGCAATTAAGTATATATCAGTTGTCTGTAACAGAGAAATTGTTGTCCGGGATAAGCTTCGCTTCCACCACTTTAATAATGGTTCGTGTTCTTGTCTTGATTACTGGTGACAAGTTCCATTTGCTTGTTGAGGCTTGACAATTTTGCTGACTTGATTATCAATGAGTAAGATTCATCAAAGGCAGTTAAAGGATAATTGACCCTGCTCTCTCTCTCTCTCTCTCTCTCTCATTTATAAGTAAGGCCTTGTTTGGTTAACAAATAAGATGAGAAATTTGAAATAATTTGTTAATAGGTAGTGAAATGGTTTAAGTTAAAATGTTGAAAGAGTTTTAAAAAATGAGAGAGAAAAAGTTAGATAAAAATATTATTAAATTAAAATTTTGTTAGAATATTATTATTTTTTGGAATTTGAAAAAATTAATTGTGTTTTGTGTTTTGTTTAAAAATTTGAAAAAGTTATAATAATTAGGTAATGATTAGTTGAAACAGTTGAAAAATGAAAATTAAAAATTAAAAAGTGTTTTTATATTTAAATGAGATGAAATGATATAGGTTTAGACTATCTATGAAATGAAACGAGGCCTAAGTAATTTGTTATTGGGAATGGATGAGAAAATGGTCAATATATTTGTTTGTTTACAAGTTACTGTGAATGACACATCTGTATATCATACTAACTTTGTATGATTTGATTTGTACAAACAATTTAGACGATGTTTGAAAATAATTTTTATCTCATGTCATTTCATAATCTCTTTTCATTTTTTTTTTCTTCAAATATCATTTAAATACAAATATTTTCAAATTAATCATTATAATTTTTTCAAAATTTTAAACGAAAAACAACTCAAAATTTTCAAATCTTAAAACAAAAATAATATTAAAAAATTATATTCAAACAATATTTTAATTTTATAATATTATTTATTCAACTTTTTCTCTTTTTTTTTTTCCAAATCTCAATAAATATTTAACTCAAACTATTTTACTATTATTCACGAGTCATTTTATTTATATTCACAAAATTCTGATTCCATCTCTTCTCATTCTTCAAACATTTCCTAAGAAAATAAGTCTTTTAAATCAAATCATGTTAGGTTAACGATGTGAAATATGTGTTTTTCATAGTAGAGGACTCGATCGGTTTTATGGTGTAAATTGAGTATTTGGTCATTGCCCTATGCTATGAATAAAGCAAGCTACTATGCCATTCCAATCTTATCTTGCATATGAGTGTTCATCAATTTATTTATTTTTAATTTTTTTTATTTAATGATTAAGAAAATAAATTTTATTGTATTGATTTATTTTTTATTTTTTGAAAATATTTAAATATATAAATAAATAAACAAACAAACACATTTGCGCTGGGCGGTACTGTTGGGCATTAGTGTAGCATTACTCCCTATGCTATTTATTTAAGGGAAAACTCTACTCAACCCCCGGTTTTCCAAACGCACTCCACACTCCTGACGTGGCCGAACCCGGTCCGAGCCACATCACGGTTTTGTAGGTCGATTTCACTTCCCACCCGATTTCGAATCATTCAACCCCTTTCTGAAGAAATTTTCCCACCGAGCTTCATCCTCCTCAGACCGTATCCCTCTCACGACGCCCTCCTTCTTCTCCCTCTGTCCTCTCCTTCTCTCAGACTTCCCTAGCTCGAGTTTCTTTCACTCGGCTCCTTACTTCTCCCTCTTTCTCATAATCAAGAAAACAAGCAAACGACATCTTCTCCCAAATCTCCCGCATGCATATGCCTACCCCAGCCAGCACCCCAGGAACAGATCACTCCCCCTCAACCCAACCCCTTCATGTATCTCACCGAAACCCTAGAAGATTTCGTCCTCACCCCAGCCTCTTCTTCACGTTTCTCATACATGACCCTCGATCTAGCTCTCAAATTCCATACAGTGTGTTGAGCTTCTTTTGCAAACTCCAAATGTCGAACACCAACGCTCACTCCGTACAGATCTGCCTCCTCACATCACGGTAACACACATTAGGCATTTTTTTCAAAATAAATTACAGGAATTGGAGAGGGCTTACTTTTATGTGACTATGTAGGCTGAGTATCACTTCTTTTCCAGTTTTTTTTTGGGCTTTTATGGTTGTTGAGAAAAGCGGGAAAATTTGGCAGTGGGATTTGTTGGAGCTTGGATTCATGGTTATTTAGATGTGGAAACTGGAAAGGTTTTTATGATCTTTTCTTACACGGTGCCGACGTCATGGAGCCACGTTGCCAGAGTCTTGGAGCTACACAGTTCCGAAGTGAAGGAGCCGCACGGGGCGACTAGAGGGTGAGGCCGACGAAGATTTCTGATGAACAAGTGAAGAAGGACGCGCGAGGGAGGATTTTTTTGGGGGGGGGGGAATTGAATGATTCTTCTGGACCAAAATGCTAACGTTTTGATTTTTTTTTTCCACATAGGTTGGAGAGCGGGGGTTGCGTGAACAGTGGGTGGTTGTGTAGATTGACTCTTATTTAAGAGAGACACTTCAAACAAGATGCGGTGACAAGTCCCTATTTAAACCCTCTAATAAGAGGGAGACACGTAAGCTATTTATAGTGGAATTGGTTTTAGCTATTGAAACCCTCTCTTCCCCTCAATTCTCTCTCTCTGAGCCGCAATCAGTGATTCAAGGCTTTTTCTTACAAATGAAACTGACAAAATCTATCATGTTAAAGCAATGATTACCTAAAATTATTTACGAAAAAATATGTTACAGGTACAAAAAAAATTATATAAGATGAATTCACAAGTAGATATAATTTTATAAAATTAGTTAGATTTATTTTATAATAAAAGTAATTTTACAATCTAACTTATTATATCAAATTATATCAATTTATAGATTAATTTTTATGTAATTTTTTTTTATAAATAAAGTATTTTCCTTTACAAAAATTGATTCAACCAAAAAGATATTACACAAAGCAACCCAATGCATTTCCAAGGAGATTAATGGCACTTTCAGCTTGGCAAAAGGGTAACCATAAAAACCAAACCAGTCGAAGCCTCGTGAACATAAATCCTCCGTGACTGGGAAAACGGATAAGGAGATCAAGAGGCTTGGAAACTGGAAAGAGGCCTGTGTTGCAGGCTTTTTTATTGCAAGTTCTTCTAACATCGTTCAAAGACATGCTATTATTCGAGAGCAAAATCAATTCGTCTTTCCAGAACACTAGTTGTTGTTGGTTGTCTTTTCTTTTTTCTCGTAATTATTTTTTTAAGTACATATCCTATTATTGGATACAACATTGCTTTGAGGGGAGGGGGGAGAGAGAGTTGCATCAACCTAAACCTGTCCTATCGTAAATTCCACAAACAGCTTACGTGTTCCGACCAGAGGGTGTAAATAAAGACTTTATCACCGCATTTTTTTGAAATTTTTCTCATTATTTTAATGGCTTCTCTCTGCATAATGCTTCGCCTTTATTCGCGAGGCTTTCTATCATTTTGGTCCAGCTGTGTAGATGGGTTGGGTCTCTTCCGAGGTGGCCTCAGTGGTCCTTGAAACGTTTTAAAATAATAATCACATGGGCTGGCTGGCTGGCTGGCAGTACGAAATTAACAGTATGCTTGGGTTCCGAATTCCGGACTCTAAAAGTTTACCGAATGTATTTTTTTTTTTTTTTACTTAGTAATTAAGTAAATTTTTTTAAGTGATGTCGTAAATTTTTTTTTTAAAAAATAAGAATATAAAAAAAAATTCTAAAAAAAAATAATAATAATAAATAAGAAAAAACACTGCATTCGGTAGTTATTTGATGGGTAGTCTTCGGTGACTCGAGCACCACTCAGTTTTTAATCCGTTGTGTTTCCAGCCCCAAGGTTCCTCGGTTTAATACTTGTGTTTTTCTTAAAAATTAATTTATTATCTATAAATTAAATAATAATAATAATAATAATCAATTCTGGAAATTACAATTACTGACGCTGGGATTAAAAGTAAGAAAGCAAAACTAAATAGTAAAAAATAGAGAACCGGGTGTGTGGACACTTGTTCCGGTAGAGTCCATAACTAGTCTTTAGTCTTTACTTGGTAGGTGGACAATTGTTTTGATAAATCCTATAATTTCTTCCGTTGGTTAATCTTAGAAGCCAAGGTAATAATTTATCTAAACCGTATCCGGACCATTTATTTCCATAAAAGAAATTTCTAATTATTTTATAATTTCATATTAAATTAAAGGTAATTTTATAAAATTAACATTTATTTTTAATAAAATTGCATACTTGCATTGGTTGATTGTAAAATATATTATAAATAAAATTATAAGTGTATCATTAATATTGAAGTGGTTATTATTTAAGTAATTAATATATTAAAATATTTTAAATTATATTAAATGGTCATTAATTTTAAGTAGCTCACTTCTTATATTAATTTTAAGTGTAGTTTTTAAACGAAAACTCTTGGTTATTCAAGTAACATTTTGTTACACATAAATTAGGAATTCTTTCTTAATTTATCGAGGAAAGAGACTTCAAAACCAAAAGAACGTGGATAATCTCCAAAGCATCAATTGAAGGATTCCACCATGATGCAATGGGAAATGGGATTCTCCCTCGCAATTATGAGCATGGGTCTCCTTGACCAAAAACAACCAAAAAGAAAAAAACAAAAAGGAACTAAAACTAGGTGGCCTCAAATTTATTCTTAAACATGGCGATTCGATGGGATAAATTGGGCCATACTTTATGTTACAGGACAGCTCGTATAAGCATATTCTATGCTGCTATCATTTTCACGATCTTATAGGAACGTCAGTGTTGACATATTTAATTATTCAGTAAGAGATCATAAAAAAATTGAATCTTGCTAATATTGGAATTGGAGAGTGTGAAAAAGGCCTGGCCCAAGGGTCTGAGACCCCACGAGCTAAAGGGGGCCCATCGGTCTGGTAAAGTGAAGATAACGATTCCTGGTGGGCTTGGCCCACCAAGAGAGAGGCTTGTCCAGCCCGGTTCCAGATTAATAAGATGTCGACAGGGATTACTAGGGGGGATATATGCCAACTTGTCTGACGCCTTGAATCATTACCAGCAGCCACCAAGAAACAGGTGGGAGAAGCTGTTACTATTGTTTGCCTGGAAAAAAGAAGGTGGGCACCGTCGGAATAGGTCGTGGAGGCGCTAACTCCTCAAATCTCTAGAAAACAGATGCTCATAAGTGTGTGGGAGAGGTAACCATGACTTCTACACTAACGAGAGAGAGGTGAGCGCCATCTCAACAAGTTGAGAGACAACCAAAATGATGGTCATGAAGCAATAGCCGTGAGAATACATGCCAAAAGAATAACCACAACTCTGCTTGCAAATAATGAGAGAGAGAGTCGTCAAGCTCGGCTGAGGAGGTGCCGATGTGTGAGCCATAACTCAACGCTGCAGTAATTATATTCCCTTGGGATATCACACCCCAACGATGTAGTAATCATTTCTCTCAAATATCACACCCCCTAATGGATTCACGTGCACAACGCATGAGGTGTGATGAGATAGTTACTTGGGATGAAAGCATCATAACTCCAAAGTATTTAGTATAAAAGTCTAATCGATTTATGATCAAACTTACGATAATCTTAAGGCCACAAAAAAAAAAAAAACCACTTCTAAAAAAGAAACTGACTTAAACATCAGAGGGTCTCCTGACCACCCCTAAGCTCCCTTATTTATTTGTGTGTGCAGGTCCTATGGTACGCCTCCTAGCTATCTGAAGAGTTCTCACGATATTTACAAAATACTTTAAAAACAGAAATAATTTCCTCTGTTCGATCAAATAATTTTTTGTCTGCTCTAAAAAATTCACATTGAATTGCAAAAATGAATGAGCCAGACTTCTTTATAAATAAAAAGGAGTTAGAAGCCATAGCCAATAGCATGTAATTAATCCACTATGATGGTGTGATTGAAGTCAAAATTTACTTTATGATCAGGAGATGTAAATACGTAAAAGAAATAGCCAGGTTTGGATAGACAAGAGCTAGCTTTGATGGTATACAAGAGTGTTTGAAGCTCATACGGCAATGACGTTGGATGAGTCCGATTTCGAGAGATAAGGAAGGAGTTTTCAAAACGCAACACCTATGGTAGATGAATAGGGTATATTGACAATGTGTGAGGCTCGACTTGAAAGGGAGCTAATTCATCTAAATAGACAACAAAATGCATGAGAGAGATAGAGACTAAAACACGCCAGCAGAGAAAAAAAGAGAGGTGCTACATAGATTATAAGAGTTTGCTTTGACATTTGCTCACTTAAGTTGAAAATTTTTCACTTGTCAATAAAAAAAAAACCATTGATTAGGTTCGATATTCTTTAAAATAAATTAGAAGGTGAAAACAAAAATAGAAAATCGGAGTTTCCTTTCTCATGAACTAGCCACCATCCTAGTTCTCATAATCATGAAAACTGAAAAGGAACTTCATATATATATATAGAGAGAGAGACTTTTAGCTACAAAGTGATTCATAAAAATAAATTTACAATATAAAAAATCATATAAAATCACACAAGTTTATAAGTTTTTTTGATAACTTTTTTTTGTAATTGTAGTCATTCTCATATATATATATATATAATATGTTTAAAAATTCATTGCAAGAGTTTTAGGGAAAATAAAAAAAATATACTAAAGCACGTAGTGATAAAAAAGAAAGAAGTAATACAATTATAATAAAATTCTATAAAAATAAATTAAAAAACTGACATAATTTTACATTAAAATATATATCACAACAAGTGAATTTGTAAAATCTAGATAATTAAAGCATTTCTCCAAGTTAATTCATACGTGCGCCTCATAATTCCGATTTTGAACAATAAATCCAAGAAATCGCTCAATATATTATCAGAAGTGTTAGATGTAGTCGGTACATGCAAGCGGGGATGTAAACGGTTGTATGGAATGAATAAAAAAAAATTATAAAAATAATTTTTTTTTTCATGTGAGTCTTATATTAATTTATTCTTTTTAAAACTATACGCCACTTATATAACCACTATTACAAATATCATTTCTCATATATTATTGCAAGTTTCTTTAATAACCAAAAAGTCACAAAGCCGCCAAAGGCACCTCAAAACGCACAGGCAAACGACACTAGGGCTGTGAGCTGACACCACCAATCTGTTGTTTCCGGCACGTGGCTCAGTTTTCAAAAATGGGGACAATCTCAAAACTTGCAGACCCCACTTCACGGCGAACTTCTTGTATTAAATCTTGATTAAGGTTACTTTGTTGCTCTATTTTATTTTCTTATTTTAATAGTTGATGTATTTAATTTTTTTTTAATTTAAATTAGTTATTAAATAATTTATTATTAATATATTGATGTATTTTTAATATTTTTTAAAAATATTTAAAGTATTAAAAAATATGAATAAAAAATATAAAAAAATTAAAAACCGCACAGCGTTTATAACTGACCGCAGCCTAGCATCACTACTAAATCATAGGTGGGCATAGTGTCGGTAGGTTTTATAGGTGGAGGTTTTCTTTTCTTAAATCATATCGATTTTGACATTTCGCAGGCACCGTTAACGTCTCTTTGCATCACTTCACTGCCTCTTTTTAAATTCCGAGGAGCTCGAACAAAGTACCAAATTTGGATTGGAAAGATATTTTATTGGACTATGTTACTGTGCCGCTGTAGTTTACCGTTACTGCAATTTGTAATTTTTTTTTACATTTTTTTAATTATTAAATAAAAAAAATATTAATATATTTAAAATTATTTTCTTAATTATTAAGTAAAAAAATAATTTTTTTTTTAACCAAGGGTCAAGATGGGCGGCCAAGCCCAGGCGACAAAGAGGTATTTTCTTATTTTATTCGAGTAGTTCTACATCTCCTGTAACCCGAGCATCTCCCAATAAGCACAACAAATTTTTTTAAAATTTATTTTATTCTTTTTTAAAATATTTTTAAATATATTTGTTTAAAATAAAAAATTTATAATATTATTAAAAAATACTTTCTTAATCATTAAAAAATAAATAAATATAATTTTTTTTTTTGTTTTAGAATAACTATTCAAGAACTATTTTAAAGTGAAATAGCATTTCTGATTTTATTTTTAAGAGTAAAGAAATAAATTTAGATTGCACGATCATTTATTTTTGAAAAAAAATTATTATTAAAAAATTAATTTTTTTTACATAAATTTTATATTTATTTTTTCAAAAAAAAATTATGCGGCATATTCTAGAATTACAAATATTATTTTATTATTTCTAAACTGTTCAAATTATTTCTATTATTTTAAAAATTAAATTAAATTTATAAGATTGAACTTTTAAAATTTAAAATTTAAATCTGAAATTTTTTCTTTTTTATCTATTTCTATTTAGATATTTAAAAACAAGTACTACTACATACAAGTAAAGTCACGTACTAATTTACGTATCAATACTAATATTTTCATATCTAAAATTTAAATTAATATTATTTTCAATAAAATCTATTTTTAACCAATCATATTAAATTGATATATAAATTAATATATAATTATATTTACAACTAAAATTTTCCTATAAAGACCAACGAGTTTAGCCTTTCGACGTCTCTATTACGAAAGATTTTGCAGTCACTCTTAACGTTTCTAAGTAGCACTGGAAAAGTTATTTTTTTCATTTAGAAAAAAGCTAAATATCCCTTATTTGTCATATAAAATTCGCTTTAAACCCTTTTGGAGATCAAAAAGGTTATTATGAACAATATGGATTTTTTTAAAATTTTTTTATAATTTATAATTACTTTTTATTTAAAAAAAATCTCATCATTCATTTATTAGATAAATTTATATCTATGACTGAATTTATTTTGGAATGTCCCCATATTAAACATGACGTTACAAACCAAAATAATATATTTAGAACTCTATAGTACATTGTTTCTTTTTTGTGATTGATCTGATCTTCACTATTATTGATGCTGTTTGTAGATAAATGTATAAGAGATAGCACTCTCTACCTAAACAGAGACTCATCATCACCCTTCATAGAAAGAGATGACTCAATATTATAGACAAATGTCTAAAAGATGAATTATTATTTTTATTTTAATTAACAATAAGGAAACAAAAAAAAGGAAGCAGTAAGATATATGTAAAAAATGACGGATTTTGGACAAATTTCAATAGATTTGGAAATATGTGACGATCCGTGAAAGCAACATACTTATCATTTTTCAGCCATAAATATCAAATCTGAAAAATTTAATGATGACGAGTTTAGNTTCTAAGTAGCACTGGAAAAGTTATTTTTTTCATTTAGAAAAAAGCTAAATATCCCTTATTTGTCATATAAAATTCGCTTTAAACCCTTTTGGAGATCAAAAAGGTTATTATGAACAATATGGATTTTTTTAAAATTTTTTTATAATTTATAATTACTTTTTATTTAAAAAAAATCTCATCATTCATTTATTAGATAAATTTATATCTATGACTGAATTTATTTTGAAATGTCCCCATATTAAACATGACGTTATAAACCAAAATAATATATTTAGAACTCCATAGTACATTGTTTCTTTTTTGTGATTGATCTGATCTTCACTATTACTGATGCTGTTTGTAGACAAATGTATAAGAGATAGCACTCTCTACCTAAATAGGGACTCATCATCACCCTTCATAGAAAGAGATGACTTAATATTATAGACAAATGTCTAAAAGATGAATTATTATTTTTATTTTAATTAACAATAAAGAAACAAAAAAAGGAAGCAATAAGATATATGTAAAAAATGACGGATTTTGGACAAATTTCAATAAATTTAGAAATATGTGACGATTCGTGAAAGTAACATACTTATCATTTTTTAGCCATAAATATCAAATCTGAAAAATTTAATGGTGACGAGTTCAGTGATTTGACACGTGTGTCGAAAAGAGCTGTCAAAAAATATAGTGTGTGAAAACCACGAATAGATGTGGGTGGCGAGTGAGATCTGGAGCTTTTGATTCGTTAAGAGAGAGAGAGAGAGGCCGCATGATATATAATTTATAATTACTCTTAATATTCAGGTTCAATCTATCTACGTTGATGACTTTATTTTTCTCATTCTTATATCACTTAAATAAATAATTATTTGAAATATCTTGCACCAATAAATACAAGGAAAAGATAATAAAATCGAAGAGAAAAAGTTATTGTTAGATGTTTGATCCTATTAATAATACTTTTTTTTTAATTTTATGCTCTTTTAAAAAAGATGCTACTTATTATCTTATACCGTACATTTGACATATTTTAAAATTATTACTTTTTTTATTATTATTAAATTAATTAAATTATTCTACCTACCTTTCTACCTATCATTCATTTATAACATATATATTATTAAAAAAATAAAAATAAAGTATAAAATATACGGAGATAATAAATGAAATTATTATTATTTTTTTAATATAAAAAAACTGCTTTTACCAGTACGATATACATATACAGTAAAAAAGTATTACTTGCATGATTCTGGTCTTTGCTTTCTCGAGTTCCTAGATACATTTGATCAATCTCTGACCCCTGGTGCGTGTCACGTGAGCCCCACTTTCAATCCAAACATTACTGACCAAGCCGCACGTGTTTACAACCCTTCTCCTCGCGCGTGGCTCAGACCACAACAGTCACAGAATTTTCAAAAAGAAACCGCACTGGGGCAGAACTCGACGAGTACCACATTAGGATATACCGTTCGTCACTTCCGTGCATTATCCAAAGGCCGAAGTCTGCTGCACTGGCAAAGCAAGAAATGAAAGCGGAAGCACTTTTAAAAGAGAGAAACAGTGACGGTAGTTGATCGATCGATAGTCATGAACCTGAGGCAGCGTCCTGCGCCGGGGCGCTTCCGTAGCAATGCTCACGCGCCGCCGGGATTAGGGATGCGGACGTCTATAATATAATCCCCATCCATAGCCTCCTGACAGACCACCCTTCACTCCGGTATCCGGAGATACGCGCAGCTGCGGCCGCTCTACGCGCAACGGGGGACCTCCGGAAACCGCCGTTCGTGCAATGGAACCCGAACAACGACCTGCTGGACTGGTTGGGACTCCTATTCGGCTTCCAAAACGACAACGTCAAGAACCAAAGGGAGCACCTGGTCCTCCACCTGGCCAACTCCCAAATGCGGCTTCAACCCCCTCCAACTATACCCGACGCGCTCGCACCCTCAGTGCTCCGACGCTTCCGTGTCAAGCTCCTCCACAACTACTCCTCCTGGTGCTCCTACCTTGGCGAGAAGTCCGAAATCTCCCTCTCCAATCGAAGATTCGGAATCGGTACCGGAAACGCAGAATCTAACGGTCTTCGCCGCGAATTGCTCTACGTTTCGCTCTACCTTTTGGTCTGGGGTGAGTCCGCTAATCTCCGATTCGCTCCCGAATGTTTATGCTACATTTTTCACCACATGGCCAAGGAACTGAACCACGTTCTCGACGGTAAAATTGACTCCGAAACTGGTCAATCGTTCTTGCCGTCGATTTCCGGGGACGGTGCGTTCTTGAAGCGTGTGGTCATGCCAATCTATCAGACTATCAAAACCGAGGTTGATAGCAGTGGAAACGGCAAGGTGCCGCACTCGGCCTGGAGGAACTACGACGATATAAACGAGTATTTTTGGAGTAGGAGGTGCTTCCAGAGGTTGAAATGGCCGCTGGATCCCTCGTGTAACTTTTTCGCCACGACGCCCAAGGACAAGCGCGTGGGGAAGACGGGGTTTGTGGAGCAGAGGTCGTTTTGGAACGTGTTTAGGAGCTTCGATAAGCTATGGGTGTTGCTCATACTATTCTTGCAGGCCTTGATAATCGTTGCGTGGGAGGGGAGAAAATATCCGTGGCAGGCGTTGGAGAGTAGGGATGTGCAGGTGGAGCTGCTGTCCGTGTTCATCACCTGGGCTGGCTTGCGAGTTTGGCAATCGTTGCTTGATGCTGGGACTCAGTATAGCTTGGTTTCGAGGGAAACAATCTGGCTCGGTGTGAGGATGGCGTTGAAATTCTCAGTCGCCTTGACATGGACTGTGGTGTTTGCGGTTTTTTATGGAAGGATTTGGATTCAGAAGAATGGGGATGGAAAATGGTCTGATAAGGCTAATCGGAGGATTGTAAGTTTTCTTCAGGCTGGTCTAGTTTTCGTGTTCCCTGAGTTTTTGGCATTGGCTTTGTTTATTGTTCCATGGATTAGGAATGTACTTGAGAAATTGGATTGGCCTGTGCTCTACTTGTTGACATGGTGGTTTCATACCCGAATTTTCGTGGGTCGTGGCCTGAGGGAAGGGCTTGTCAATAATTTCAAGTATTCTATGTTCTGGTGTGCTGTATTGGCTTCGAAATTCTCTTTCAGTTACTTTTTTCAAATCAAGCCTCTGGTCAGCCCAACAAGGGCTCTTTTAAATCTTAGGAATGTACCTTACAAATGGCATGAATTTTCCGCTAGCCCCAATATAGTTGCTGTTGTTTTGTTGTGGATTCCTGTGGTGCTGATTTATTTCATGGATTTGCAAATTTGGTATGCAATTTTCTCGTCCTTTGTTGGTGGAGCTATTGGGTTGTTTTCGCATCTGGGCGAGATTAGGAACATTGGGCAGCTAAGGCTAAGGTTTCAGTTCTTTGCTAGTGCAATGCAATTTAGTCTTATGCCAGAGGTGCTGCAGATAAATGCTAATATGACACTGGTGAAGAAGCTCCGTGATGCTATCCACCTCTTGAAGCTGAGGTACGGAATTGGTCAGTACAAGAAGATTGAATCCAGCCAAGTGGAAGCCACCAGGTTTGCCTTGATTTGGAATGAGATCATGGTAACTTTCAGGGAAGAAGATCTCATCAGTGATCAAGAACACGAGCTCTTGGAACTGCCTCCTAATAGTTGGAATATTGGGGTTATTCGATGGCCATGTATCCTCCTCTGCAATGAACTGCTGATTGCTCTCAGTCAGGCTGAACAGTTGGCAGATGAGCCTGATCAGTCACTTTGGTTAAAGATATGCAAGAATGAATATAGACGGTGTGCTGTCATAGAAGCTTATGATAGTATTAAATATTTGCTTCTTATGATCATTAAAGACGACAGGGTGGAGTACTCAATTTTCGAGAATTTGTTCAAGGAGATAGATGGCAAGATTAAGAAGGGAGAGCTGACACAGGAATTCAAGATGTCTGTGCTATCAAAAATTCATGCTAAGTTAATAGCACTTGTTAAGCTTCTGAATCAACCAAATAAAGATTTGAGTGAGGCAGTGAATATACTACAGGCCTTGTATGAACTATCAGTCAGAGAGTTTCCAAGGAAGAAGTCGTCCATTGTGATATTGAGAGATGCAGGTCTGGCACCTCGTAGTCCAGCCACCGATGCAGGGCTACTCTTTGAGGATGCTGTGGTCTTCCCCGATACTGATGATGCTTTATTCTTTAGGCACCTACGGCGTTTGTACACCATCCTTACTTCTAGAGACGCCATGCACAATGTCCCAAGGAATCTTGAGGCAAGAAGGCGTATTGCTTTCTTTAGCAATTCACTATTTATGAACATGCCTCGTGCTCCGGATGTTGAAAAAATGATGGCTTTCAGTGTTCTTACGCCTTACTATGACGAAGAAGTTCTCTATAGCCTATTGAATCTCCGAAAGGAAAATGAAGATGGCATTTCTATCCTGTTTTATCTGCAGAAGATCTATGAAGATGAGTGGGGAAATTTTTTGGAGCGGATGCGTAGAGATGGCGTGGAGGAAGAGAATGAAATCTACAGAACAAAGGCAAGGGAACTTCGTCTTTGGGCGTCGTACAGAGGTCAGACCTTATCCCGCACTGTGAGAGGAATGATGTATTATTATAGGGCTCTTAAGATGCTTGCCTTTCTGGATTCTGCATCTGAGATGGACGTAAAGGAGCGACCGGAAGATGGTTTGGATGGCCTACACTTGGGTAACCCACTATCTTCGCGTAATCTCAACAGAGCAACTAGCAGTGTAAATCTTTTGTTTAAGGGACATGAGATTGGGAGTGCTCTAATGAAATTCACATATGTGGTCGCATGCCAGGTGTATGGGCAACATAAGGCAAGGGGAGACCCTCGTGCTGAAGAGGTATTATATCTGATGAAAAACAATGAGGCTCTTCGAGTTGCCTATGTTGATGAGGTTCACTTGGGGAGGGATGAAGTTGAGTATTACTCTGTTCTTGTGAAATATGATCAGGAGCTGCGCAGGGAGGTAGAGATATATCGGATCAGATTGCCTGGCTCCTTGAAAGTCGGGGAAGGCAAACCAGAAAACCAAAACCATGCCATAATCTTCACCAGAGGCGATGCACTTCAGGCCATTGACATGAACCAAGACAATTATTTTGAAGAGACACTCAAGATGCGGAATTTATTGGAGGAATTCAACAACTTCTATGGTATCAGGAAACCAACCATCTTGGGAGTTCGTGAGAATATTTTTACTGGTTCAGTGTCTTCACTTGCTTGGTTCATGTCTGCTCAGGAAACAAGTTTTGTGACCTTGGGGCAGCGAGTTCTGGCAAACCCATTGAAGGTGAGAATGCATTATGGTCACCCAGATGTGTTTGACAGGTTCTGGTTCTTGACTCGGGGTGGGATTAGCAAGGCTTCTAGAGCGATAAATATCAGTGAGGATATATTTGCCGGCTTCAACTGCACCCTGCGAGGCGGCAATGTGACACACCATGAATATATACAGGTCGGTAAGGGGAGAGATGTTGGGTTAAATCAGATCTCAATGTTTGAGGCCAAGGTTGCTAGTGGCAATGGCGAGCAGGTTTTGAGCAGAGATATGTATCGGTTGGGCCATAGATTGGACTTCTTCCGAATGCTTTCAGTTTTCTACTCAACCGTTGGATTTTACTACAACTCAATGATTGTGGTTCTCACTGTCTATGCATTTTTGTGGGGCCACCTTTATCTTGCTCTCAGTGGTCTCGAAGATGCAGCCACGGATACTAGTAACAATAAAGCCCTTGGTGCAATCCTTAATCAGCAGTTTGTCATCCAGCTTGGTCTCTTCACTGCCCTTCCTATGATTGTGGAGAACTCTCTTGAACTTGGGTTCCTTCCAGCAATATGGGACTTCTTGACAATGGAGCTTCAGCTGGGGTCATTCTTTTACACATTCTCAATGGGCACTCGTACCCACTTCTTTGGCCGGACTATCCTGCATGGGGGTGCAAAGTATCGAGCCACTGGTCGTGGTTTTGTGGTGGAGCACAAGAGCTTTGCTGAGAACTATCGACTCTATGCTCGGAGCCATTTTGTGAAGGGCATTGAACTTGGGGTTATTTTAACCGTGTATGCTTCTCATAGCCCCTTGTCTAAAAACATTACTTTTGTTTATATAGCCATGACCATATCTTCCTGGTTTCTAGTGGTGTCGTGGATAATGGCGCCATTTATATTTAATCCTTCTGGATTTGATTGGCTGAAAACTGTTTATGATTTTGAAGATTTTTTGAATTGGATATGGAGTAGTCGTGGGGTGTTTACAAAAGCAGAACAGAGCTGGGAAACATGGTGGCAAGAGGAACAGGACCATCTGAGGACAACTGGTCTCTGGGGTAAACTGTTGGAGATTATTTTAGATCTACGATTCTTCTTCTTCCAGTATGGCATTGTGTATCAACTGAAGATTGCTGATAATAAAACAAGTATAGCTGTTTATTTACTGTCCTGGATATACATGATTGTAGTTGTTGGGATTTACATCATCATATCATATGCTCGGGACAAATATGCTGCAAAAGAGCATATCTACTACCGTCTAGTTCAGTTCCTTGTCATTGCTCTTACAATACTTGTACTTGTTATATTGTTGAAGTTCACTCCCTTCCAGTTTCTTGACATTGTCACAAGCCTCTTGGCCTTTATCCCAACAGGCTGGGGTATGATATTGATAGCCCAGGTACTTAGACCTTTTCTGCAGACCACTGTGGTGTGGGATACCGTGGTTGCCTTGGCCAGGCTGTACGACTTGCTGTTTGGAGTGATTGTTATGGCTCCTGTAGCGTTGTTGTCATGGCTGCCTGGATTTCAGGCGATGCAAACAAGGATTCTGTTCAACGAAGCATTTAGCAGGGGCCTCCAGATTTCTCGCCTTCTTACTGGGAAAAGGTCCAACTGAGATGTGAATAGAGGTACTTTCTATCTAAAACTTTTCTTAGACGTTCAATTTCTCCATCATTTATTCCACTAGGTTTAAGGTTCGAATTCTTGGGTGCAAACCATCTATAGGGACCGCGTTCTATCAGTGAAAGGCTGATGATTTACTTGATCCATGTGATGGGGACGCATTACATGGATTCGGGAGATAACTAGGTAAAAGACATGTTGTGTTTGCAAGGTCTCTAGGATTCCTGGTCATCAAAAAATAACGAGGGCAGTACCATTTTTTTTTCTTTTTTTACATGAACATACAAACATCCATCTATGCCGATGTATTGTTCTCCTGCCGTTTTATCCAGATAGATTCTATTTTAGCAACATCTCATATTTGATGGAAATTGTATTTAGCTCTCTAATCCCTATGAGGGGGTGTGCAAGATGAACCCCAGAGCCAGCATTTCGTTTCCAATCCTTTATTTGATTTCCCTAAAAAAAAAAAAGAGAGAGAGAGAGGGTGTGCTATTTTTTTTTTTGTGTTTTTTTTGGGGGGGGTGGGAAGTGATCCTCAAACCCTCAGTTTTCGCTCGAATAAAATGTTGGGATTTGTGCCCAAAAGCTAGTTTTGAATATGACATTATTGAATAATAAAAATTGACATTATTGAATGGAATTAAAATCAGTTTTTTTATGTCATCGTAATATCTTGTTTTGACAATCATACTTCATAAGATGAATTGATGTCTTCTTTTGTGCCTGATTTAGGTGTGTTGAGTGTGATTATGTATAGAAGATATAAAGAACAAGTTCCTAGTAACTAGTTAAATTAAGTTTAGAGTTAGTGATAAAATAGGGTACTCTGTGTGAAAAGGTTATTTATGCTATATTTATTATTATATTATAGACTGGTTTCTTTTGGTCGCTGAAAGGGACACTTCTAATTAGTATATTAGTTCGTGTAGAATGCGTTAAACTGGACTTCAATTAGAGCATATTTGTCAAGTTACTGTCCTATGAATAAATTTCTCTCATCTACATAATTGCAAGGACTCTTGACCCCAAGAGATCAATGGACTCAAATATGGCGTGTCAGGGGGTTTTATGTTACTCATGAGTGAGATTTTTTTTTCTTGATAAGTAAAAAGTTTTGTTAATAGTAATAGAAGAATAGGCATAGGCTAGTACATTGGACATATACAAGGGAAAACACCTAGTTAGGAAGAATAAATAGGTACGATGAAATCATAAAAATCAAGCCTGTTAAAATATATTGCATATAGAAATAATGTATTGAAAAGAGTGATCTAAGCTCCACTAAGGAATGTTCCTTACCTTCGAAGTTCCTGTCATTTCTTTTTCTCGAAACGCAATATATAAGGCATGTGAGGACCATTTTCCAAACTCCCACAATTTGGGGATTTCCATAAAGATTTCTCCAACTAGCAAGAAGATCAATCATCCTTCCAGGCATAACTAATGCCAGCACGAGTGAGATCTTATATGGCCAATACCCCCAATACATTAAATCACAACTAATGCATTGGGGTATTTGTCATATGAGATCATTAGTTTCAGTCACTTTAACCGTTTGGAACAAGAAACATATTTGTTCATTAGTTCTGGCCTTTCTTTTCATCTGATAATTGATGACCACAGATGTCGTTTTATGTAATTTTAACTGGGTTTGTGTTGTGTTTCAGGTTATGAGGTGGGACTAGGAGTAGAAAACGAAGTAGATAGCTGGCCTTTATTTTTACGGACCAAGGTGTTTTCTCATTTCTGTACCGTGCTGTGCCATTGTTTCTTACCGGGGAAATTATGTTCTTATTTTGACCGTTTCAACTTCATCTTCCAATCACTGTTACATCGGATTGCGCACATACGTGCCTTTGCTGCTGTAATCTTGTGATGGCACTGCTCAATAATCAGTAATCGTAGGGTTTGGCCACGTTTTCAGGGTTCGGTTATGTACATATTGTCCATGTACAGTGTAGTTTCCATGCTAGTTTTTGGCAATCGATCGTACTAATTTTGTTTGATCCTTGTAAAGCAGGGTTATCTCAAATTTATCTTGGCGGTATTATTGTTCTGCTTTTGCGAACGTCCATTTTGTTTTAAACTTTTAATTGCTTTAGTCCTGAAATCTGTAATGTTTTGGATATGAGATATTGAACACCTGTGCCCATGTTTTATTCACCCATGAAACTTCGGTTCTCATGGTAAATGGGTCTGAAAGGGAGTTGTAATGAGTGAAACATTCTGGGTTTTCAGCTAGCATGCTGTCCTGAAATTGGCTGGGTTTACCGGGACACTGGAAATTGCGTTCTGTGGAGGTCATCAAGCACATCTCCGCCGATCATAAACTTTTTTACCAACTTGCAGCTGTGTTTGGGGACTGAAAGTACCTTAAGTATTCTCAATATACTTAACTATTATTGATTACTTTATTATTACTTTTCACATATTTTTTTATTAATATTTATTACTTTTTACTCTTATTTAATATTTTATTATTATTATTTCGTTACTTTTTCACAAAAAATTCATAACAATGCAACACTTCTTAAAACCCAAACTCAATAAGTCACGAGGGGGAAAATAAAAAAAAAGTTAACCTTGAAATTTCGTTGCGCTTTGCATATACAAATTCAGCAATTCATCACATTTATAATAAAATTCGTAACGGGCCCTAGATCTACCATGGAGGATCGGCAATGAGAACTGCAGATGGGACTCTGTGAAGAAGAGAAAGGACGTCGAACTGAGGGGGATAGATTTGGACGGTGAGATGAGAATTTTTAATTTTAGATGAAAGTTAAATAAAATATTATTTTTTAATATTATTATTGTTTTGGAACTTGAAAAAGTTGATTAAGGATTTGAAAAAATTGAATTGTTTATTATATTTTATGTAAAAATTTAAAAAAATTGTAATGATGAGATGATAATTTTATATTTCATCTTAGCTGCCAAGCCAACCAGTCAAAGGCTTCGGGTGCAAGTACCACACGCGAGCTGAGGAGCTGGGCTGGGCCCATCCTTTGGGCCTCACTATCTTAGGTTTAATTCAGTAGATTTAGTCAAGGCCTGGAGTGTGTTACGTGGGCCTTAATCTATCAGTCATGTAATTAGTTTGGACTGGCCATGGACATTATGTTTATTTCCCTTCAATTAGCCGAGGGTACCTGGATATATGTAGCTGAGGAATCATCTTGTATTTTCATTCTGGAATGTTCAAGAAGTTATTTTCTCTCATTTTCTCTCGCATTTTCTGGAGGAGCTCCCCTCAAAGAGAGCAAGTCATTTTCGTACTGTTCAAAAAGAATCTGTTACAAAATCGGTGACGCAAAAATATAGAAAAGCGAAGCATTCCTGATACGGAAGAATTAGAAAACGAATTATTATAAGACAAGAATAATAAAGTAAATAAATCAATAAAATTTGGGTGGCGTATATATATATTTTTTATTTTTTAAAAGAAAAAAGAAAAGAAAAGAAGAAAATTGTAAGTTTGTAGATCAGCCATTCCTAGGAGCCGAAGGAGAGTACAAAATACAAATGCCATTGCCTATATTTATAGAAACAGAAATCATGTATCACAATTCGTCATTACTAATAACTGATACTTTCTCATATACAGATGTCTCTCTAAATCTCTTGGGAAGAATACAACGGCCTCCAAATCGCTGCTGCAAGTAAACAAGCACGGTGAATAGCAGACCACCACATGGGATGATGATGTCCCATGCCGTGGAATAAAAATCCATCCTATGATTTGCATAAAGGTACGACGAATCAAGGTACCATGTAGAACTGTGAGCCCTGTAAAGGTCATAGGCATGAGGCAGCAGACGAACAATGGTGGTTCCAATGTAAAAGGAAGGGGCCAGAGCCTTTTCTCCTGAATTAGAAAATAAGTTGAACAATATTTGTGGAAGTAGAAAACCATCCAGGAGCAAACCAGCATAAGATTTGATGTCCTCCCAGAAAGAAGGAGCATGAAGCTTGTAAACATTGCGTTGCGGTACTAGAAATTTCCCCAACTGTCTCTGGTAAGGCTTCTTCCATTGGTGCACAGACCAAGCAATCAACCCACCGGCTATATACATTGGTAAAGCCACATATAGAGACTTTCTTTCTGAAACCCACAACTCCTTTTGGCTTCCATCATCTTGTCTTGCAGACCAAGTCAGTTGGAGAAGGCGCAACTGCAAAAGGAAAGCTACCATTGTTACCACCCTTACTATTACTTCATTCACTTCAAGCCATCCACCACTCTCAAGAAAAACATTCGTCTGGTTACGGCTACCCATGAACAAGGCTTCAAAGTTCAACAGCAGAGGAATCATATGCCCCAGCGTAAGAACAATGACCATCACAATGGAAATGAAGGGAAGCACTGGTGGGTGCTTTTTCATGTAAAAGAGCTGCAGGCCCACAAAAACGCATGCTAGTGTATTAGAAATCAGAACCATGATAATCTCCAAGTCCATTCTCCAAATAGATGCTTTAGCTTGGGTATTGGTTATTGAATTTGAGGACAATTGAAGGGGTTCAAAGTAAAGAGGATCCAACTTTTTCCGTTTGCTTTCAATAGTTCCCTTCACAATTTCACCATGCTCGGCCTGCAACGGAGGGAATTGAACATTAATCATTATTTCACAGTCTAATGAATCATTTCTAACCAAATTTTGATTAGTCAATCCAAGATGCCGACATCCTATCATGCACAGAAGACCTGTATCTCTAGAATATATTCCTTCTGCAGAAATATCAATGGCTTTGGATGAAGTATCAACACCAAACTTGTAATCCGGTCGAGGTATGAAGCTCATTTTGTAGCTGATATTGAGCATGCTGCTATGGCTGTAGTTCATGTGGAATGCAGCAGGCCCTGCAACCCTTGGAACTGGCAACACAAATGAGTGCCCATAATACCGTTGCAAATAAAGCTGATCTCCTACAAAGTATGGGGTCGAATAACCCGTTGCTACTTTTCCTGTGCCGTTGCTAATAGACATATCAAACCTCATGTCCAATGAATACCCATTAGGATATGTCTCTCCCTTGCTCCTAATCTTCCTTTTTGCACAATACTTTCTTGCATTCTCAATCTCAGTATACTCATATTTAAGACCTTGGATGTCAATTGATCTTTCCCTAGAACTCTTAAATCCAATTTTGCCAAAGTAACCAGAATCATTCACATGTTTCCTGCTCTGAATTTCTCCCACGATGGTACTTCGGTTCCTTAAGGAGACAACTGGAGGAAAGATCAAACTCAACCCAATCGAGCAATCTCCAACAGAAGCATTTGCCCAAGACTCTGTAACATTCAAAATTCGGCATGCAACACCACAAAGCCTATTCTCCATCTCATCCCACTCAGCCTCAGCAATCAACGTTGTATTGGGATCAAAAGGAAACTCGTAACCAGTATAACTAGAGTTAGGAAAACTCAACAACATCTGCAGCTTTCGTCCCTCCCAACACCAAATTCCCCGATAAAACATAGAATTAGGCAAATACCGGATACTCCCACCAAAAGGATTACAATTGCCACTAACACAATGACGCCCATATTCCAGTGAATAACTAAAAGTCTGTCCACGGGGAAAGGGACAAACAAAACGGTTCGTCTTGTTTCGAGATAAATTCTCTCCCCCATCATAACCACTCAAACAATCAATCCCATTTTCTTTCTCAATAAACGTGTATTCATGATTCGAGTATTTGAACCCCATTATTGAAATCGGCTCAAAATAGTTTGAATCATCCTTATCATTACTCAAACTTTCTAAAGTCCCACCAATCAAACTACCATAAATGCTTGAATTAATCGGATAATTAAGCTTAAGAACAGCATTAAAACGGTTTCTCTTACCCGGATCAACGTAAGTCGAGAAGGATCCGACCATACAGAGTTTCCCAGAAGATTCAGACCAGTACCCATCAAGCAAAAACCGGGCTACGGGCCGCCAAGGCAACCGTCTCGGTCCTCGAAACCGAATCTGGCGTAATAGCCGGTGCGTCGTGTTGCTGAAAACAGGGTACATAGCCGGGTTCCGGAGGTTCAGGGTGGCTTGGACCTTGAAGACGCCATCGGAGGCAGTCTTTTCGGAATGTAAGGGTATGAATGTGAGAGATTTCGGGGAATCGGTAGAGGTTTGGTTGAAAATCCGGTCGCCACCGGAAAAGAATCCTGTGCGGAAGAGGAGGAGCTGAGAGGTGCTAGTGGAGTAGGAGAAGGGGAAGCTGTTGGGGGACTCGGGAACAACTTGGTTGCAGTGCTGGGTGTACGAGATTTCGGCTATTGAGTTCGGGGTAGTGGTTGGGCTCTGAACCAGAGATGTGTTGGTGGGGATGTTGGCAATGAATAAGATGAGGAAGCAGAGGAGGGGAGCGAGGGGGGATTTTCTGGACTTGGAGAGTTTTCTTTGGAAATTGGGCAATGAAGATGAAGAAGAAGAAGAATCGGAGTCCATTGGTAGGAGTTGGTAGGGAAGGTTGAGATGCTTTTCGGATTTCAAACTTATAGGCCTCTCCGAGCAGGGGAGCTGTAACTGTAAGGCTTCGTTTGGTTGGGGGTCCCCAAAAACTCAATTTGGAAAACGCCTTTTTGTTCCTTACCTGATTATAATTAGGCCGCATTTCTCAAGATCTTTTGACATTTGAAGGGGGCTCCAGTATATTTCCATGCCAATTTTATGATAAATGATATTATAATAGTGAGTGTATAAATATTAGATTTATTTAAAAAAAAATAATTAATTTTTTAATAATAAATCTTCATTCTTTTCAAAATAACTGTATGATATTTACGTACTTTTCGACTGTACGTAACGTACTCTAATTTTATTTATTTATTTATCTCCATTTTGTGTTACTAAACTACACGTGCATGTATCCTCTTTTTGAGATTTTGAGATTTGAGATCTCTCTTTCTGCAACTTAAATTCCTTAAAAAATTTATTAAATGGTGACCACTTTTTTCACAAAATTTGGTGATAATGCAACGAAATTCAAAATCACGTTTCTTTGAAATTATCTTATATTGTCACAGGCACCATTTTTTTTGGGGGGGGGGGGGGGCTCTTGTCTTATCTATATGCTACTAAGTTTACGCTTTGTCGTGCCATGATGCCATCAACATAACATCTCAGAGGTCAATACCTTTAGATTCGAAGTATATACACATAATAACTGGCTGCATAAACTTGTTTTGAGTGTATTTATCAAGAAGATATGACTTTGTTTCCATCGCCATTATTCGCCAATGTCAATGTGAACTTTGCTTGGAGCCTTTCGAATATGTAGATTGAAGAAACCAGCAAAAGTGTACATCCACAACTCAAAATAATAATAATAATAATAATATGACGACCGATATAGTATTCTCCTTGTACATGGTCAAATGAATTCGGCAGAAAAATGTATTATAAAGCCTTTCATGTGTTTTGCTTTTAACAAAAGAATGAATAATTAACAAGTTGTAAATATATATTATTAACGATGCTAATCAATCCATGTTTGTTGACGCAATTCATGACGTGAGACTAACGGATAAGTATAGAATAAAATATAACTTTCTAATAATTTGATGTCATGGTAAGGATGACGAATGGTATTACTCTCTAATATATCTTGGCAAATGACTTTGGCATTTATTTTCTTCGATAGAGGAAAGAATTCTTGGGAGGAAATAGAGAATTTATGGGAGAGACTGGTGGGTTGGGATGGATTTCATGGATTTAACTTCATGCTAAGGAGATGTAAACCTCTGAAAATTGGATATAGGATCCATTTGCTTTGCCATGTTCTAACATCCTTGTCAAAAATTAGAGACACAAAATCATTATCAAGCACACCAACCCAACAAGGGATTTCATTTCATAGTCTGCAAGCCATAATCTATGATACATACAACAGAGCCTTACTAGGACATTTTTCACCACGCATGACACAACAGCCATATATTGACAATGACCAATCTTTTGCCAAACAAGTGTTGATATTATACATATTTACAAATAAAATAAAGGTCTTGGTATGGTAATTCAGTGGTACCAGGAGTTTCGAGCAAATTCATTTTTCAGGCTCAATGAAGTGGCTGTAATCCATGCCCTTGTCAGAAAATGCTTCCACAAGCTTTGGCAAGAGCTTAGCAACCATGATTTTGAACCCCGTAGAACTTCCCTTGATATTTTCAACCTCGGTCTTTCCACATCCAAAAGGATAGCCCACTGGAGCTCCTTCCATATATGCCTTACAAGCCATTAGAATAGACTCTGCTTGTCGCCTGAAGTGTTCTTCCACTAATGCCTCAAAGTGCTGCACCAGCAAAAAATTAAACATAAAAAATAATGCTTAATCATGAAAAAGACAAATTCAAATGTTCTAAATAGCTTTTCCTCTTATAAAATAGGGTCTGGTAATGTAAGTTGCCAATTTCAATTGTTTTTTGTGATGTTCAATTTCTGAGATAGTATGTATTCTTTGAAAGAAGAATTTAATGGAGGCATCTTTAACATGGATATCCCATACAAATCCTCTTAATCTATTAATAAGTTGCTTTCATCTTTCTCTAATAATCATAATAGCTGCCACAAACCACCACAATGGTAGAGTGAATTGAGGTTTGAGAACTAATTATTGTACCTTAGGAGGTTTTCGTAGTAGGTACAGCATGGACTTGCAGGTGACAAGGAATGCATTTTCATTGTAGCTTACAGAGTTTTTCTCTCCCTCAGCTCTTCCAATCTGCTTATCATACCCTGCCTCATTGAAATAAGGCTTCTCATTAAGCACGAGGGCCTGGAGGGAGAGAAGAACTTGAAGAATAGTTGAGCTCCCTGGATTCCATACTTCAGAGCCTGTACCCGTCCATGTATTGAGAAGACTGAGACAGACCTTTCCAGATTCATACAAGTTAGGGTTGACACGGAGCCCACCGGAATTGTAGTGCACCAACTGCATAGGATTTCATGTCATGATACCAGCATTAGATTCTGTTCAGATACAGCATACCAGTCTTTTTTATGAGTGATTTTCATGCATGTATATATATGCAGAATAGATTCATGCATGGACTGTGAACTTGGACACCCTCAGTTTTGAAAGGGTCCTCTTTCATTTTGGGGGTATGGGCAGTCAAATAAACATTACTTTTATTTCACAAAAATGTAGAAATTATAAGGGCAACTGTTTTTGACACTACAAGCACAAAATCAACAGGAAAAGTATGATAACTTACAGGTGGTTCGTAAGGATACTCCATGGGAAGGAAAATATCAAAGAAGAAAAGCCCATCATGATATGGAGTTCCAGGTGCACCAACAATGGCTGCTCGCAATAGATCCATCCTTCCATCAAAGACACGGACATAGATTGTTTCTGTGAGGTCACAAAGGTGTTATGAGCGATGGTACATTGAATAGGGTTTTGAAATTTGAATAGTAACCCTTCTGATTTCCAGCATAAAAAGGAAAAGGATAATTAGTGCTAACCAGGAAGATCTTTCTCTAGAATGCTCCATTCTCGCTGAACCTTCTTCAACCAAACTCTTTTCACCTATAACGGAATACAAAGGGGGGAAATTATCATTCTGACTGATTGGATAATTTATATTCTACATTTAGAAGGATAAGTCAAGTTTCTTGCCTGAGACAATGCCAACCATTTGTCAGCGCCAAGAAAGTGATGGTCTGAGCAATCACCAACCATATCAAACTGCCTGAACTGATCAGAGTTCTCACCGGTGGTTGAAAATGGAACAGCTTCAGCATCCAGAGACTCTTCCACTTCATGATCTGAACTTGTCTTTCTAAATGTCTGCAACAGTTCGCAAGTTTCCAGCACTTCTTTCTCATGGAGAATTTTAGATTCACTTCCACCTTCAGAAATAAGCCCAGATGCGACTTGGCGTGAATCTGAAGTTGAACCAAAAGATCCAAATAGGTCTGTTGCAATGCTAATGAAAAATCCAATGGCAGCTTGAGGAAGGGGAAAGGAACCAAACTCCCATGAATGCTTTTTGTAATTTTCACCAGCACAATCAGAATCCAACAAATCCTGAACATTAAAGCTGCTATTAAGTTTGCTCCAAGACAAATGCAGATGATACAAGGTTTCTTTTCTAACTTCCAGAAACAAAAAAAATAAATAAATAAATACCGGAAATACTAAACAATCCGCTCACCAAAAAAACTTAGAAGTACAGAAAGACAACTATTTTTTCCAACGAAATGTTGCTCATTCTCAAGATACTCAGTACCAAGTCTAAACTGCCACCAAATCTTCTAGTTCTACATCACAAATTATCTTAATCACTCATTTCCTAAATATTTTAGCCACCAATTAATCCAGGGCCTTAAAACCATCACTGTAAATATTTAAATATTTAACACTACTTATAAGTGAATCGCAGAGAGAGAGAGAGGGAGGGAGGGANGGGGGGGGGGGGGGGGGGGGGGTGGGGTGGGGGCCTTACCTTTCCTTTATGGTTATGGTTATTAGACCATTTGTTATGTTCAACTATCTCCTGATTTGATTCCTCAACATTTTCTTCATAGAGCACATTAGTTGCAGTTGAGCCCTCATACTTATCATTCCGAAATATCTCATAAGGTGCAACCTGCAATGATGATCGTCAAAGAATTAGAAGTTGCTGAAACCCTACAGGATACTGCCCAGTTATGCATGAACCAAGAAGAATAGATAGTAACTCACAAAAATACAAGTTTTATAAGTGGCTGAAGTTGGCTGCATATCATAACACTCTTGCTTAGTATGGGGGGCTCACTACCACATCTATAACCTAATCACTGCATCTTACTAAAAGCTGGAATGACGCTCAAAATCTAGTGAATGACAGCCCTGAGAAACAAGAATAGAGACACACCTCCTAAATAAGTATATGTGCAGCTAAATTTGGTCTTATTAACATTACAGAATTACCTAGTTGGTTACTGTAACTATTACATCTATTACAGGATGATGCTTCATTAAAAGTTAAACCTTATGCTGCAGTAACAAACTTTTTCCTCTCTCCCCTTGTGTAATTCATACAAAATACTAAAGTTGGAGAAAGATCATATGACACCTCTACATTGTCAAGTTAAACAAGTCAAGAAGACATAATACACCAAGGCCTCTGGCATATCATTGGAAAAACACTGCCCATCCATATTTCATAGGAATGAAGAAGATACATCAAGCTCAGTGGCATTGTTTTCTAGTTCAGTGGCTGTTCTGCATAAATTATCACCAAATTCACCAAAAGTGTTATATCAATCTACAAGCACAACAGGCTTGAGGTGTGAATCTCATGTGTCCCTACACAAGGGAACCCTAAAGCAAACCCAACTGGATTAAAAATGGTCACAACTCATCTGTAAGTAAGGTCGGGAAAATTCTCAACCTTAAGAAAGCACACAAGTACATAACCTGTCCAAAAACAGTAGTATCTTATTTAATTAGAAAAGTGTCACCAACAAGTTACTATGTATATGCATAGATAAAGAATTAGGATGACTACATCATACCTTGGTTACGAGACCAGTAGCCCACCTCACCTCAACAGCACCGTCTTTGAAGCCCGTCACATTGCCAATATAGGATAGGTAAGACTCATCGGGGTACTGATTCTGATCCTTGCTGCTGTTCTTGCCTTCTAAAACAGACTCCACACCCATGTCAGTTTCCAAGGTGGCATGATCACCATCCGCTGAATCCCCAAACTGGTTCTTAACTAACCTAAACACAATATCACCAAAAGAATATGATAACTCCGGGTGCTCAGCCAATTCATAAGCACTCAAAATTTCCTCCATCCTGTCTCCATCCAAATTGCTTGCTTCACTCACAGAATCAGTTTTCCATTGGACCTTTACAGTTCGTTCCTTCGCATCCACAGACTGCACAACACCCCATCTGTGGCTGATAGACACCAGTGGACTGTCACAAGTTCCCTTTTCCAACACAAACTGCTCAGGAAAAAATTCATAAGCATTTATAACAGTTGCAGGGACTAAATTTTGTGAATCGAGTTCAAACGAGCGGCTGCCATCCTGCCATACAACATCAACTTTACTCTTTGTCTTCACAATTACAAAGACTTCATCTAAGTTTGAGTTTCTTCTCTTAAATCCTCTTGCCAAGTTCTTATTTTCTTTGATTGGCTGACCAGTAGATGCATTAAGAAAATCCAACTCCATTGTACCCTCACCGCCAAGACTTGGAAGTACACACCAGTCACCTAGTTGCCAATTTGCATATGAAAAACATGACAACAGATTCAAATTTTTTGAATCTTGCAAACATGGTGGAGCAGGCAAACTCAAATCAAAACCCACAGGAGCAGATGAAAGCCAATTCACATAAACCAAGCCTGCTTCCACAGCACAAACAGTCCCTTCATCTTGATTTCGCCTCCAAGAACCACATAACCAGCTAGCTGATTTAGAAACATTCGAGAGCCTAACCCGCACTCTCTGTCCTGGGTAATATGGGTACTGTGAGTCTTCCAGTACATCAGGGGAAATTGGCAAGAGCTTCTCTTGATCTGTGGCAGTGACTACACACTTTGCTCCATCATCAAAGACAACAGTGACTTTATCAACTACTTTATCCACCCTTCCAAGCCAAGGCCCACAAACCACATAATCCCCAACCGTAATGGAGCGGATCTTTAGAAGTTTCTTGGAATTGACATTTTTTATTGTTTTTCCTTGAACACTCTCCAAATCCACCAACATGTCAATGCCAATCACTCTACCCATCTGTCCAGATCGGTCTGTTACACAGCACACTAAATCCCCGTGTACAAATCCTCTCTCAAATGAGAGAAACTCATCAATTTTCTCAATGCTTTCCTCAAGGCTTGACAAGATGCTCCTGGCCTGCCCACCATATATGCATTCTGTTTCCTCCTGATCCTCACTACTACTGCTTTCACTAGAACTCTCCCAATCAGAGTCACTAAGGAACACATCCATCATTCAGATGCCTATTATAAGATATTACTAACTCAGTCTTGCATAAATTACATAATTTCGAGAATAAAAAAGAAAGGCAATGACACAGAAGAATTCCGGATCTCTCACCTCAGCTGAAAAAGATACAGAATCAAAATTATGTTTTCAGGTGAGCCTTTTGCTCTACTTCCTCAGCTGACCTTCACTGAAAATCACAAGAACACGGTTCTTTTAGAAAGTCAATATCTTCACAACAAAAGCACATATTTCAGACATGTATAGGAGCTACCAAATTGAAACCAACAGTTAACCACATTCCTATTCGCTAAAGCAACTGTGAACAACTTAGGATGTACTTTCAGGTAGTAACCCTATAACAATATTTGCCACAAAGAAAACTAACAGTAGATATTGAGAAAGGTACCATAAAAGTTTCACCTTTTTAAACGAACTGGAGAAGCCAACACCTCTATCACTCCTAGTTTGAGCACACGTTCTTAATATGTACTGCAATAAGGATATGCAGATTGTAGTCGTACCAAAGGATGATAACAAAAACTCAATTAATATATACATATATATTCCAACTGATGTGGATACCGATAGTGTGTCTATATCTCCAATAGGATATGTAGATTGCTAACATTGGAGATATGATGCCAAAGGAGATTTGCCTTATAGGGATAACGGGAGTCGAGTTACGACCCCAAATGCCAAAGGAGATTTGCCCAATGAATGAGCTGAAGTTCCCACTTGAAGAAACTTCTCAAGGAGACTTTCCCACCACAGAAGAGCTCAAAAGCTACCACTGCCGGATAAGAGATTTCCCAATAGTGCGGATGGAGTTCCAGGTAGATTGATGACAAATGATGTTTCCAACCAAACAGCTCTTCTCAAATATCTGCTGCCAAAGAAGTTACCCAACCAAAGGAACCTGTAGTAACTTTTGCCAAAGGAGATTTGCCCAAACGAACAGAATCCTCACAAAATTATGCAAGCAATTTGTTCTTCATATGCTTATTGCCAAAGGAGATTTGCCCCCAAAAAGCCAAAATATCTGTCCCGTTTATCTGCTGCCAAAAGAGAATTGCCTCATGTAAGGAGTTCAATTGAACAGCTGAAACTCAAGGTCACAATCAGGTGAGGTCATGCCACCTAACTGACCACCAATCTTAGATATATCTAGCAGCTTGATTGACAGAAACTGAGTTTTGTATTGTGTCTCTGAGAGAGTTATCTGAATAATCACTCTCTCAAAAAAGCTTCTCTAAGTGGCTTAACCCTTAACCCGACAGTTGAAACTGCAGAAACACTATTTTGTACAAGCAACCTGGCAACAAACTGGATGTTGTCTCTGAGAAAACTATCAGCGTAACCATGCTTCAGTGCCAAAATACCGAAGAGCTTCTCCAACCAATTTTACATTTCCTGAGAACCTGCAAACACAGACTGTTAATAATAAGTAATTTTATTAACACAGGATAGAAGCAGTAAAATCTGAGAATCTAGAATTGGTTATCTGATTGTTGCTACTATTCTTACAAATTTTGTAGACTCTGATCAAATAAAGAAAGGCACAGAAAAGGGGGCCACAAGTAGACGCAGAAGAAAAAAAATAAGAGGTTTAAAATTGTTGACATTCAACGTGAAATTTGTCTTTAAAAGGAAAAAAAAAATAATAATAATAATAAATAAAACTATTTGTGTGCGTATGAAGGAGATTTTTTTTTATCAGTATGCATGAAGGAGAATTAACGAACCATTAACAGAATATTGCATTCATACGTTTAAGAACAATGGATATGAAAATATGCTAGATTTGGTTCAATGAATGAACCTCATAAAGTAACTATCAACTCAGAGAGAGAGAGTCGTCTATGATGTAACAAAATCCACTGTTGGTCCCTCACTTTTGGTGTTGCATTAGAATTTCGGGATTTGTTATAGAGGGAGTGATTTCAGACTACAGGATGCATTGCTTAGAAATGTAGTTTTGACAACACATGAGAGTTAAGGGAAACAGGAGCAACTACTGTACAGATACTCTACTTTAACCAAGGCATTTTGAGGAATAAATCTGAAACAACACCTTTAACTTAATCAATTCTATTTCATGTATCAACAAGGGTCCAGTTTCACAGAGATAAAATTGAAAGAAACACATAAAAAATTGTAACTGTCAGTTCTCATATCTCATTCAAGAAATTAAGAAAAGAAATCAAATACCTTGCTCCAAAATTTTCAAATGCAAATGAAAGACAAAAGATATTCAAATAGTAGCAGCCATTATTTTCTTTTACAAACAAACCTTTACTCCAGAGAACATATCCTTCAATGACTTTCGGAAAGTATTCATGATAATCTATACACCAAACTTGTACCCCTCAAGAAACTTAACAAAGAGAGAACTTTTGGAAGCTTTTCATAAGAGATAGAACATAAAACATCTTACAACAGCCTTTCATGACAGAAAATCACAGAAAAAAAAACCTCCAACCTAGTGCGCCTAAAACATTCAAGTGCTCTGAGAGCCAAAATATGACCAAAAGTACGGCATTTCCCATAATCTGTAAAAATTAAACACCGTATTTCTGAACTGCGAGAAAAAAGTAACGTAGACGCTAATAATGGAAAAGATAAAGGCTAATTCATCAACCCCACTAACAAATAAAAATGACATTTGGAGAAGACAGATTAATCGACAGAAATTGCAGACTGAAATACTGTACCATTGGAGTTGCCACCTCTGCCAATCACTGGAACTCTAAATTTTTTTCACCAAACCCAAGAAAACCGCACAAAGTCTCCAAAAAGCTGATCAAAGGAATTCGACCCAGAAAATTATTGACAGAAACAAAGTCTCTCCTATGGTTCTTTCTTCCGTTTCTTGCACTTTCTCGCTAACTTTCTTTCTCAGCCACTATAACCATTTACCGTTGTTGAAAGAAGGGAAACGATGAGAATTCAGAGAGGCCAAGCTCCTCTCTGAACGCCGCCCTTCAAACCATACCCGAGCCTCCAAACCATTAGAGCTCCCTCTCTCCCTCCCTCTCGCTCTCTCTCTCTCTCTGGGTTGGTGTAGCTCACTGTTCTGTTGCTGGGAAACGCGAAGATTACGAGTGTGGGTTGTGTTTGTCACTCTCATCCAATTAGACTCGAGAGGGCGACTATTAAATGGATACGAAAGAAAGAATATACCAACAGAATCAGACGTGCCGTCGTTACATAGCTTAAGAGCATTAGCAGTGCTCATTAAACTTTAACTAAAATTTAATTAAAAAATTTATTTTTATAAATTTTAACTAATTACTTTTTACAACAATAAATAATAGGCTCAAAAAATATTTCATTATTCTATTAAAATATTAATTTTAAACTTTTTATTATTTTAATTCTAATTATAATTTGAATATGTTTATATTAAATATTATGGTTGCATTAAAGTTTATTGTTATATTAAAAATTATGGTGCTTGTTTGTAATTAATCTTAGTAAACATATAAGTTAAAAATTTGTGTGCAAAATAGGTTGAGATGCAGTGAGTTATATGCCGTTGAAAAAATTGAAAATAATATTATCAACATGTGGTCCAGTGAATTATAAAAACAAACATCAGTTCATGAATATGAACCCCATTAAAGTACTTTAATGTTCAAAGCAAGAGAGAGGAAAGGCAAAGAATATTAGGTATTTCTTCAGCTATTTCTTCTTGTACAGGAGAGAAGGAAGCAGCGAAAAGTGAATATTTTATTCTAAAAATAATATTTGGCTAGCCCTTTCCACTTAATAAATTTAGCTAGCCATATAGTTGGTTAAATTTACTGTTCATTTATTGAGCCTATTGTTGTACTTTATTTTATACTTTAACTATTCTTTGGCTAAAATTTAACTTTGTTGAGTTCACTACTAGTGCTCTAACGGTTAGCGTCTTAGTGTATGTTTGAGATTGCGGTAAGAAATATAACTTATAACTTTAGGATTTATAACTTATAACTTATGTAATAAGTTCTACTATTAAAAAATTATTTACACTTTCAAACATATTACGTTTGTTTGAAAACAAATTAAAAAATTATTTTTTGAGGTAGAAATGATGATTATTTAAATTTTTAAAAATTATAATAATATCCTTGAAAGTTTGAAAGTTATAATTATCTTAAAAGTGTATGGATATTTTCATCCATTGACAGTTTTTTTAAAATGAGTTTTGCTACGTACAAGCAAAGTTGTGTATTAATCTGCATACCAATACTGATTCCTTCATATTCAAAATTTAAATTAACATTGTTTTCAATAAAATCTATTTTTTGACCAATCACATTAGATTGATGCATATATTAGTGCATAATTGTGCTTGCAACTAGATTTTTACTTTTAAAATTTGAATTACGTTCCGCATTATCCAGAAAAACACGTTTCAGAAAAAGTCAAACATACTTTTTAGCTTATTTGAGATTAAAAGTATTTTAATATATAACACCCAAACGATCTAATTTTTTCATTAAAGAGCTTTTAAGAATATTAAAGCACTTTTTAAAACTTTTACTGCAATTCCAAACAGGCCCTTAAATTACTTCTAACGATATACTTACAAAAATTTATTNAGTGTGGGTTGTGTTTGTCACTCTCATCCAATTAGACTCGAGAGGGCGACTATTAAATGGATACGAAAGAAAGAATATACCAACAGAATCAGACGTGCCGTCGTTACATAGCTTAAGAGCATTAGCAGTGCTCATTAAACTTTAATTAAAATTTAATTAAAAATTTTATTTTTATAAATTTTAATTAATTACTTTTTACAACACTAAATAATAAGCTCAAAAAATATTTCATTATTTTTAATTTTAAACTTTTTATTATTTTAATTCTAATTATAATTTGAATATGTTTATATTAAATATTATGGTTGCATTAAAGTTTATTGTTATATTAAAAATTATGGTGCTTGTTTGTAATTAATCTTAGTAAACATATAAGCTAAAAATTTGTGTGCAAAATAGGTTGAGATGCACTGAGTTATATGCCGCTGAAAAAATTGAAAATAATATCATCAACATGTGGTCCAGTAAATTATAAAAACAAACATCAGTTCATGAATATGAACCCCATTAAAGTGCTTTAAAGTTCAAAGCAAGGGAGAGGAAAGGCAAAGAATGTTAGGTTTTTCTTCAGCTATTTCTTCTTGTACGGGAGAGAAGGAAGCAGCGGGAAGTGAATATTTTAATCTAAAAATAATATTTAGCCAGCCCTTTCCACTTAATAAATTTAGCCAGCCATATAGTTGGTTAAATTTATTGTTCATTTATTGAGCTTATTGTTGCACTTTATTTTATACTTTAACTATTCTTTGGCTAAAATTTAACTTTGTTGAATTCACTTCTAGTGCTCTAACGGTTAGCGTTTTAGTGTATGTTTGAAATTGCGGTAAGAAATATAGCTTATAACTTTAGAATTTATAACTTATAACTTATAACTTATGTAATAAGTTCAACTATTAAAAAATTATTTACTGTTTAGTAACCATATGTTTAAAGCACTTTCAAACATATTACGTTTGTTTGAAAACAAATTAAAAAATTATTTTTTGAGGTAGAAATGACGATTATTTAAATTTTTAAAAATTATAATTATATCCTTGAAAGTTTGAAAGTTATAATTATTTTAAAAGTGTATGGATATTTTCATCCATTGACAGTTTTTTTAAAATGAGTTTTGCTACGTACAAACAAAGTTGTGTATTAATCTGTGTACCAATACTGATTCATTCATATTCAAAATTTAAATTAACATTGTTTTCAATAAAATCTATTTTTTGACCAATCACATTAAATTGGTGCATATATTAGTGCACAATTGTGCTTGTAACTAGATTTTTCCTTTTAAAATTTGAATTACGTTTCGCATTATCCAGAAAAACACATTTGAGAAAAAGTCAAACATACTTTTTAGCTTATTTGAGATTAAAAGTACTTTAATATATAACACCCAAACGATCTAATTTTTTCATTAAAGAGCTTTTAAGAATATTTAAGCACTTTTTAAGACTTTTACTACAATCTCAAACAAACCCTTAAATTACTTCTAACGATATACTTACAAAAATTTATTTTTAAATAATCAATAAAATGATGAATTTTGTTACATACAAGCAAAATTGCATACTAATCTGCGTACTAATATTGATTCTTTCATATTCAAAATTTAAATTAATACTGTTTTTAATAAAATTTACTTTTTGACCAATCACATTAGATTGGTATACATATTAGTGCACAGTTATGCTTGCAATTAGATTTTTCTTAAAATGATATCATTTATTTCTATAGTTATAAAATAATTATAAAGTTATTATTTTTCTTACCATTATGCGCATTGTTTCTAATTATTTATTTTTTGGCAACAACCAATATTCATTAAAAATAAATCATATTTACAGTAGTGTGTAATTATCGCACAATCATTTTGAAAAAAAATGAATAAATACGAGATCTTTATGAAAAAGATTAATTTTTTAATAATAAATTTTACTTTTTTAAAAAGAGATTGTGCAATGTTTATAAATTTTACAATTATATGCAACATTACTCTTCATTAAAATCGAACAAAAAGAGTAAAAAATTGTTAAGATCTGAGTTATAACCTATTGAACTCAAAACCTAATGCACGTCGAAGAGTAATTTAAAGATCATTGAGACGTGGTATCGTTTTAAATTGAATTACAAAAGAAACTATAATTAGCTATACATACACTCTATACGAAAAAATTTATTTAAACTCGTCAAACACATTATTAATAGAAATTTCTATCAAGTTAATTAGCATAAAAGTTGTCGTATTTTATTTTTTTACGTGTTATTTATGACGTTACAATAAGTATGCTTACATATTAACTTATAAATAGCAAAACTTCGCTCTACATAATTGTTGGATAAAAATATACGCATCTATATATATAAATGATAGTTTTAGTTGTGTAAATACAGTATAATTATTTTGAAAAAATTAAATAAATATGAAATTCATATGAAAAAAATTAAGTTTTTAATAGTAGATTCTATTTTTTTTAAAGCGACTAAATAATGCTTCTACATTCCATGATTGTATATAGTATTATTTTATATATATTGTCATTTAATATTTATATCTCTAAAATGGTTGAAAAAAAAAATTAGGATATAAAATTGAGTAAATGGATAGTGGTATGATCTTTAATGTCATTCATCCACCCAAATATAGGATCGGTGGGGTGACCTTCCTTGCATTGCTAAAAGAGTGACCTCTGTCTCCATTATAATTTATTTCTTTGATGCATGTGTCAGCTGCGGCCTGCTGCCATACCTAATTACATTAACTTTGGCAATGGCTTTCTTTTGTTTCCTCCACTTCACATCATGTTTAGCTTATTAATCTTCATGTTATGTTCATTTAACCTTTTAAGTATGGCAAAAGAATATGCTTAATTGGTAGCTTACAACGTCACATTCATTAATGTTATAATTCCTTATAACTTTATTAATCAACCATTTCAAATATGAGAAATGATATTTGCAGTCGTGGTTGTGCAAGCGGCGTGCAGTCGATTTGAAAAAAATGAATTAATATGGGACCCACATGAAAAAAAAAAAACTAACTTTTTAATCGTGGACCCCACTCTTTTTCAAAGCGATTACACGGCGTTTACACATTTCACGACTGTATGTAGCATTGCTCTTCAAATATATATGAGTTCTGCTACTTATCGGTCTTTTAATGTAAAAAAATATATATTTAAAATAAAATAGTATTGGCAAACATAAAAAAGAAAGACTAAAATTTTAGATTCTCTTAACCTTTTTGTATTTATATTTTTTTAATATATCAACGACATTAATAAAGGACTATATAAACGACAAATTTAAGATGGTCATGTAGCATTTTTCTTAAAATATACATAACGTGTATCAATTGGCATGATTGTCATGTATTTCTTATAAACAAACCTATACCAATTAATGTGACAATGAAGTTCTACACAGCTAGAGTGACGCAAGGACGTATTTAAAGAAACTAAGTGAAGTCATTCGTCATTTCATATGCTTTTACACGTAACATGAAACCAAACACACAAAGCGCGCAAATTCACGCTGTAATCATCATCCATTAGAGAAATTATACATGCCATTCGACTTTGTTCCCTATGATTCTATGAGCAGATCAGGCGCCGTAGCAAGAAACTGAAACTCTGCAAGTGCATGCACAGGGACACAGCCTAGATATGGGTTCAGGGCCACCCGCATCAAATTAAAAGATCATATTTATTATTTTGAAAAAATTATGGGGCTTTTTGAAAATTTCCAAATATTTAGGGAGACAAGAACCGAACAAAAGCCATCACTTCAATTAGGTTCTGTTCACCGGCACATAACATTCTTTAATTTAAGAATATTGACGGTCACTTTTCTATTAAAAAAAAAAGATGCAATCTTTGTATAAAAAAAAAGGGTAATTTATTCTATCCGCACCAAGACATTACCATCAGCTTGGCGACCTGCATATGCCCTGAATATGCCTCCAAATTCATGGTGACCCGTAGAAATCACGAAAGGACCATCCAATGCAGAAATTTGAAAAGGGTACTTTCAAATGCCTGTTGGTCGTCATGGACACGATACACTTACTAATTAGGTAACCAGTGACGCATGCATGCTCAAAAAACGATAGTTATAATTATAAATGTGTAAGTGTCGTGTAATCATTTAATAATAAATAAATATAAAATTTTTATTAAAAAAATTAATTTTTTAATAATAAATATCATTTTTTTTAAATAACTGCATAATATTTATATACTCAACAATTATACGTAAAATCATTTCTTGTCGACAGCATATCCTCTATTTTCTTAAAAATTATTAGTATTTTACTATGAAGTGTCTCCTACTGTTGATACGTAGTGCATGCCTTAATTCCCAGTCCATGGAGGCCAGAGAATATTGATTTGGATGAGGCGAAGAGGCAACCACTATTGGTACCCTAATACTATATTATTCGGTACACTCTCTCTCACGCGCACGCACAAATAAAATATTTGTGTTTATTTAGCGTAGTGGATTGAATGCATCAGAACTGAAGAACACGAGGAATGATAAGCAAAAAGTATAAAAAAGTCAAAGAGTTTGTACATACTTGATACTTCTTTTGGTACAGTGAAAGGAGCCAGCCAGGGACCCCATCTGCAGAGAGAAACATTTCCAATATACAGAGGCATATTCCTGATCTCTGCAATCTATCTCAGCTAGTTGGTGTCAAGGGGCGGCTAAATGAGCTATATATGTGGAACAGCAGTAAAGATAGATATTCTCTTATTATTCGCATAGCTTAACCCTTGAGGGTGGATACAGAATTATTCTTTATTATTCCACTAATCTTCCCTAGAAAGACACGCATCTATGGTGGAAATATCACCTCTTTAATTAGATTAGCTTCCAAATCCGTTTTGATCATCTAGACTCACTTATCTATTCTCCTTTTAAGCCATATATGCACTCAAAAGTGTCTTTTATAAATGAACTCATTATGACTTCGTTAAAAAAAAAAAAAAATGAATATACTCATAATTACAAGAATTTTGTTTTTTGTTTTTAAAAAACAAGATGAACAGAAATGTTATCGAGTAATGCTATTCTTAACCCTTCAATAACATTATTTAACTAATAAATTTTAAATTTTAAAATTAAATTATATAACGTGAATAATATATAGTGTAGATTATTAAAATATCACTTCCCTTCATAAACCGTTTGGAGGTCGGTCAACTTGAATGCACTCTCTAAAATCCCTTCTCTCAACCTCTAACCTCTTTCTTCTTCATGCGCCAAAGGGATGTGATTTTCAAGGGAAATATGTGCATGCATCAATCTTGCATAATGAATGGGTGAGAAAAACATGAGAGGACGCTGTCAATCACCTCATCATGTCCTGTGGCAGTTGTCTCCTCTTGCCTTGCCCCTTTCATGTCGTGGAAATTTTTTCTCTTCAACAAAATAATTTATAGATGAGTTCGGAGTTGTTAATCATACTAATTTTGAACCGTACTCCCATAACACAAATGCTTTTGGATTTAGTAGTATGATCAAAATCTGATATTGATACGACCTTCCCTGTTTATGATCTCATCATCCTCAATTAATACACGTATTAATATTGTTAATTAAGATGTCATATTATTTCTCATTTTTAATTGAAATTTTTACGTTATTAAATGATTAGGGATCGTTTAATCCACAGTATGCGTATTTTTTTAAGATTTCTTATTATTTCTTATTTTTAATGGTACATGTGAAATTATCACTAATCCCAAAAACTTAAGTTGATGGAAATATGTAAAATTTATTAATTATTTTATATCTTAACACTCCCCTTACTTGTAGGCTAGACTCTCCCTTAATGAATGGCTCAACACGTAGAATATTTAATTAAATGAGGTAGAGTGTAAAGTCAAGGTTCAAACTCAAGACCTCTGTTCTAATACCATGTGAAATCACTATTAATCTCAAAAGTTTAAATTAATAAAAAGATGTAAATTTTATTATTTATTTTATATCTTAATTAAATTGAAAAAATTTGCTGGTCTATGGTATTTTTTTTTTCTGGGACTATATGGGACGCCATAAACAAGACAAACAGTTATAATTGTCACCAACTTACTTATAGGTAGATCCACCATGATCTACAAATGAAAGGGAAATTTTTATTTTATTTTATTTTTAAAAATAATATTAGAAAGAGGAAGAGGAAAATCCGCGTATTGCAAAACATTATTTTTTTTGATTTTTGCTACATACAAGTAAAGCTGCGTACTAATCTGCGTATCAATACTGATNAAAATAATTTATAGATGAGTTCGGAGTTGTTAATCATACTAATTTTGAACCGTACTCCCATAACACAAATGCTTTTGGATTTAGTAGTATGATCAAAATCTGATATTAATAAGACCTTCCCTGTTTATGATCTCATCATCCTCAATTAATACACGTATTAATATTATTAATTAAGATGTCATATTATTTCTTATTTTTAATGGTATATGTGAAATTATCACTAATCTCAAAAACTTAAGTTCATAGAAAGATGTAGAATTTATTATTGAAAAAATCTAGTAATATGTGCACAAATCTAATGTAAATAGTCAAAAAGTAAAATTTATAGAAAATAATGTTAATTTAAATTTTGAATATGAAGGAATCAGTATTGATACACAGATTAGTACTCGTAGAATATTTAATTAAATGGGGTAAAGTGTAAAGTCAAGGTTCAAACTCAGAACCTCTATTCTGATACCATGTGAAATCACTATTAATCCCAAGAGTTTAAACTAATAAAAAAATATCGATTTTATTATTTATTTTATATCTTAATTAAATTAAAAAAATTTACTGGTCTATGGTATTTTTTTTCTGGGACTATATGGGACGCCACAAACAAGAAAAACAGTTATAATTGTTATCAACTTGCTTATAGGTAGATCCAACATGATCTACAAATGAAAGGGAAAATTTTATTTTATTTTTTTAAAAAAAATAATATTAGAACGAGGAAGAGGAAAATCCGCGTACTGCAGAGCATTATCTTTTTTTAATGCATAAAAGTTGGTACAATTGACAATCGTTAATTAATAAAAAATTAAAATCGCACTACAAAGCACTAGAAGAATTTGATGTAGTGCTTGTTACAGGGGCTAAACTTAGAAAAATATGGTGGGGTTCTATAAATGCATTATTTTATAATGCTATTTTTCTTAAAAGGTAGCTTTTCCATGATGAAATACTACAACAAAGCTCGTAGGAACCAACCAGTATTAGATGCACACCATAAAATTAAACAGACATGAAGAACTTGGTTCATCGAATTTCTCTCTGTTTTGGATTAAAAAAAAAAGCAGTTGCTTTCTGTTTTCAGCTCAACTAGTTTGACCCAAAACCAAAAGCTCTCTTTCTTGTACCCCCTTCTGCAAATTCATGGCACTTGAAGGGCTAAAGCTATCATTTTTCTTTTCAATTGGGATAAGAATCAAAAGATCGATGCTATTGTTTCAGTGAATCATCGTAGAATACCCAAAAGAGATCTTATATATATATATATATATATAGATATACGGGATCTAGCAAACCACGTGCTTTTTCTCCCCCAATGAAAAGTTTCACCTCTAGGTTGAGTGGTCCATGGCCGGCGCCTAATGCTTTGTTGAAAAGACAAGGGAGTAATAAAAATCCAATAGAAACTCCACCATGTTCCATCAGACAAAGAGGAAAAGGTGTCTGTCTCTAGTTAAATTACAGTGAAGCAAAGAAGGGTAATATTCAGATACAAGGATGGAGCAGTATGCTTATCAGAATCCACTGATTTTTTTTTTTTTTTGTGTTTTTATAAATATCAAACAGTAAAGTTTTCGACATTATAATTGTCATATGGTGTAATGGAGAGACTGTTGTGGCAAAGAATTCCATTAGCATAATCATATATTAAATGAAAGTGGATGCAGACGAAGTAGCATACAAAGTGCTATAGCAAATACCCAGTCTTCATATATATATATATAATATATATATATAGTTTGTTGCAGAAGGGGGGATGGATAGGTACTGGCCAAGAAAGTGAGTCCACTTACAAGCACTTTGCTTCATGGAATGGGATATTCTCCAATTACTAGAGTTGGAGGCCCTTCAACCACCCATAAGATCGGAGGGATTGGATTTCTTGCAAACATCAGAGGGCAAAAAAGCAAAATCCATAAAGTTGGATTGTTGGGGTCACCAAATGACCTGTAAATAAACCCCAGCTGTCCATGAGGCATTATTAATACCATTCCTCATAGCTTTCCCATTGAGAGAGAGAGACAGAGAGGAAACACTATTTCAAGCATAAACTTAAACTTGGTAGTGGGTTTTAAAGGATTTAACACACCTGGCATGCATAGAATTGAGCATTGTGGGGCTTAGCCAACAAAAGAGCCTAACAGTATAAAGATAATCTTATTACTGCACTGGATATATATAATTTGTTTTATACCGTCATTTCTTATACTATGGTTTTAATCTATTAGAGTAATGATGTGGAGGAAACCAACTATGAATGAAAATATTAATTTCCTATGTACAATTGGGAAAATAAAGTTTCATGCTGACCAAGTCGAATATGTGATATATATATATATATATATATATATATATATATATATATATATATATTTGTCTAAGTCCTTTTAGTTGGGAGGGTGTTGGAGTGGATTAGAGTCATTAGACTGCCTCTACTGTTATTAGTGATGAGATGGACTGCCATGTCATTATCTTTATCCATATGTTCCAAAATTTTATACGTGGCCATAGGGTTTTTCTTTTTTTAAGTTTACAAAAGTTATTTTTAGTATAGCATGAAACGCGTAGAAATTTGTTTATTGTTTTTTTTTTTTCTTTTTTGATGTCGGAAAACCTCTCCAAGATAGGGCCTTTCGGACCCACTCCTATAGAGTAAACTCTAGTCCCGTGCACTACACCATCAGAAGTTCTCTTACATGGAACTGGTTAAATTACTGACTTTTCACCTCGGGGTGTGGCTCTAAAGGATTGTTGACCTTGGACCTTGAAGGGAGTGATACCTCAAGACCAAGGTCTCCATCACCTGGACCAACTCCTTGAGGTTTGTTTATTGTTTCAAACAAAGTTATTTGTCCATACTCTTCCATTGTTTTTTTTTTCCAAGTGTTAATATCAGATTTCGTACGCCCTTGGGCCGGGTCGCTCAATCGGACCGGGTCTTCACTTGAGTCGGATCCTGAGACAAGTAAAGGATGGCCTTAGAAACCTTCGATGCTAAAGTTAGTATAGAGACCGAAAATGCTTTAAAGAAGAAGATAACAGTGAAGTATAATTCACAACAGACTTGAGTTCAGTCCCCCATATCTTGTAGTTCTGGGTGGCCTTTATATTTGGTCCTTTCGATCAGATAGGCCATGTCCTGTGTTCTGGGGCAGATGGATGCCTTCCCCAGAAATCTCCACCGCCAAGCTGCATTTAATGCAGCTTAGTTTTTTTTGTGTCAGTTATTTAATGTAGCATGGGTCTCTGGCAGAGTTGTCTGGTGCCGTCTCTTCCCCTTTTCTCCAATCATGGTTTCTCGCGTCCTTCTACAATGTCTCATCTCAATGTTGATGATTACCTCTGACTTGCACGGGTTTGGAGCCCGCCCGACTCGCATGGGTCTGGGACCCACTCCGAGCTACCATAATGGGCCTTTCTGGACTCGAGCTAACATTTCCACAACTCATAAGGCCTAACGAAATAATGGGCTCGGAATAGTATTATGGGCTATGAGCCCTGACGGAAATTGCCCCAAACACCAAGTATATTGAAGAATAAATTATGCTATATATATATAGATTGCACTTTCATTCTCTTATGGTGATATTGTCTATTTATTTTTTAATTTTTCTTTCCCGAAATAAAAAGGATGATCCAAGGATATAACATTTTCCTTTTGAGAATAAATTATTCGAATCATCTTCCCAATGAGAATAAGAAGTAATCTCATTTGCACGCTAGTCGAATCATAGATTGCAAGCTTATGGAAGTGGTGGATTTTAAGCCTGACTAAACAATGGCAACCCGTTTTTGAATTGGGAACTCAACCACTCACTCTATCATGCTTTAGAAAGCTTTGCTAATTCTGAAACCAAAAGAGAGTTCAAGATCGTGACTCCATGACTACTAAACAAACAGGCTTATTAGAAGATAGAAAGGGACAGGAGAAAGGCCATGCGATGTCGCGGAGTATGAAAAATGTCACACATGACTACACTCTCATTCCATTTCTATCTTATTATAATAATATGACATCATCCATAATCTTCAAATATAACTCGAAAAAATTAAACAATTAATTATCATCAACTTCTCATATGCAGAGTGACATAGACATGTAATATATAGTATATCTCTAAGAGCATTATTGTCAACTCACACCTTATTTCTTTCGAGGTAAAACAAAATAAAACGCATCAAAAAGACGGGCATTTGCATAATAATCATCCACCAAGCAAACATACGGATCTAATCGGTTGATTAGCTAATTATGCAGTTTCAAGCACTTTCAACGGCATAGCTTAAATACTGAAAAAAATGATTTACAGTTAAGAGTCAATGGACACATATGGTCGCGACACAGTAAATAATGCTATTTGCTCATATCTCTGCCATCCAAGAACCACTTCTCTAGAGAATCGATTATGGTTTGACTCGGATATAAGACAGGAGGGTGCACCCTCGAGCTAACGAGTTTTGACTTCGGAAGAAGTAAAATCAATGAATCATTATGCAATGGTACAAGAACCAAACAAGTGCCACTTTAGAAAGCTAGATATGGGTAGATTTCTTACACAATATTGCCACTACATGTATGCTTTTGACTCCTAGGTCTAGGCAGAATCTAGGAGCAAATTTAGTTCCCTTGGATCTTGAATTCATCTCTCTGGAAAAATTTTTTACCCTGAAAGGTTTGAACTACCAACTACAATAATACAAAGGTGAACAGAATGTAAACGGGCCAACATTTGCCTCATTGGTTGGTTGTTGATTACCTGCTTGACTTGACATCCAAGATGTAAATGGTCCAAATTAGGATGGGAGAATGATCATCATGAGGCATCAAAAAGTCAAAACCCAGGAGTTTAAGCACGGACAGCCATTATTGTCAATGTATTATAGCCTTCGGAAAATCCCTCGTAAGCAGCAACTGCAACTTTTTCCAGCTTCTTCTCAGCACCCTTTAAAGGCTAACCAGTGACTATCTTTTTCGGGTTTCTCAATTCCTTGAATATCAGTTATCCTTTAGTGCGATGACAATTCTTACTTCTGTCTTTTCTTTTTTTAATATAACTACCTTTGCATCTAGTGCCCGAGAGAAAGAGTAACCCAGAAAAAATATTTGAATGCCTACTAAAATAGAGAAGCCATGACATGACTTTCACGGTGTGTGTGTATGAGAGAGCGAGCGCAAAGATTAGTTTCACACTCACGTGCTCTTCAAAGACTGCATGAACTGTAAGGAACGAGTATTTTGATTATTTGCCTTTTTATTATTCTAGGTAAATATATTTGATTGTAATAGTAGGATTCTTCATTATGTAATATGAACAGCTGCATCTGGTACAATGGCCTGCAATAATGGTCTGGCTACCGGAGCCGAGCAAGATAACTTTGTTCAAAATTAACTGCAACAGACAAAGACACGGAAACATCAATAAATTAATCAGTTAATTGAAAGTAATAGGTGTTCGAATTTTTGTGAGGAAAGTAAACTAGATAACTTGCCAGTAAGCTAAGTAAGCTACGGAAGACCACAGCGGTTCAAATCAAGGGAATCCCAAATTAATTTCATTTCCATAATCCATATCGGCTCCTAAAAAATGCTTACAATGGCATGCATGCATGGAAAAGATATCACAAAGAAAATTCGCTATAGCGGGAATGTACGTAGTACAAGAAAAATCATCATGAGTTTAAATAAAAGATGACTTGAAAATAGAATTGGTTTCCTCTCTTTAGTATAATTTTCTCGCCCCTTTCTTTGTTGTGAGAAAAGTAAGTTTTTGATGAGAAGATAAAAGCTATTCACGGATGAGCGATATCCTCCCATGGCAAAAGACACATAAGCAAGTATGGCATAGTTCATGGAAGTGCTCTTCTTTTAGCAATACTATCTGCCTTTGAGCCATCTATATATATATATATATATCAGCTTTCAAAAATTAAAACATATTGAAATACTCAACGGACCAAAAAAAATGAACCGACAAGCCATTTTCGAACAAAATCAAGACCAATGCTCACCCGTATTTCTTTTAAATACCATGAAAGAGCCATAATCTCGGTTCTTTTCATTGAAGCACATCGAAAAGGAAAAATATTTTATGTCACATTAATATTGCTCGTGAAGACATGATTACAAGCAAGAATCAAACTGTTAATGTGAGTGGGATCATACAAAGATGGATCAAGCCGTATGATATCCTATTGTGCCAAACCCAGTTGCATGCTCAATCATATGTAAACAAAGAGCACGCCAAAACGAAAATGACACACCTAACCATTCATTCCCAAAGCGTATCAATTAGAATGGATAAAACACATTATCATACGTGACGAGGCAAATACAAGAGTATTAAGAAAAAGGAAGTAAAGCACTGAACGTGGTTGACAAAAGGCCATAAAAAAGAGAGAATCTTTCAAGAGTATATACTGTATATTGAAATTCCTTGATTACAATAGTGCTTGAATACAGAGCATTTATAGGTAGTATTACAATACCAAATTTTAACAAACATAATATAAGATTAGATCCCCATCGTACACATCACATTCTGTTATGCGTAAGAATTCCAGAGCATTCTATGAGTGAGAGTTTATTATTTCTGTCAAGAGGCAGCCTTGCATGTTGATGTTGCGTTGGCAAGGTTTTTTTGTAATTCTAAGGAATCTGTAGCCTTAATAGCCCCTCTCGATTCAAACGACACAGGGGAGATAGTAAGAACTGAACTGAGCATATTGAATTGAACTGGAGATAGAGGTTATGTGAGGATGTGAGCGACTTGATCCTTGCTTGAAACAAATGCAACTTTGAGAGTTTTAGTTGCAACTCTTTCTCTTACAAAATGAAAATCAAGTTTAACATGTTTAGTTCTTGAATGTAAAACAGGATTAACAGATAAATAAGTGGCCTCTAAATTGTCAAACCACAAAGTTGGTGGATCAATTAAGGAAATAGCTAGCTCTTTTAACAGTGACTGAATCCAAAGCAAATCACATGTGGTATTAGCCATAGCTTTATATTCAGTCTATGTTGAGGAGCAGGCTATAGTGAGCTACTTCTTAGAGCCCTTAGAGATCAAGTGAGAGCCAAAATATATGCAAAAACCACCGGTTGATTTACGGTCATCTAGACACCCAGCTCAATCGGCATCCGAGAAAGCAATAAGGTTAAAGGAGGAGGATGGTGAAACATAAAGACCAAAATTAGAAGTGAGACGAAGATAGCGTAAAATACGCTTGGCAGCCTGCCAATGAGAGACACGAGGGGAGTGCATGAATTGACACACTTTATTGACAGCAAATGAAAGGTCAAGCTGTGTAAATGAAATATATTGAATACTTCCTACAACACTCTGATAAAGCTGAGGGTTTTCAAAGGAAGGCCCATCAACGAAGACACAGGTTTAGACTTGTGCATGTTGATTTTACGTAAAAGATCAGATATATATAACGAGTCTGTGACATAAACAACCCAGGGGCCGTACGAGAAATCTCAACACCCAAAAAAAAAATGTAACATGCCAATATCCTTAACAGGGAAGTCGCCATGAAGAGAACTAATAAAATCATGAATCAGTGAGATATTAGAAGCAGTCACAATAATGTAATCAACATAAATGAGAATGTAAATAGAATTAGAACCAGCAGAGAGAATAAATATGGAAGAATCGAAAACAGAAGCATGAAAACCTAAGGAAAATAAATTAGAGCTTAGTTTTGAGAACTAATCCCCAGGGGCTTGTTTCAAACTGTAAATGGACTTTTGTAACTTACAGATATGGTGCGGAAAGTTAATTTTCACGAACCCAACAGGTTGATGCATATGCACATCCTCCTCTAAGTTGTCATGCAAGAAGGCATTCTGTATATCAAGCTGATTGAGTGGCTAGTTTCGGGTTATAGCAATAGAGAGGAGAAGTTTGATAGTGACTAGTTTGACAGCGGGACTAAAAGTCTCAGAGTAATCAAGACTAGGTTGTTGATGAAACCCTTTAGCAACAAGACGAGCTTTTCCTCGCTTGAGGGTGCCATCAGCTTTCCTTTTGGTCTTGAGAACCCATTTGAAACCAAAGATATTGAGGTGAGGGGAGGAAAGTACAAGATCCCAGGTATGGGTTTGAAGAAGAGCATGAAATTCAGTGGCCATTGCATCACGCCACTTAGGGTATTTAGCTGCTTCTGTATAGCATGAGAGTTCTTCGAGAATGGAGAATGATTCAGAAATGGTGAGGAAGGCCGATTTAGGGTTTGGCCAGGGAATGGTGCCATCGGTGCACACAAGGGGACAATGTGTGTTGGTTTTAAACCGTGTGATAATTTGATGGGTAGAGGAGACAGCAATAGGTGGGAGCACCGATGGAGAGGTGGAGGGTAGTGGAGGGAAATTAGGGTTAGGGTTTGTGAGGAAAGTCGAGGAAGGGAAGATTCTAGTGGATGAAGATGGGGATTGATTTGGAAAAGGGATAAGTGGGATTGGTGGATCCGCTGGGGTAGTGGGTTGGACAGTAGAATTAGTGGGCTGGGTATTCGTAGGGTGTATGGGCTGAGAGTGTGAGGCCATAGGTAATGGAAAGGAAATGAGTTGTGGAGAGTTGGGCTCTATGGGAGGCCTAGAATTCAAAGATGTGGCCTGGGAAGCAAAAAGGAAATGGGATTCATCAAATCTAACGTCTCGAGAAAGATACACACGACCAGAAGGAACATGAAGACATCTATAGGATTTGTGATCAGGGGTGTAACCCACGAAGACACAGAGTTGGGAACGAAGATCAAGTAGTTTTGAGCTAAAGATTAGAGAACATTGCACATCATGTTTTTATGCTGGGGATGGGTTTTCTCATTGAGATTCTGACATCATTGAAAGTGAAGTCCTATGATGTTGAGCTAAATTCTTTATGTTGCTTGACATTCATAACAAATGCGTAACCCAACCACACAGAAAGTATATTAAATAAGCAAAGGCATAGTCCAAATACGCAGAAAGTATACTAAAGGAACACCTAACTGGAAAATAACTAATGTCCAATATGTAAGAAATATGGACAGAATATATAGTTGGCTATGCAAAAAATCTGGTGACACACAGCACTTTGTTTCTAATGGTAGTAAATATTATTTACTGGCATTATTTGCAGACTTAATGGCATGGTGGATTGTGGCGATCGAAATAAGCACATCTATCAAAGAGCAATACTGCTTGTAGAGCAAGTTAAAGTGAGTAAAGGAAGTCCGCTCGTTACTTGTCTTCTGGAAGGCCCAAGTGGCAGGTATTGCATGGCTTTTCTATTTAAATGACTTTGTTAATTGAACCGATAAAAAATGATTTTTTTAATTGAATAGTTTTTAATCTTACCCTTTTGAACAGCGCTAAAAGTGCACTAGCATCTACTGTTGGCATTGACAGTGATTTTCCATATGTCAAGATAGTAAGCTCCCAGTCCTATACTGGATCATGGGTTTTTACTTCGTGAAATTCCAGCCTCTTGTACCGTCCATATATGTTAACTACTTTTAATATTTGCATTTCATACTTGGTAGGTGTCAGCAGAAGCAATGATTGGCCTTCATGAAAGCACTAAATGTGCACATATTGTCAAGGTTTGTCAACATTAAAGTTGAACCATTTAAATTCTTCTCAAATATATATTTTTTTTTTGTTGGGAAGAATTAGTCAAGGATGTACACTGGAGACTTGGTTTTTCTCCAAGATATGTTTGTGTTATACTTCCAGGGTTGTGAATTATAGAATATTGATAACTAGGAACAATGTAGGTTTTGGTTTCATGAATCACTGGAAGGAAATTCCTAAGCCTCATTTATAGTTGTATCCTTTAATAGGTATTTGAGGATGCATACAAGTCACCACCGAGCATCATTATTCTTGATGACATTGAAACGTAAGACCTGCTGATTTGATCTAATTAGTCTTAAAACTATCTTCTCTAGAACACTCCTTCCCCCAGCGTTCTAATTTTCTTCTTCTTCTTCTTTTTAATTTCTAAATGAACAAGTATCTTGGTATCATTTGCACTTTAATTATTAATGCAGGTTACTGGAGTATGTTGCCATTAGGCCTCGTTTTTCGAACATTATTTCTCAGACATTACTGGTCCTGCTCAAGCGACTTCCTCCAAAGGTTTCTTTCTACCCTTTGTCTGTATTGCATAGAAACTGGTGTTATAAATTTGTCCCCTATTAACATATCAAAAAAAATAAAAAAATGTCCCCTATTAGATTAGTAGCAGTAAATTTCTTGAAGAATAACCGTTTATCCAAATTGTATAACTGTAAGAGGTGAATCTTTTTTTTTTTTTTTAACTTAACCTTTATGAGCTCCTATCACTACAAGGAATCTGGGTTATGCCAGCGATTTTATCATCGCTGCAAATTAGTTTGTTGGCAAAAGCTTTTGCCAGCGATTAATAACTCGCCGTGCGTTTGAAAACCAATTTCTAATATTTATACAATCGGTCTATTGGCAACGATGATTAATCGCTGCCAAATCTGAGTTTTGTTTCCTGTCCGTTGCCATAGTGTGGGGCGCGAAAACACTGAAGGTTTTTTTCTGTGTATTCCTGGTTCACCCGATTTTCCTTTCTCAAAATCGCCCCTTTTCATCTCAACCCAACCCGCTATTCGTGGCCTCAAGCGGAAACCCTTAAGCCATTTAAGGGTTTTCCAACTCGCATTCAAATTCCTCTCCTCCAATCAGTGGTCGCTGATTAGCTCTCATACCTGCCCACTCAGACCAGCTTCGGGAAGCCTAGATTAAATCATTGGGCGGCTTAGAGCTGCTTATCTTTAGAAGGGGGGCTCAATAGAAAGAAACTAACAGCACGATCACGGATTATCTTCGAGAGGTAAGGGAGTGTCAAGCTAAAGTAAGGGGGATCCCATATAAGAAGATATTGAAGAATACCAAGCAGGGCCTGATTTAAGTTCTACTACGCACTTCTCTTGATTCGCGTGGCCAAATCAGTGTGGTAAAAACTCTATACATGTATTTCTGATCAATTGCTTTAGTTTTATAAATTAATAATGTTTGTTGTGAGGAGTAGTCATGATCAATTGCTAGTACTAAACTCAAGTCCATTTTTCACAATAGATTGAAGCATGACTTATTAACCTGAAAATTTAGTCAAACTCAATATTTAGTCATGACTACTTTTGATAGATGATAACCGTCATATGGCCTGATAGATTTGGACTTTAGAAATTAGTACTATCCATCATGTGAAATTCCAAAAGGCAAAAAGTATAATCACCAAAATGTTTGGCCCGATTGTTTGGTTTTTGATAAACTGAGAGAGCTGCATTTTGAAACTTGTGGGGGGTAACTCCTCTCAGGAGAAGGGGTGGAAGTCGCCCAGTCAAAATAGCTAAAAGGCCTTTTAGCTATTCAATGCACCAGGCCTGGAAGAGTTTCCACTGAAGAAAGCCAAATGTCAAAGTAGCTTTTTTTTTTCAATCTCAGTAGATGTACTCTTTTTCACTTTTTTTTTTGGCAATAGATCAAAGGGGAAACTTCATATTTGGCAGTCATGCAAGATTTATGGGGTTGTAGGCAATGGAGCAAAGCCACTGGAAAGTTCTCATTGAACTAAACCTCTTAAGCAAATAAAACAATCAGAGCCTTAGGCTAATGTGGTCCCTAACAAAACAAACCCACTAAGTCCCATTCATTGTAGAAACGTAAGAGTCTCTCTCAACTTTTGAGTATTAGACTTCTTTGTTGTGCTTGAAATCGATAACCCAATGTGAAATTATTCTCTGTTCTGGTTTCTTTTAACAACTTTCTCACACATGGTCTAAAAATTCTTGACCTAAGGGAAAGATGCACAAAATTGTATAGGAATTAAGTCCAACGAGCAACACAACAAAGCTGCAATATGCACTGTGCAAAGTTATAAGCACTTGGTATTAAATTTAAGGTTTTCTCTTCCTGGGTCTGTTATATATATATATATATATATATTTGATATATGATGAGGCTTCCTCACCAAACAGACATACATACATATAAAGATGTTTACATTTTCTGTAATACTGTCCTACTTACCAACATTAATTTTTTTCCATGTATAATGCCTAATATATATGGCAACAAAATGCTTCATTCCCCAATTATTTGTTGGGAAAGTTGACAGAAATTTGAAGCAATCATGAACGCATAGAGTAATTAATTAAGTAGGATTAATTTAGAGGGATCATGCAATTTGTTATCTATTAATAAGTATTTTCTTATTCAATAATACACAGCATACTAGTTGGAAATGGCGAATAATTGCTTGTGGCTCCATCAAGTAAACAGCTTTGTAAAATTAGCATAATGAAAAGTTCAAAACTTTGTCAAATTTTATTGCTTTTCTTTTTGGAAATAGTTTGCCAATCAACCTTATAATTAAACTTGGTCAGTACCTAAAAGTGAAAACTCAACCAACTAATTATATTACCATGTCGATTAGTTAGTAGCTTCTTAGTATGATTAGTTTAAAAATATAGATTTTTTTCCTTTTGGCCAAAGACATTAACAATGAATTTGTAAATCATTGTTTGCTGTTGCTTTTGTGCTTGCCAAAGACATGAAGTTGGCTAAGCTAAATAGCAAGCTATAGAGCTTAGTACTTGCAAGAAGAGGACTTTTTCTCCATAGTCCAAAAACCTTTTTTTTTTTCTAACAAACTTCTCCTTCTCATTAAAAAATAAAACAATAAAAAAAAGTGATTACAGATATTTATTAAGCCATGCAACTTGAGAAATAAAGTCTGGAATGCATTCCCATCACATCATTAACTATTAATATTACAAGCAAACTTAGCAAGTTTATGGGTAACTTCATTACCCAAGAGGTTTACATGTTGAATAAAGCAATCTTCAAATAATAACATACTCTTCCTGACTTCATTCGATAGAATACCATACATAGCATCTGAGTCCTCTTCAACTTCCAGTTCTCTCACCATGAGTAAATAGTCACTTTCCACAATAAGATTGTGTATCCCCATTGTTGCACACAATTGCAAGCCTCGGAATATAGCAACTCTATCGATTTAGGCTCAGCTACTGTAGGCTCCAACATACTAGTTGCCATGAGAATGTCACCCCTTTCATCTCAAAGCACCACCCCAACACTTACCCTTCTCCACTTCTCTCTGTTCCTCCCTTCGCCAAAATCGCACGAGCACCATTACTACACCAGTTTCCACATTTAGCCGATTTCATCTCCATTTTTGAACACCATCCCCACCCCATTTTCCTCCCAACGGAAGCTAAACCGTACCAGACTCGATCGGCCTCTTCCTCTGAGGTGATTTTTGCTCATCTTCGTGTATCTCTCTCTCTCTATCTCTCTCTCTCTTGTTATACCCTCTGACTTCGAACCCTAGGGCCTTCGTAGTAGACCCTCTCTCTCTCTCTCCACTGCAGATTTCTTGTGGGTTTGGTGCTGCGGGCGTTGTGGGAGTTCTAAGTTGCCGATCAATGGTAAGGCTCTTCTCCTTCGCTGCTTCGCACGAACACGCCCACATCCACTTCTAGGGATTTTCCACTCCCATGAAATTTCTGTGAAATGAGTTTCATTTGTGCAGTTTGTGTTTGGGGATTTTTCCTACGTTGCAGTGCGATTTTGGGTTGCTGTTGACAATCTCTCACAGCAGTAAGTTCCCTCCCATTTCTCATTTGCTCACGCAACACTCACTTCAGTTTTTCACTCACTTCATTTAAATCACTGAAGGTTAAGTTGTATTGTTGAACAATGGTCCTAATTTGTGCTTTTGTGTTTCCTTTATAGGAGCAAATCAAGCATGCCAACACCCAAAGACCCAGACAAGAATAGGAAAAAACAGAATAGCCTGTTCAAGGATTCCTGCCTTTATTGGGTTTTCCGTAAGTGACTTGCCACAAAAAATATTCTTTTAACATCAAGATTAGTCTTTTGGTTCATTTTCAAATTAACTTGGTAGTCTTATTTACAGCTTGAATATTTGGTTCGTTTCTTTCACCTTCAGTTTGGTGTCAGTTTCCATCTATCAATCTGGGTAGTTAGAAATGATTTTAATTCCTAATAATTGAATTTGAATTCCCTTTTGTTGGTTTAGAATGACACAGTTTTAGATTGGGTTATTAGTCTAATTTCAATTTTGGTTCTCTTTTAGATTTTTATTGGTGGGAAAAGTTATATTTGGATTGTACTAGACTTCAAGTGAAGATCAAAGTTGAGATTTTGGGTTTCGTTCACTTTGTGTTATTTCAAATTGGTTTAGTTTGCAAGTTCTGAGTCTGTTTTCCTGTTTTGGAGTTAGAGAACCAGAAAAGGGGTCTCAGAGAGGGTAGGTGCTGAGAGCTGCAAAATTGTTTGAATTGAGTTTCAAATGGCTTCAAGGGTGGAGGTTGATGAAGACAGTGATAACATCAAAGGCAGTATGTGGGTGTTAGATCAGAAGCTTGATCAGCCTATGGATGAGGAGGCTGGAAGGCTTAGAAATATGATATTTTCAAGATTCTCTCTTGCATATTAGATTGCTATATTAATTTTATAGGACAGCAATCACTGCTTGGTAATGCCCACAGAAAAATCACTAATTGTTAGTGGCATTATACCTCTCTGGGTTGAGCTGCTTTAAAAGCCAAGTTATAAATCAAACTAAGATTTCCAATATGTTAGTTCTTAGATTTATTGCGTCTTTTATGCCCTGGTCATTTTGATCTTTATATATGTCTTAAGAAGCAAGAAATGAATCCATGGAAGAGGTGTGTAGATGATGTTGATGCTTCTGATATGCTCACACCATTATTGACTATTTTTGTGCTAAGCTCATTAATTTCTGTAATTGTACCCGATGTGTACATGCTAGCCTATACCAAGTGTATGCATGTTGAATTTAGGCTATCATTAGTAGTAGCTCTCATTGTTTTATGCCATATGCTTGAAGCGTACCCCTTATTAGTGATTTCTACGCAACATGGTGTGGACCTTGTATTTTGATGGCTCAAGAACTCGAAATGGTATTGCTTTAAGGAATTCTTGTTGCAGCTCTAGTGCTATGCTTTCAATTTAAAATGATCGCATGCTTGACTGCAAAAAGTCCATAAAGTGATCTGATATTAATTTCGATTCAAATTAGTTGTAATGTAGGTTCCCCCCTTGCCCTCAATCATCATGAGGCTTTATGCATAGTTTTGACAGAGAAATCCTTTGTAAAATCTTAAGAGACTGTGCTCCTGCCGCTGGTTTGTTATAAGGAGGCAATGAGCAACATTCTACTAGTTGCTTGATTCTGGGGAATTGATGCTTTTGATATGCTTGGGTGTTGTTTGACGTTTTGACTTGGTGGTCTACTTCATTCTTTGACAGTGGGTAATGGCAGTTGGTGGATTTCCAAATACACTTCTTTTGTAATTGACTTCTATTGTGCGAACAACAATATTTTAATGTCATTAGATTTACCTTTATTTTCATTGAAGTAGTTCGTAGCAGAGAGTTTGTTTATCCAAATTCAAATACTCGAGTGCTGTACCTTAGGTGTGATCTGTTTTCCATCCTTAATTTCGGTGTATAAATGGCAAATAGGATACTTGATGGAGGTGCTGATTATTAGCATTTCCAGAATTGTGTATGATGTTTGTCTCTTATGAGTGTTTTGGATATATCTTCATTTTGAAAGGATCGTAGTTTCTAATTTTTCACTTTGTAACTTATTTAGATTGACTTCATATTTTATCTTTGATTGTTGCTTATCTTATGGACCTTTTCTTTTCTAGTTTAATGGACTTTAAGACTATATGCTTTGAAGAAGGATAGAAAATTTTGTAGAATGGAGGGTTAAAAAGCCAAGAAGACCTTTCTAAGAAAGTTTAGAAGGTCGGGTGTTTATCTAAGCTTGGTGGTTGTTCAGATATCAAGACATGAATTTTTAATATATTGTTCCTGATTCCATGGAATGGACCACAAATTGGTAACTCCCAAAATATCTATCATATGTTTTGAGTAGCATACAGTTATTTTGGGATAGACTGTCGGCAATGGTATAATACAACTAAAAAAGAGATCATCTTACCTCTTATATAGAATTTATATACTTCATCAGGAAAGTATATTTGTTTTCGCCTGCATGTCCCTTGACCTGTTTATGATTCTCGTATTAAATATCAGTTTTAGCAATTTCTTCATCATGCCATCTGAGTTCAAGTGATTAGATTGTGGATTTTCGTGAGTATAGATCTTAAGCAAGTCATAATTTTCTGTAACTAAAAGCTGCATCGCACAAAAATAGGAATATGAAGTTTTTTATAGTAAATTCTTTATGAAGACTTACTGTATTTCATGCTTAATTATCATATAGTCAATGCAAAATGAAAAGGTTATCGTTTCAACATAAGACAAGCACATGAATAACCTTTGCACTTGATTTGTTACAGCTTGTTGTGGAGTATGAGAACAATGCCTTGATTGTCAAGGTTGATACAGATGATGAGTATGAGTTTGCACGTGACATGCAGGTAATCACTCGCGAGACTTCTATTTGTTTACCAGATTAAAACATCATTTTAATTTTTACCATTTTCTATTCAGTTTTGATATTTGTTCTAGATTATCCTTCCACTAAGTCTTATGTATAACTTTTTTTTCCCATTGATTTCAGAAACTTTCACACGCTTGCCCAAGTCCATTTTGTGACTTCTGGATAGAGCTATTCTGGTACCAAGAAAAAAACTTTCTACTATTTTGAAAATTTTTATTTTAGTCCAAGAGTTTGTATTCATTTGACTATAAACTTTCTCTTAATCACAAAAGTTGTGTACATTTGATTATAAAGTTGTTTAGCTTTTTATAGTATATTTTTGTGCATTCTATGATAAGGATGTTGTATGTTTTAGGTTATGACAGCCATATATGTTCACCTGACCTAATATTTTTTTTTTAAATACTATTTGCGGCGACTTTTAGTCGCCGCAAAACCCTTTTTTCGCGGGTAAAGATCTGAACATCAATTCTTTAATCGTTGGGAAATATTTTACAAATGTCAACTCAATCGCAGTGATTACAAAATCGCTGGGAAAAACTTTTCCCAGCTATGGGAAAGTAATATAAAAAGAAAATATTTTTCCCAGCATTAAATAAATCGCTGCCATATGATATTCCAGCGATTTTGTAATCGCTGGGAAAGAAATTTTAAATAGGAAATATATTTCCCAGCGATTATAAAATCGCTGGAATATAAAATAGCAGCGAGTGAATTGTCGCTGCCAAATGAGATCGTGTTTTTGAATTTATTTCCCAGCGATTTAGAAATCGCTGCGATAGGGTCTATTTTTTACGGTGATTTTTCTTTTCCGCCGTAGTATATAGGAACTGGCTGAATGGTACCGGCGATCGGCCGGCGACTTATAAATCATCGGGATATTTGTATGGCGGTGATTTTTATGCTTTTCCCAGCGATTTATCATCGTCGGGAAAAATGCAATCTGTTGTAGTGTATAAAAAATAAATAAATAAAGCCTGTTAAACTTAACCTTTACGAGCAGTGGAACCAGAACTTTTCTTCAAGGATGGTCAAGCTAAATATATCAAGAATGTTAAATTCAGAAACAACCTAGCAATATATGTATATACATGTTACACACACACACACACATATTTGTGTATATATTCTTAAAAAAAGCATATACTCAAAGTACGTCTTGAGATGATTCAACATATACTACTTTCTAGTTATCAAAAAAAAAAAAAAAAGATATACTACTTTCTCATATATAACAAAAATGGCAGAATGCTCTAAAACTTGAACATTATCGCTTATATCTTTCATAACTGATATTCTTCTCTTAAAATAAAAAAAGTGATATTCTGATCTTGCTCATTATTAGTTCATTTTGGGAACTTTTGCTGTCAGGGGAAAAAACTTCTGGTTATAGGGACGACGAGTGAAGTGGGCTTCTTATATTCAGTTGGTATTTGTGATGCTTTCTCTATCACTTACCATGTTCCTATATTGAAGACAGATGATGCAAAGAAGGTGATTATTTGTTTCTAATCTGTTCCTGTCTCAGATAAGTTGGTGTTTTTGGTATTCTTCTTTTGTTGGATTGCATCAATTTTCCATCAATGCTAGTAAATTAAACAAAGTGAGAGTATTATAAAGGAAGTTGTCACAGTGATGAAGACCTGATCTATATTAAAATGTGAAATACTGATTTTTGTCTGGTTCTTGGTACACTTGCTAATTTTGATTTTGGGGGATGGATTGGTGTGGAAGTTTGGAAGAATTGATCGAAAGTCTTTTCAAGTAGAAGGTTGGAAGAATATGTTCATACTTTGCAACGCCAAGGAGGTGTATTAGGAGTCCAATGGAAATTTCAACACTTTTGCTGCTAACATGCGTTTGGATTGATCACTTGGTCTTTGGATGTCACTGTTTTTAAGCATTATCATCATATTATTGTCATTATTATCACCTTTATTTGAACTTTTTCGTTGCTTGGTAGTTTGTCTGGAATCAGATTAATATTTTGGCTGTAAAGTTCATTCCATATATATTACGAACTCTAGAGTTCGGATACATTTTAATTTACCCTTGCTCTCATCTCAGGTGCTCTCAGCTGGATGTTTTTGCTGGTGAAGACATTGATGCAGCTGCAGAGGCGCTGAATGATGTATGCATATATCTTGATCAGCCTTTGTCATTTATGTTTTAATTTTGAAGGAAAAAAAAAAAGAGATAGCACAGCCTTTACCTATCAAGGAAGTTAAGAAAATCTAACAGGCCTTAGGCCAATTAATTAAACCAGTTAAATATACAGTTTCCTGGGGAATAATAATACGTTCATAAGATGAAAAAGTTTCTAATTTTTTTTCCTTAAGCATCTTTTCTTTTCTTAGGTGTCGAATGGTTTTCATTTCTGGTCGTTTCTGCCTTCTGGAAGCTCATTTGAATTTTCCCCTTGCAGTAATATGCCTAGCATGTTCATTAGTGCTTGTGCTTGGGACCTGAATTTTACTTGTTTGAGTCATGATTCAATCGCGATAAATGAACAGTGGAAATTCTGAACCTCAGATATTGTCAACTTCATTTTCTTATGCACGATGCATTACCGAATGATAATGGGGAAAAGGTGAAGGAGCTTGATTGTTTTTGATACTCACTTCTTGCTCCTTTTGTGTTCAATGTCTCTTCATAGATGCCTATCAAGAAGCTCTATATGTTGATTGAGATGGCAGCACAGGGCGAGCTCGGTGGATCTTCAGAGGCAATATACTCTGGTAGAGAGAAGATTAAGATCCTCACTTCTATGATTGCCTTCAGGATATTGTCCGATACTAGTTTATACAACTGTTAGCCCTTTTAAGGTACAAATCACAAAGTGTCCCTCTTGTTTACTGGATTTTTTTTTTTTTTTTTTTATGTACTTATTTTTTCCTCTCTCACTTTGACACCAGTCCTGCCATGTCATCGTACTAGGTCTCCATCAATTTTCTCTAGAGTCAGATTCTAAAATAGGTGCTTACTTCATATGTTGGGTTGGGGCTTTAGCTCGAGTATACCTGTTTCTGAAATGGATTCTTGCCCTTTCATTACTTTGTGATGATTGTAAAGCTTTTCGAATGTATGGGAATGGAGAACCGAGCGAAATTTACGTTGATGATTTGGGGGAACGATTGTTTATTTCATGAATATTCCTTGTTGTTCAAAGATTTTTATTTTTTTATTTAATTACTGAGGTCTTTTTTTTTTAATTATTAGTAACTTTTGCTGTGCCCGCTGCTATATGACTCGTTAAAACCAATTTTGGATGAAATAGTAGCGTTAGTTTATATTTTCATAAAAGAATAGCAGTGTAATTGTCAAAACAACAAAAATGTGCCCCATACTATCAGTAATAAAGATCAAAGAAAGATTCTAATCTTTTTATGTCTCTTATTTAGGCAAAACTCCTGCATTGGTTATTATAAAATTGGTACTAAACAACTGCAGATTGTAGCATCAGGGTGCCCACGATGGGCTACTGCTATATATATATATATGTGTGTGTGTGTGTGTATATGTATGTATGTATATTGTATTGTATACTTTTCACTTTGTCATATTTTACCCAAAAAAATGGGATGAAAATTTTCTCCCAACTGATTTGGAAGGATTCCAGTCTATTAAAGTGTCGTGTATCCTTTGAGTAGGCATGTAAAAATATTCAAGAAATGCTTTGGCCATAAAAAAATTCTACTAAAGTAAATTCACAAACTAACATTGTTTGATATGATATATCAGATTATGAGTTTTTTTTTATAAAATCTATTTAGGAAAATTCTTCTCATTAGTCGGCTTATTAATTTCACACCCCATATCCTATGTGGCAGACCGGGTTCATTGAAAATGAATTGGCTCTGCCCCAAACTCGAGCAATTCGCCTGACACTTCCTCTCCTCCCTTCTTCTTTATGAAGCCAAGCAACCCAAAGACTCAAATCTTCTCTTTGAAGCCCGACACCTCCTCTCCCCCCCCCCCCTTTCATCTCCTCTGCTACTCATGCTTCATGTCAGAGTGCACAAATTCAATGCTAACCTTCCTTTCATTGTGCAACTCCTCTCTCATAATCACCAATCTCATCGTGTTCCTCTCACGTAAGGCTTTACTCCTCTCTCTCATCTTATGTGTCGCCCAAGCTTTCATCAGCAACAGAGATACCCAAGCAAGCTTCGTCTAGAAAGAAAATTGTTGTCCCGAGGGTGTAAACAATCCATTTTGGTCTAGTTTTGTGCAAATTTTGGGATCGAACCGTTATACATCGATTTTACATTTTCAAGAACCGATTCCGGACTGGTTAATCTCCTAAACTAGTACTTCTGGTATTACCAGTCCGGTCCGGTTCGATTTTCCAGTTTTAATCATGTGCCAATGTAATTATATATACTATATATAAAAATTATATATTCAAGATTAAAATTTTATGTTATAAATTATAATATAAAATTATTTTTTATATAATTATATATTATATATAAAAATTATATCTACATATATAAAAATTATATATACATATATAAAATATTTTATATAATATTAAAATTTAATTCATATATATTCTATAAATCGGTCCGGTCCGGTGCAGGAAAACCAAGAACCGAAACCGAACCAGGTTTAGCCAGTTTTTAAAATGTAGGAACCAGTCCCGGACCAGACCGATTCAAAATCAAGCCAACCGGTTCGGGTTGTTCTTTGATTTTTCGATTCAAACTTTCACCCCTAGTTGTCTCATTCCCTGATGTTGCCAATGAAAATCCCAATCTTGCTAGTCTTGGATTGGATCCTAGTTTTATCATTTATGGACGCAATCATTGGAATGGCCCTTGCAGCGAATTATGAATTGAGGCTGCTCTTGTAGATGCTTGCTGGTTCATCTTCTTCAAATTTTGCTGGTTCATCTTCTTCAAATTTTGCTGGTTCTCTTTTTTTTAATATTATAAATTTCAACAGACCTTCAACAACTAAAACATAGCTATTCTAAATGCGCAAATGCTCAAGCTTTTTCAACTCACAATCCCAAAAACCCCGACTTTCATCTAGCATTTCTTCCTCCAACGTATTTTGTGATTCTTGAAGGATTTAAGCTCTTGTTCTAGCTTTAAGCTTGTTTTAGAAGATCGAAAAAGGGAGGAAAAAAAAAAGGAATGGAGTCTACGAAAGAGAATCCATAAACTTGAGATGGCGGGGCGCTGGGCAGAGGGGAAGAAGAAGCCACAAATGCAGGGAGTGAGAGGTTTTCTCAATTTTGAAAATGGACTCTTCCTTCTAAATGCTTGTTTCATAGGTAGGAAAAAAAAATGCCATGTCAAGTGTGTGGTGTTAAGAACAGTGGACTGATTTATAGATTTACTCATCTATGATCTATTTACAGTCGTAGCAATTCTCAAAATATTCTAACTTATTAATAAAAAAGCTTGTGAAATTAATCTTTGCTAATAAAACATGTGAAAGAAATCTCTGGACACGACAAATTAGAACTCTATAAGAAGATGTGGTGATTAAAGATAAATGCTTTCTTACTATAATTATTGATTGATGTTGTTCACAGTCAGAGTGGAAGCTATTAATAAGCACACTAACAAGACAAATCTGCTTTGCCATATTTTCAAAGGAAGATCGAGACAATTCGAGACTTTCCTTGTGTCACTTCGAACCCTAATAATTTCCAGAGAATAATTTCTAGACCCCAACCATCATCTTCCATCCAAGTCCGAATTACTCAAAATAAATTCTCTCTTAATTTCAGTTAGAGCAATGCAAGATAATACACTTCTAAAATGTGCAAGTATAGATTTACTTATTTTTTAAAAAAAAATAAAATGTACGAAACTTACACGTCGTATTTCAAATATCATTCTTCTTTCGTTTAAAAATATAGCGTTTGTTATAAAATAAATCATGAATTTATTTAATTAATTCAAAAAGAAAAAATCCCACGACAAGTATATGGTCGAGGATTTCGTTGGTCCCAGCCATCCCTTACCACATGCTAATAGCAGCAATGGTACTGCAAGTCTGCAGCCAGTCAGTTGTGCAAGATACCTTCTTTGCAGGGCATGGGTTAAAATTTAGTGTCTGCTACACCCACGTGTAGCTCAATAAATCCTCCCGAGAATGTGAAATACTGAAATGCTTTTTTTTTCATACATTTATTATATATCCTTAAATATTAAAAAAAATCAAATCATTAAAAAATACTTATTTAATAATTAAGTGAAAGAAGATATCAGTAGACACTCTCGGGACCTAAGCATTTCTGTAAAATTTATGGTGTCCTCGAAGGGATTCCTAGATACTGTACAAAGGGCAAAAACAAGATATATGGAAGTTTGGGCTCTATGAAAGTAACAGCCGAAAAGCTTCTCTCTTCTAGGTCTGCATTGGTGTTAATTGCATACTTTTGGGTGCAGCAAAGAAAGAAGGAGAGGAGCGATGACTTGTAAAATACCAAGAGTATGGTTATTGGATTTGGGCAGATCTTAGCTTACCAGAAGATGAAGACATGCAAGGATATAAAGCAAAGCTAAAAGCCAGACTGCTATTAGCACCAAGGTTCAAGCTCCCAGTGTCATCCAAAGAAAAAAGTGGAGAATGTGGAGTAACAAAAATCAACCAATTTTTACGAGAACTTTTTATCTCCTTTTATTGCCTTTCAAAAGAGACATGAATATGACTTTTACATGATTGAGTTCCAGAGTGATGCTGCTATGACAATGGAAACGACTAATGGGTCACTACATTTAAGGGCTTTGGCAGCAACCCATACTATAATTATTATATACATCCAAAAAATGAATGAAAATTGACAACTCCAAAAGCGGATAAAGAATGAGAAAGGCAGCATTAACCTTGGAAGCAGAAGTACAACGCTCACCTTGCACAAATCCTCCCGACCCAGGACAATGACATTGAAAGGAAGAAGGAAAAAGAAATGCATAATTTGCTTCGACAAAACGTCAACTAGAATGGATGTCCCTAACACCAGCGGAGACTTTGCGGTGACGCCTAGAACTGGACCTCCTGGTACGCCTTGGTTGGACCTTTCTGATTGGAACACTTGTAGTCCCTTCTGGTGAAGTCTCATGGTAAAATTTGATCGGTGGTTCATCATATAGAGTCTGTGATGATGGTGGTGGTGGTGGTGGATAAACAGCAACAGAGAGAGGGGGAGCAATTTGTTCCAATACATCTCTATGGTATTTCTGTTGGTAGCAAACAAAAAATTCAACTTTAGTGAGGTACAAATGAGAGAGACACAGACAGAGAGAACCAATCTAAATAACAAGAAAATACACTGCAAGTGGATGGCTTTAGAGAATTAGTCCATTTGAGATAACATTCAACCGACCTCATGGTTTTACAGAAGACATATAATCTTATTTCGGGAGTAATTGGGGATCCCTTTTTTATTTTCAGGAAATTTGATGCAATGGAACTGACAACATCATCTACACAATAGATATAAAAATAAAAATAAAAAATATTTGAAATTGGGAGTTAGGACATAATTGATCAAATTGGGATTTGTAAACTGGACTTAAAAGGGGGAAAGGGAATTGAAAACTGTGGTTCCTGAAAAACAAAGGATCCATTGTTCCTACAAATTGCGTTTAGAGACAGGAGTTAGACAACATCATCGGGAAGATTGGTGCATCATGAAATGAAACTAATTGCAACAATTTGATATCATTTGGGACTATGGCTGCTATGTTCAACCATGGCTTCAAAAGTAGATAGCTTCACACCAGAACAAGTCATATGATATAAATAGATCCACTTCAATTTTTTTTTATAAGTAAACGAAATAGATCCACTTCAATTACCAGTAGACATTTAACAAACCTTGATAACCTAAATGCTTAAAGTAAATTACCTGAATGACAAAATTGCGCCTTTCACAGTCCAAGAACATACTAATACTCCAATTCACCTTTGACAAAATCTTGTCCCTCACAGTGGAGAAACTAATTTGGTCCCTGGATGTAAAACGATCCACTTCATTGAACCAAAGACAAGTAAAGAGGTTGCTGAGAGGAACATGCTCCCTTATTATCACACATCCTTCAGGAACATCTACAGACCCAGCCATAAAACAAAAGACTTCACAAACAAATCAAAAGGCATCAACTGAACAAAAAGAAGGAAAGGAGCTTGCACCTACCACTTATGATGGGAAGTTTAGCCTCTGAATATGGTGTCAAACCCTCATTTTTGTAAAAGTCAATCTGAAAATCAATAGAGGCGTTGTCATATTTGTGAGCAGCTTTGTTTGCCTCTGCTTCCACAAAAGTATCGAAGCGTTTATAATGTTTAGAGATTGCAAAAGTAGCATTTTTCCTCCACAAGAACCTGAAATTTTGGTTTAACAGTAAATTACAGAACTCCGAGAAGGGATATAATCATGAACAGGAATGATTTCTATCATTGCAGAGATCATAAATCAAAATCAGTGTGATGTTTGGAGCAATGTCTAAACCATCATAGAGCCCAGCCCACAATTAAGTACATTCACAGACAGACTCTGTCAGCAGGGTTCATAAAGAATGAAATAATCCCTCATTTTTGTATCGCTTAGATGCGTACTGCAGCTTTAGTTGGATCTACTCACTCAAAGCAAGCAAAATAGTCAAAGCCATGTAGAACAGAGAGCAGATCTGAGCATATAAATTAAGCCAAAAAGGTGATAAAAGATTTCCCCACTCAGAAAGTTTTAGTGCCACATTACTAGAAAAGGCAATAGTGTAACTGGCTGCCCAGAGTAAAATAACTTATTATTTAAATGCTATTTACAGCCGGCAAGAAGAAAAAAGTTAGTTGATCTGACTGCCTGACATAATATAATGCTAACACTAAGTTACAAGAGAAATAATTAGAAGAACATTCCCTCAAGAAGACACCCAAAAGGAGATCCCTAAATTAAGCACCAAAAGACTTTGGTCCTGGCTGAATGAAATAATTGTTGAGGTTTGACCGCAAAAGAGTATAAAGCAGACAAGTCCTGTTGGTTTTACTATTATATTTGCGCATAGTTCTGGTCAAGATGATTCAAAACGATCTGAACTCCTCATCAAGTATCCTTGTTCCTAAGAAAACAAAGCAACTAATGATAGTCCTGAAGCATAGACAACCACCTTCAAGAAAAGATCAATTTAGTAGTGTGCTAAAAAACAAAATGCATTGGCACTAGAATCAGAAGCTGCAACTTAGGCATTATGTAATGTTGATGCGCAGAAGGTACATTATCGACTAGTTGGTGCTTCTTTTGTTTGTGTTGGAAGGTACAGGCTACAAATAGAACTCCCATCCAGTTCATTGGAGACAAACTAAAAAGAAGCTTCATCAACAAGGACATTAGCAGACTCATACCTCCAATGTATTGTCAACAGGGACATTAGTAGACTCAGAAGGAGGTAAAGCAATTGCCAATTGGTCAAAAGATTTGATAACTCAGATGGAGCAGGGTACATTACTTCATTCTATGGAGGCTCTATGCAAGATAGTAGAATGCTCCTGAACAGTGATGGTAAGTATACTTATCGCAATGAGCTCTTGCTCAAATGGTATTTTCTACCTTCATAGATATAAGCTGGAAGTTGAGATTGGGGGTTCAGGACCCCCAATTTTGACTGTAAATTACCAATTAAAAAAATCAAAATTGAGCTTACCAACAATATAACTTGGCCTTCCTATGGGAGCACCAAAAAGATGCCCATATGTATTCTTGTTTTCAATATATACAAAGATGGTCTTCATTTGGAGGCACTAAAAAGATGGTCTTCGTAGCTACGTGTTCTCTTTGTATACCTCCTTTGTGCTTGGGCTACGCCTACTCTTTCTATCAATAAATTTTCTTTTACCAATAAAAAAGCATACAAGGAGAACCTGGAAGGCCGGGTTGCATCCAATTTGGGGATTTATCCATCAATGTATACACTACACATGGTAAGGGGAAAAACTGTTACTTCTAGCACACTGCAATTCAACTCTCTAATTTCCTTCCCTTATTTCTAAAAATTAATCCCACGGCACGTCTATGAAATGGAATGATTTTTTTTCTAAGAAAGTAGATTGTATGACTTGGCAAAGGCCAGGATTGTCTAGAAAAAGATTCTTATATTTGGAGGTCTACCCTCTTATAGGAGAAGTCACAAAAGTGGAATTATTTAAATAAGGGGATCAATTTATCCACCAACAAGGGAAAAAAAAACACACACACACGCACACACACACAAATAACTAAGAAAGATGATGATCCAATGCCAGACAAGGACTTATACAAACTTTTTTTTTTTTTTAAAGTAAGAAAGACTTGTACAATACATAGCAAAAAGAGAAACTTAATTAATACAAGAATATAGAGGAATATAGTTGATCATAAAGCAAAAGTACCTTTCAAGTATTTGATAAGGATCCACAACAAGTTCAAGCTTTCCATCAATCCAAAGAGAAAAGCGGGCATTTGGAAACATCCTATGGACTAGAAGCTTTGGAATCTGCCACAGGAGTAGTCTGGGTCAGAGCTAATCAGTATATAAAAGTACTAGCACATCTATACCAACATTAACTCAGCAATCAATGTACAAACCCCATGAATAATATTATTCACATAATATTACCACAGCATACAACAAAAGAAAATATGGCCCCCTTAAGTATAAACGCGTTGCTATCTATTAGCATCTTAATACATCCGAAAATATCATTGCCTTTGTTTTCTTTAGGTTTCTTCTGTTTGGGGGGATTTGGAAGAGTATTGAGACTTGGGCGCTATTAAACAACTCATTAACATTATTTTTACAGGTAACTTTTCAGTAACTTGTATCATGGAATTAACCAGCTGTATTTTTTTTTTTCCCCTTTAGGGAGCAGGGCGGGAGGAGGGATTGAGACATTAGAGTTTCAATGACATTCATGGAAAATAATCAAGTGCATTCTAAACATATTCTTTTGGTTGTTAACTAAAATGCAGAAGCTATGGATCAGGAACTCATAAGCACACCCTTCACCCCACTCTTTCAAGGGGAGAAGGTGACATTTGAGTTGGAGCTTTTTGGGAACCTGCAGTTTGACCATACTCATCATCCTTCCTATTCATATTAAAGAACATTGACCAAGCTATGACTAAAATAATAGTACATACACGTGCATATGAATAAACAAATTGTTGGTGCTACAGCACCAAGACTGGCAACTAGGCAACCTATAAAGCAAACTGTGATCTCGAGGCAGAAAGGACACCACCTAAAATTCAGATTTCTTACCTTTCCTGTGCGTCGGTCATCTTCATATGGAAGGTTACGAACAACAACTGTCCTCCATAACCCAACTTTCTTTTCGCTGCCAAGAGTGCCAGCATTTTTCATGTAAGTTTCCGTCTCTTCATCTATGAACATGTAGAAGCAAACAGTGGCCTTGGAATAGTCACTGATATTTTTTGGCTGGTTTATATCATCAAAAGCTCCTGATGGAGAATGGATTTATTTGGTTAGCATACCACCAGCTTTAACCAGAAACAGATGAAAACCAAATGACAGAATATTACCAAATATAGCTGATGCAACAACCACACCATGACACCGCTCCATCTCAAGAAGGTCATCATCATCCATGTCGTATCCTGTGTTGCGGCCAGGTTTAACTCCTCTGACAAATCTGATTTATTGAATAAAAAAATCAATGGAACAATAAATATTTATGCGAAGGACCCTAATAGTTATTATGTACTGTTACCGGAATAAACATATTACAAAGAAAACAGAATGCAAGAAAATGTCCAAAGAAACAATATTAAGTATTTGAGAATATATTCAATGAAAACTTCACAACAAGAAGAAAAGCATACCCACAGTGCACGCTCATTGACTCTCTGATGTCAAATGAATCATTCCTCTGCTTTAAAGTAGGATATCCACCAAAGTCCGAACCTCCAAATTCTCCATCTCTAGATAAATTTTCCTCATAAATATATGTTAATTTTTTAAGAACTGGGGAAGCTGAGGGAATCTTTGGCATCAAGGCAACAGCTTCTTCAACAGGTAGGTAACATACAGGACACGCTGAAGCATAAACAAGAAAGAAACTCAGCAACATCATTAATGTCACTGTAATTATTAAGATACTAGCGCCTAAAAGCCCCGACCATTGTGGGACTTGCAAGACATTCATGGGAATGTTGAGTAGCAATTGCATAACTTATTATTCAAAAATTAAATGCAGAACTTACGCCGTGGTCCAGTTCTTTTTTTATCAGCTGGTGGAGGAGGCAGAGTGAAACTATTGCATGGGTGCCCTGGAGGAAGTGTATACCCTAGAAAAACAGCAGGAGGAGGAGGAGGCAAAGCCAAATCGCGAACCACTCCCATTACGCTCAGTGAAGAAAGAGTGTTACTTTCAATATGGTTATTTAAAGGCATGCTCACATTTACACCAATGTTCTGAACAGGTTCACTTTCTTGAGCATCTTCGCCTGAAGATTTGCCAAAATAAATGCATCATTTTCTTACACAAATTATATAAAAGTGGCCGATACTGAAACCCAGAAACAAGAATATCAAAGTCCATAGATTCTGCAGAGGACGCATTTGGGTTAAAAGGCATATGCAACTATGCAAGTGGATTAAGATGAGCCAAATACTAGAAACAGATGTAAGGAGCTCATGTCCATTCAGTAAACGTCTGTTGGATTTTAGAATGGGGCGCAGCTCTGGAACTTTAATCATCAAACCGAGTATATTCTCTAAAAATAAAAATAAAACAAGAAAAAGAAGAAAAAAAATGAACGGAATTTTAAAATAAAACTCCAATATCGATATAATTTTTTCTTACTTTTCACCTTTTTTGTTGTTCGTGTAGCATAAAATTAAGAGTTCATTTTATCTATCTCGATAAATGAGGTGGTAACCCACTAATCCCTTGGCTTATTACTGAATTTCGAATTTGAAGGTTAAGCAAGCGAGTGCTAGATAGAACCAAGTCCTTATTCTTAGCAGAAAAATTAACATGGTAAAACTCCTTTTTCTATTCCAGCTTCCTTGTTGAATTCAATCAACTATATTATTATCATCAAGCTCAATAATCCACTACCTACATCAAAAGAGGACAGGAGACGGAGAGGGGGTGCAAAACCAAACCTTTTCCTACATACAAAACCCAGACGAAAACCGCTGCGGAGATGACACATAGAAGCAGCATTCCGACCTTTTTGCGTCCAGCAAACTTGCAGATCCAATGGAACAACCTCTCCCTCTCCTTCTGCATTTTCGAAGGCTTCCGCGTTGTAGGAATTGGCGACAATCCATTGACGTTGTTGATGTAACAGCTGTTGTTGCTGCTTATGTTGCCGTTGTTGCTGTTCTGTTGTAGCTGTTTATCCAAAGATCCATAACTCCCCGAACGCATCCCCAATGACCCTCCAGTCATCGTTCCCCAAAACCCTCATATGCCCCTCTCATCTCCTTCCCATTGACACACTCACTCACCCCCCAAACACTCCCCAATAATCCACACCCACTTCACCAAATTAGGCCCCGACTTAAAGGGCACCCCTGATTTCTTAAACAAAGCTCTCCCTAACCAAATGCAGACAAAATTTTGCTTCAAACTTCTTGATGACTATAAAGTTGGACACTTAACAAAAATAGATTAACAATAAAGTTTTCTTTTCTGATCTTTCAAAGCAAAAACAGATCAACTCAAATCTTTTGCTCCTGCAAAACAAGTGCCAATCCAGTAAAAGTGTTTTGGAATTTCAGTGGAGCATTGAGATAATATTATCTGATCTAGGACAGGATAAACCTAAGTGTTGTGATTGGTGTGTAGGGTTTTTAGTAGGAATCCAGGTGTTTGTGAATTCGAGGAGCTGCGAACAAACCTGGGATCGCACACTTGTATATTGTTTTTGCTAATTTTGCGATCCCAGGGGGAAAAACTTTATAGAAAATTATCAAATAATGAAAAGCAAGGAAAATCCTGATAGGCTATCTTGCGCCATGTGCGTGATGTTAATAACCCAATATTGATGTATCACCTAATAATGTACAAAAACTTTGTGCTACCCAAACACAATGCGTGACATTTGGCCTTCATAATGAAGGCTATGAAGCTTGCTGGCCTTCATTTTTCCTTTCCGTGTGTCTTGATATTTTTTTCTCTTTTTTTTCTTAAGACATATATAAAAATATATATCCATAATTAATATTTTTAAAAACTACCCCGATATTTAACCCCAAAATAAATAAATAAGTATATAAATTAGGTCTTAAAATATTTATTATTATTTGCGTAAAAGATTTCAAACAATAATAAATATTCACAAAATCTTACATTATCGATTTTATATAACTATTTTTCGGCGTTAAAACCCTCTAAAACTAGAGAAAAATACACACAATAAGCAGACTTCACAATATAAAATTTTAAGATATTTGAATTTATTATTGCACGAATTATCCAAGATGGATAGATGATATTTATTTATTTTAATTTTTTCTTTAATAATAAATATGTGATATATAGATGATAAATAGAATAACTTAATTAATTTAATAAAATTAAAATAATAAAATTAAAAAATAATATTAAAATATATAATATAAGATGAACCATCCGTCGGAAACAAATAATCAATATTTTTTTGTTGAATATAGAGAATGGTTTTGATTATTTCCATAAAGTGGTATCCAAAAATTGATTGCGAGGCCGACCAATGACATGCTTATCCAAAAATGAATATTACGTACTTATGTTGCAGTGTATATTTTGGCATGATCTTATTCTTCTTAATGCTTGATATGACAGACCAATATTTAGCATTGAGATGATTCGAATCTGTATCAAAAATCATGTGCAGTTTCCACGTCGTTGGATGCAGATCAGTTCTTGATAGACAATTGCACAACGACCTCCCACCTCTTCTTGTCATATTTTGAAATGTTTTCGTCACTGACTTGATTGATTTCCCATAAATCTGTGATATTTATATTGACACGGCATTTCCTCTCATCAATGATTTTCCAATAATGCTAACTAAAGTTTTAAAATATGCAAGTTTTAAATAAAGTTTACAAATTAAATGATTCCCCACATAGAGAAATAGATGCAATACTGAATGTTCATATGAAATTTACTTTGTCCAAAAATTACTATACAAGCAATTGGAATTGTTTTGGAGTTTACAATATTGTGTCTATCTTTTCCGAGAAATAATATTTATAATTATAGAATGCGTAAGTGTCGCATAATCTTTTTTTTAAAATTGAGTAAATACGAGATTCACATGAAAAAAAATTTGAATTTTTAATAATAAATCTCACTTTTTTTTCAAAATAATTATGTAACACTTACGTACTCTACGACTATATGTAACATTATTCCTGATTCATGTAAAAGCTCACAAATCTTAGATGATTATTGTCTTTATCTAAAAATAAAGCATGTGTAGAATACGAATTACAAAAATTGTACTCGACATGTGGATCATTTAAATTTTATGATGACAATAGCTCTGGAGGATTGCCTTATTCCCTACTTTTCCATAAAATCCTAACTTACCTTATTTTATTTGATACTTTTCCATAAATTATCCAATTGACACGATTTGCTTTTTTGTTTTCAAATTACTATATATAAACTCATATTATAAAAAAAAAATAGCAGTGTTATATATTCGTATAATTTATGTACAATATTATTCGTAATGAGACATTCTCATTTTATCAATTTTTCAGTTTTTAATTCAATTTTAGAATTTTAAATTTCAAAATTCTCACAATTTTAATAATCGACGCCTCTATATATATGATTATACGAGAAAAATTGTAAATATAAATTGAATTTCTAAATATATATATATATATATAAGCACAACTTAAATATGGTCTTATTTTTAAGTTTTATTTGCAGTTTTATGATTTCACAAGCATTCTAATCACTAGATAAAAACAAATGTGTAATATTATATACATTCTTGGAATGTCCCAAACTCCATTTGAAAAAATTGGAGGTCACCATTAAAAAAATAATTTGTTTACGTGGATTTTAGATTTACTCACTTTTTCAGACGGAATATGTGGAGACAAAATTACAAATATCATTTCTCTTATAAAGATACATTAGATTGTAAATCTATTTTATTATAAAATAAATCTAATATATCATATGAAGTCATGTCAATTTATAAGTTTATTTTTATGATATCCTTTTGTAACTGCAACATTTCTAAAAAAGTATTAGACAGCCAAATATGGGTATTGCCTACAAATTAGTGCAATGTATATGTAACCTATTATTTTCAATTGACTTTTTAATAATAGGCAAAGTACATAACAAATGAAACTTTATCTTCCTTTCCTTCTATTATTATTTTTAGTAATTAATTTTACTAGTTAAAAAGAGTAAAGAGGAGGAAAGTCATGGGTCATTGCATTTTATTTGCACACGATCATAATAGCATTCTATATTCGTTTGAGAGGAGTCTAAATAATGGTACTTACAGAAAATTACTCACTAAAAATCACATATTCTAGTGATCACAATTCTTACTCCAATCTCATCAAAGAAAGATTAGTAAAATAATTATATTTATTTAATACAATCATATAGTTAAATTTTTATTTAAAAATTTTTAGTTAAGAAGCTCGTTTTAATACGATGGGATTGTTGCTACTTCTTTTTTTTTTTTTTTTGATAAAGAGATACTTTCTTACTCAAAAAATTACAGCGTCTCACTCTAGAATTTCTTCCATGTCATACACCTCTTTGGTAAGATTTAGAGCATCTTTAACTAATTTATGAACAGCCATGTTTACTTCTCTCTTGATGTGGTTAACATTCCAATTTGCAAAGGAATTCAGCGCATGCTTTGCATCTTCAATCAACAATCCCCCTTACTCCATTCTGATTTTGCTTTTTTCAAATTGTTCACCACCTACAAAGCATCACCCTCAAGAGTAAATTTTGTAACACTCATTTCTCGACAGAAGATAACAGCTAACATTATTGCATAGGCTTCAGTAGTCAAAGAGTATGCTTTTAAATTTCTTCTAGCTTTGAGTATACTAAGGCTGAGCACTCAAGTCGGAGGCCAAACTCACAACTTTGACTTTCAGAGCGGAGTTAGATTTTTAGCCTTTTTTTTTTTGCTTTTTTAACTTTATATTTGGCCTACTTTCTTTTTTTAAAAAAAAAATGGGTAGACTTTCAAATTTCAATTTTTTCAAAAATTGTAATCTAAACTAAATAATTCACTTTTGATTACAACAAAATATACAACTAACTAAAAACAAGTAACATACTAACATGCTGTCAAAATTTTAAAAAATAAAATAAAATGAAATCCAATGTTTTCTAAGTGCAAACCAAATTAATTGTTTCCAACAAGGCAACAACAATAAATTACAAACATCCAAATGCACCAAAATAAATTAAATTACAAACTTCTAAATGCCCAACAAATGTTCCCAACAACAATAAAGTAAATATTACAAACTTCCAAACGTTCAAACTTCCAAGTTGTACCTGAAAATATATATATATATATATAAGCACAACTTAAATATGGTCTTATTTTTAAGTTTTATTTGCAGTTTTATGATTTCACAAGCATTCTAATCACTAGATAAAAACAAATGTGTAATATTATATACATTCTTGGAATGTCCCAAACTCCATTTGAAAAAATTGGAGGTCACCATTAAAAAAATAATTTGTTTACGTGGATTTTAGATTTACTCACTTTTTCAGACGGAATATGTGGAGACAAAATTACAAATATCATTTCTCTTATAAAGATACATTAGATTGTAAATCTATTTTATTATAAAATAAATCTAATATATCATATGAAGTCATGTCAATTTATAAGTTTATTTTTATGATATCCTTTTGTAACTGCAACATTTCTAAAAAAGTATTAGACAGCCAAATATGGGTATTGCCTACAAATTAGTGCAATGTATATGTAACCTATTATTTTCAATTGACTTTTTAATAATAGGCAAAGTACATAACAAATGAAACTTTATCTTCCTTTCCTTCTATTATTATTTTTAGTAATTAATTTTACTAGTTAAAAAGAGTAAAGAGGAGGAAAGTCATGGGTCATTGCATTTTATTTGCACACGATCATAATAGCATTCTATATTCGTTTGAGAGGAGTCTAAATAATGGTACTTACAGAAAATTACTCACTAAAAATCACATATTCTAGTGATCACAATTCTTACTCCAATCTCATCAAAGAAAGATTAGTAAAATAATTATATTTATTTAATACAATCATATAGTTAAATTTTTATTTAAAATTTTTTAGTTAAGAAGCTCGTTTTAATACGATGGGATTGTTGCTACTTCTTTTTTTTTTTTTTTTTTATAAAGAGATACTTTCTTACTCAAAAAATTACAGCGTCTCACTCTAGAATTTCTTCCATGTCATACACCTCTTTGGTAAGATTTAGAGCATCTTTAACTAATTTATGAACAGCCATGTTTACTTCTCTCTTGATGTGGTTAACATTCCAATTTGCAAAGGAATTCAGCGCATGCTTTGCATCTTCAATCAACAATCCCCCTTACTCCATTCTGATTTTGCTTTTTTCAAATTGTTCACCACCTACAAAGCATCACCCTCAAGAGTAAATTTTGTAACACTCATTTCTCGACAGAAGATAACAGCTAACATTATTGCATAGGCTTCAATGTTAAAAGAGTATGCTTTTAAATTTCTTCTAGCTTTGAGTATGCTAGAGCTGAGTGCCGACCAAGTCGGAGGGCCAAATCTCAAACTTTGACTTGTCAGAGCGGAGTTAGATTTTTAGCCTTTTTTTTTTTGGGCTTTTTTAACTTTATATTTGGCCTACTTTCTTTTTTTTAAAAAAAAAATGGGTAGACTTTCATATTTCAATTTTTTCAAAAATTGTAATCTAAACTAAATAATTCACTTTTAATTATAACAAAAAATACAACTAAATAAAAACGAGTAACATACTAACATGCTTTCAAAAATAAAAAATAAAAAGAAAATCCTATTGTTACAGGTACACCCATCATCCATTATCCACATCCAATTAATCACTAAAATAAACATCCACACCCACCATTTATCCTCCACACCATCGTAATAATATTTACTTACTACTACTACAACAAACAATTTCTAAGTTTCCATTCTGACAACAAAAGAAACTCAATCTAATTATATGTTATCTACTTATCATTCTACTTATGGTTGTTATAATTTTTTCCATTGCTTAATTTAATTGTCAGTATTGATTAATTAAAATTATTATTTAAATCGACTTGTACTATATTGACTAAAATTTAAATATAATTATTAGACTAGTGTTATTATACATTGGTATTCCATGTAGACTATAAGTCTATACATTACTATAAATACAGTTGTACTGTATAGGGTCTAAATACAATTGTTAGTATTTATACTTGTACTATAGTCTATAGTATTGATTATTGACAATTACATATTATTATACTATAGTATTACAAGTTATAGTCTATAGACTTGTACTATGGTTTTTATAAATAGTGTTTAATTACATGTTATTAACTCATTATACTTTTACTATAATAGCTAAAGTATAATAACTAGTATTATATATTAGTATAATGGCATTACATGTTATTATAAATTTATAGATTAGTGTTTATATATTAGTATTAAATGTTATTGTACATTAGTATTACAATTAGGGCTGGTTTGGATACTCAAATTCAAACTATCTCATCTCTTATATCATATAATCATTACAACTTTCATAAATTTCTACATAAAATATAATAAACAGTTCAACTTTTTCAAATTTCAAAACAAAACTGATATTTAAAAATTATATTATAATAATATTTTGTTCAATTTTTAACAAAACATCTCATCTGAATTGTATAACCAAATGAGGCCTTGGTCTCTATACATAGTATTACAAGTTATTACAGTAGTTTATTATACATCAGTATATGATTACATATATGTCATACACTATTATTAGTTATCTGACTCAATTTAGTCTATTTATATTATAGTATAATTATACTATTTAGGAACAGTAATTAGCTCATATACATTATTGAATTTAACTAACTATATAAGTTATAGTTATATAAAATATAAATTTATAATAACACGTAATGATAATGTATAATAGTCAAAGTATAATAACTAGTATTATATATTAGTACCCCAAAAATAGGAGGGAAAAAAAACTTATTATCCGAAAACCTAGTGAGAGAAACTCTCTCTTCTCTCTAGGAAACAAACTCAAAGGAAACCGCTAGAGGGAGGTGGGAGCTTCGGCTCCTCCCTCCCTCCCTCCCCTCTCCCTTTCTTTGTTAGTTTAGGGTGGTTTTTATGGGTTGTTTTGTTTTTAGATCATTAATAAAAGTTGTTGGCCGTGACTTTGATGGGTTGAAAGGCTTGTTTCCCGAGTCCTTAACCACATTTTATCACGCTGTTTGGATGGTAAGATTTTACACGAAGGTGGTGGAGGATCTCGAAGGCGAAGAGCTGAATGGCCTAGTCCAGTGTCTCTGACCGTTTTGGCTGGTAGGCATCATCTCTCAGACGTATAGAATGAAGGTATACTTGCTCGATGGTTTGGGGATAGTTTGCTAAAAGAATGGTCTGCTCAGGGGACGGTTTTGGAGGTTTTACAACAGAAGCTCGGTCAACACGGCTTGCTCTCGGAGGCGAAGATTTGCTTGCGAGTTGGGATGCTTTCCGGCGGGGGTAAGGGACTCTGTTTTAACCATGGAAAACAGAAGAATTCTTTCGGTTAGCAGGTCATCATGCAGGGGGGGATAAGGTGTCTTTCGGGGGTGGAGCTTGGCCGTGGCTCATGGCGGATTTTCTCTTGGATGGTGGTCGGGGAAGGGGTGACGGCGACGGTGCAGTTAGTTTATTTGGTTTTCTTGTTTTCGGTTTGTTGGGCTTTAGTTTTATTTCCGTTGGTTTTTTCGATTTGATGCAATATGTTTAGTTTGTTTCTTCCTTTTGGTCTGGAAATAAGGGCTTCCGATGGCTGTGTTATGGATTTGAGTCCTTCGATGGCCATGGGTTTTTCCGGTGGCAATTGTTTTTTCATTGCTCTGTCAGTTGCAGATTCGTGGCCATGGGTTTTTCCAGTGGCAGATTTGTGTACGCCGCATGATTGTTGTTACGAGTCTGTTGCAGGACGAGCGGGTTGGGGTAGTACTCTATCAGTTGCCCTATCATGTACGGGTAGCATGGGGTAGCAGGGTTAGTGGGGGACAAAGTGGGGAGTATGGTGTTTTTTTGTTTTTTGTTTTTGTTACGTGAATAATTTGAAATAGGTTATTCCCTTTCCTCTTTTGGAGGAGAATGGTGGTGAGTCCCTATCCTTCTTTGGAAGATGAGGGTGGAAAATCTCCCTCCTCTTTTGGAGGGTGGGGGTGGTTTGTTTTATTTTCTCATAGACAAGTCGAGATGGACACTTCTATTTTTACAGAGTCTCGCATCTCAGAAGGGCTATGTCATTAGAGAGTTTTAGAAGTTTTTAGACAGTGTCCGGCACAATGAAAATTGTGTGCGGGGGGGGGGTTTATAACCGACGAGTAGTTAGCTTGTAATCAGGATTTGTACTCGGATTTATTGGTCACAGATGTAACTTCCTTCATTTATAAATTGAATTGAAGTCTATTTTAAAAAAATAATATTATATATTAGTATAATAGTATTACTTGTCATTATAAATTTATAGATTAGTGTTTGTTCATTAGTATTAAATGTTACTATAAATTAGTTTTATATATTAGTAGATGTTTACATATGTCATACACTATTATTAGTCAACTTAGTATACTTATGTTATAATATAAGTGTATTATTAGTCAACTTAGTATACTTATATTATAATATAAGTGTATTATTAGTCATATGTCATACATTATTATTAGTTATATTATAATATAAGTATATTAGTGTTTGGAGTCGGAATCGGAGTGGAGTTAACTCCACCTTCACCTCTAACTCAGGCTCAAATTTTTTTTAAAGAAAAAACTTTCAGAACAGAGACAGGATTGGAGTTAAAATTTCAAATTTTTGTTCAGTATACCGATAAGAAGGCCTTTACAGTCTCTTAAAATAGCAACAATACCAATTCTGTCATCTACACTAATAATGGCTGCAAATACGATGGGATTGCTACTTTTTGTTATCAGCTAGGATTTTTTCAAAATGTATTCCTCGACTTTTATTGTACAAAAATTTGATTTACATAAATTTCTTTAGATGGATTTGCTTTATATTTATTTTTATTTGCTGAGTAATGGTAGATTGATTTAGGGCGTGTAAATATCGCACATCCCTATTAAAAAATAAGGGACTTATTATTAAAAAGTGAAAATTTTCACGTAGATTAAATATTTATTTATTTATTTTAAATATAAATTCACTGAGCTTATATACATTAAGATTATGTAAATAATTTTTATAATTCATTTATATATGAGATTGCATTATCAAAAGCGAAATCCAAACTAAATATGTCAATTGATTTTTAAGATAGATTGGCAGTGGGCTTTCTAGGGATTAATTTTTGGACGTTGCTTCGTCCGCAAATCATTTTTACAGAAAATTTTTACCGATCATTTCAAATCTTTATTTTTTATTTTTTCTTTCACCATTATTTAAAATTATTTAGAAATTTTTTTAAAATAAAAGAAATTACATATTCATTTAAAAATGTTTACTTAATCATTAAATAAAAATAAATTTAAAAAATTCGGTAGATGATTTCGGTAGAAATCATCCGTGCACAGTGTTTTCCTTAATTTTTATAGAATTATGGAATTTACAGAGAGAGTGGGTATTTGTGGATTAGACAGACAGACATCCTCTCGACTCCACTCACTCTCCATCAACTCTACTATATACTACGTACCAAGCAATAAAGTTGTTTTTCCATTGTCAGATACGGACGGTGCCATCGTTCTGGTGGTCCCAACCGTGTCTGATGGCTCAAATGACATCAAAGTCTTTAAAAACACTCAATAATACCAAGTTTCTCGCATGTATAAACCTGCCGAGTTTTTTTATTTTTTTATTTTTCGGTAAAAGAAGAGGTACAGATAACCAGCGTAATAATTCTTTTTTTACGTGATCGTAGAGTCATTTTCCGGAATGTTTGGTTAGCATTTTAAAATATTTAATTGATCTAAAAATTATTTTATGGTCCAAAAATCAAATTTTATTAATATAAATGGTTTTAACTTATGTCCAAAATATTTATCTTTCCCTCACTTTTTTATTTTCAAAAACAAAAAATTAAGTTTTGAAATTTTTTTATGTTAGAAAATATCAACTCCTTATTCCATATCATAGAAATATAAATCTCATTGTTCATTAAATTGATTAAGTTTAGTACTATCAAATTATGAATCTTCTACTTTTATAAAATTATTCATCATTTTTTAACCAAATTATTTGAATTTTCTACTCAAAATATAATTAAGTGAAAATATGTTTTAAGGATAATAACGGAAAATATGAGTGATTTAATTTAAAATTATTTATTAAAGGAAATTATGCTATATAATTGAAAGAATGATATTTATAAATATAAATAATTTAGTTTGAATATTTAATATAAAAAAATACAGGGGATCTTCTAATTGCGCTGTTTTATATTCTATAAACACATATATTTCTGTTAGATTACGTTCCCGTGCGAAACCCGTACCTTTGGCTGGCTTAACAGCTAAAATATCCTCCGTACCTCATTCTCTCCGATAGAGACTTGGATTCTTCCTCCTTCCCCTTGGGTTCTTATATTAATCCTAATCTAACAATTCCTTCTCTCCGATTGTCTCTCCTCTCCATCTTTTCTGACCCTCTCTGTGCGGTCCCCGCTGCCAAAACCCAACTCCGGAACCCATCGCACCTTCACAGACCTCTCCAATTATGCCGGGTACATGGAATCTACGGCCACCGTTTCCCTCCGTATGCGACACGTATGATAGCTTAGACACTGTACAACGTAATTAGAGAGGGAAAAGGTTAAAAAAAAATCTATCAATCTTTCTATCGTAACTCTATTCATCGATTGGTAAAGCTGATGGTCAAATACCCTTCAAAGTCTCGGTGATTTTGTCACCATCACTCGTGGTGAGCTTGTGGCTTGTGTTTCTTCTCAGGCCCTATTATTCTGTTCTTTATGTATATTGGGTTATTTATGCCTCTGGGTATTCCTTAGTTTTGTAATATATATATATATATATATTTATTTTTTGGGTTTATGATTCTCTGGACCCAATTATTGGGTTTCTTCTGTGATTAATGGGGTCTACAATGATGAGTTTTTCTAGTTGTCGATATGCACGAGTTTACCCTTCCGTGTTTTAGGCTTTTTTTATTATTTTATTGTTGAGAGTTTTTTTTTTAATTGATTTATTTAGTGGGTATTTGTTTAGGATTTTCCAGGCTTTTACGGAAGGTGGGATTTGACTTTGAAGCCAAAGGGGTTTGTTGGGTTTGGCCGTGATGAGCAAATTCTGATGTCTGAGAGGTCTGTGTTTGGATGGGCTGTGATGGGTTTCGACTTCGAGGGATTTTTCTTCTGATGAAGATGAAATTAGGTTTTGGGGCTGTCTCATTCATGGTCGGTCTTCAAGGATTTCAATGGTTCTTTGATTTTCATGAGGGAAAGATTTGATTTTAGTAGCCAATTTGTCAATGGTAGTTGATGGGTTTTAGGAAATTTGGTTTCTGGAGCTTCGAAATTCATATAGTATTGTTTGAGATTGACCCTTCTGCTCAGCTAGAGGAGAAGAAGATTGCGGAGGTTTGTGGGTGTAAGGTCTTGTAGAGTTTCAACGAATTACCACGACGGAAAAATGGAAGAAGAAGCTAATTCCTGGATTAGGAGAGCAAAGTTCTCTCATACAGTTTGTCATCGATTGGACTCTTCTAGATTGATCTCTATTCCATTTTCAGTACAGCCTGACCGGTATGCAGGTTTGAAATCAAGGCCCGGAACGACTGCTACTAATGAGAAATCGATTCCCAGTAATTCGAAGATACGGCGGAATCCTATTACAAACAAGCAGAGATCGTTGTCCCCTTTACCTGAAACCGTGCTCTCTGATGAGTTTAAGGAAGCAAGGTCTGAGCGAAAGAGATTCACCACTCCGTTTCCCAGGAGAAGGGAATCGGAAAAGGGATTTATGAATAAGGATTCCAATTCCCCATCTCGGTCGAATACTAGTCCGCTTAGGCACTTAGCCTCGCTGAAAGTTAATGAAAAGTCAAAGTACCGGAAGGAGTCGTGGGCAAGGTATTTTGATCACGGTGGAGGGAGGGTTAATGCTGTGGAAACAGCAGATGAATGGAGTGTTGATCTGTCTAAGCTGTTTTTGGGGTTGAAGTTTGCCCACGGGGCTCATAGTCGGCTTTACCATGGGATATACAACGACGAAGCTGTTGCAGTTAAAATTATTCGGGTGCCTGATGATGACGAAAATGGAGCCTTAGGGGCTCGGTTAGAGAAGCAATTTAATAGGGAAGTCACTCTTCTATCTCGTCTCTACCATCCAAATGTCATAAAGGTTATCAAACTTCTTCTACTTCACCTCCCCCCCCCCCCCCCCTCCCCGCTCCGGCGGCGGGGTGCGGTTATCTGTTATTCCGTCATGCCTATATGCTTTACGACAGAAATTTTCCTCTGGCTTATTCAGTTTTTTCATGTGTTGATCACATATTTGCTAAGCCTTAAGTTTTTAATTCGTTATTGGTTTTTGAATTTATTTTTATCACAGTTTGTAGCAGCATGCAGAAAGCCACCAGTTTATTGTGTCATCACAGAATATCTATCAGAAGGTTCCTTGAGGGCATATTTACATAAGCTTGAGCATAAATCACTTCCTTTACACAAACTAATCGCAATTGCTCTGGATATTGCTCGTGGAATGGAATACATTCACTCTAATGGCGTAATTCATCGAGATCTTAAACCAGAAAATGTCCTTATTGACCAAGACTTCCGCATGAAAATCGCTGATTTTGGTATAGCTTGTGAGGAGGTGTACTGTGATTCTTTAGCTGATGATCCTGGAACTTATCGCTGGATGGCACCCGAGATGATTAAACATAAATCCTATGGGCGAAGGGTTGATGTGTACAGTTTTGGGCTCATCCTGTGGGAAATGGTGGCTGGAACGATCCCCTATGAGGACATGAATCCCGTACAGGCTGCTTTTGCAGTAGTAATTAAGGTTTGTTCCTACTTTTTTTCTTAGTCTCTTGATCTTTCTGAATTTTCTAGTTGTGCCATGTGATCTATATGTACAGAATTGCTTACAAATTGATGGGAAAAAGACTCGCTGTCTGTCTTTCTTTTTGTTTTTCCTCCCTTGGGTTTGTCTTCCTTGCCATTAGATTTCAGTCTTCTTGTATTTGGAAGTTATTTTGCGCATAATTGAAGTTTCAACAAAAAAGATTGTTAAAAATAAACTCAGACTGACTGTGTTTAATCAATGTGTCATTCGTTTAGCAATAAGACAATTCACTCAAGCATGTTAACTTATTTTTTAGTGTTAGATGATCGTGACATAGAATGACCATTAACTTTTAATCTGCACTTGAAATGAGAATGGATTTTAACCGTACCACATTCTCCTTATATTTGGTACTCCGGTTTTCTTCCCGTGTTACCTAACTCTTGTGAATTACAATTAGATGTGTTTTATGGAAGCAATTATAACGCCAGTAAATTTTGCATTTTCAGAATTTGAGACCTATTATCCCAGGGGACTGTCCACCTGCCATGCGAGCTTTAATTGAGCAATGCTGGTCCTTGCAACCGGAGAAAAGGCCGGATTTTTGGCAGGTTGTGAAGGTATTGGAGCAATTTGAGTCTTCACTTGCCCGTGATGGAACCCTAAGTCTGGTACAAAATCTTACTTGCCAAGATCATAAGAAAGGGCTTCTTCATTGGATCCAAAAGCTTGGTCCCGTGCATCCTAATAGTTCATCAATGCCTAAACCTAAATTCACATGAATCTTTCATAGGACCTGGCTTTTGTAGCTGAATAGGTCATTGTAATTAAAAGAAGGTTTGTTTTCTAAGCCTCTCTTATTGCATTATTCTACATTCATGTGAAGTTGAATGAATAGATTAGTAGGCATGCATTGGCGTGAAAATGTCTTTTATTTACACTAAATTCAAAACGGATGACAATCAACTTAGCGTGTGTGCCCCCCCTTCCGGAGACACTTGATTTATCTTACTATTTTATTTTCACACCAATTTGCTGAATCTTGTTGATTTTCTTTAATTGAACTTACAAAAAAGAAGGGGAAAAAAAAGACCAAACCCCAAAAGAAAATAGAATGGGTTCTATCGATAGGGATTTTTTACAAGTATTATTGAACATAAGTTTTTCTGGTGTAAGTTAATTTCATACGACACATTTTAAGACGTTTTTTGCCCTTGGGGGTCCAGCAAAAGGGATTGACCCCTATCCCATAAATAATGTCATCAAATTGGTGGTGATGACAGTAGTCCTATACGATTATCCATGTGACTAGTCTTAAGTTGCATACCTTTCACGTAAATGCATATGCATGCATATGAGCATAAACAAACATGCACATGCATGGTCTCTACACACGATCTTTCCGTGTCTTTTCTATAGGATACTGGTTATATCAACCTATGGGTACTAGGATCTATGACCAGAAAAGGAAAAGGAGCAGGAGTGGCTGAGATTCACACGTTCTCTCCGTGTCTGTTCCATAACCTGGATATTATTAGGAGCACAAACTAGGTTCATTCGATCATGTTTTGGAGGAAACTGTCCTCAGAGTTTGTGCATGGAATGAGTTCTCTGCTTTTTAGGTGGTCATGAAATTCCTCTGTATCAGCTTTGCCTAGAATTTTCTCTTGCTAAAACCACTGTAGCTCTATCATCCCTAATGAGATTTTTTTCAGATCCCCACATCAAATTGTTAAGATTTTGGTGAGCATGCATTTATATGCACTCACCAAGCATACATGAAGGCCGATTTAAGAACAATCTACTTTTGTTCAAGTTGTTCTTGTTTCTGATTCTCTCTGTCTTTCAATTTTCTTTTATCTGTGAATGTGAATGTGAATGTGAATACACCACCAGAACTACCGTTGAGCAGGTGGAGCATACCCTAAACTAGTGCCAGATACAATGCAACTGCTTAGCTGACCTTGAAAATCACGTTGAATTTTAGTTCAAGTTTCTTAGTTTGATTGTTGCTTCTTTTTAGTGTCAACATCAAGTTGCCAAATTTGACTTTTTCTTCTTAAGTTGCATGACGCGTAAAGTGGTTGCTTGGGCCTCGGATGGTTTTAAGAAAAAGCCCATCAAATTGAAAAGGCCCATCAAATTTTGTGCAAATTCAATAATGTAACTAATACTAATAGGCCGATTGGCTTCATTGAATCCGTGGTAAATATAAATTCAGTCCATATTATTGTGTCGAATGGAAATTTTGTATCACACGCAAAGGGGTTACGTGGGCCTCGAGCAAAATGCAACTTGGACAGGCTCAATGAAGCCCACAAATGTGGACTAGGATGGGGTTGTTTTAAACGCTGCAGTTGTACGGTATTGGAAAGCAAATGACTGAAGTTGTGTTTGATTTTTGAACTAAATTTAATTCATCTCAAAATAATTATTGGAATCTAGCAATTTTTCAAATTTTTTTAACTTTTTCATTTTATTTATATCATAGAAGAGGTGATAAAGATTGAAATCTTCTATTAAAGCAATAATTTTTTTAATGATAAAGCAAAATCATTTTGGGATTTATACCAGAGTTATTTTATTTTCAAGCCGGTTTATAAAGCACACAATCTACATCATTGAAATCGTAAGCTTTAAATTGTAAGATTTGAATTTTAAAATGTATCTTCTAAATTAAACTATACCATATATATAAGCACTTTACTTATAAATGTGTTATCCACACCAGCTTATAAATAGAATTTTATTTTTATACACGCACCCAACAGAATTGTGTATCAAAACATAATTAAAAAGAACTCCTACAATTATTCCGATTGGAGCTCAATATTCTCAATAAATAAGTATGGATGTGCATCCATCTTCAATTTGTTTCTTCCTCTATAAGGTCTTCTTTTTGTATCGAGTGGAATTATAGTCAGCTTCCAAATTTTAGGACTAGTCTCTAAAATATATTGTTGGGAGGAACTCCATGATCTCCTTCAGAAGTTCATGTGGGCTTCTTGTGCAACGCAATTGTCAGTGATCAATTTGATTGAAAGCTCGTAGGAAGGACTAAGGAGCCTATTGGCTGGTTGAAAACTGTTTGCAAAATGCAGATCATGCATTAAAGCATATAACAGTTTTTGTTTTTTAAGCTGAATGCGGTAAATGGTTGGTGAAATCTGGCAATGGGACATGATTCACGGTTAAAACACTCATTTCTCTCCACTATGTCTTCCTCTTCTTTTTTTATTTGAGGAAAGTAAAAACAAAAGAGCAAGAAGGCGGTGGTGCGTTGTTAGGTAAGGTTAAAATAAATGTTTTAAATTTTGTTTTGGTGATTATTTTAATTTTAAATATTAGAATTAAATATTTCAATATTGTTACGTTTTGAATTATCGTTTCGAGATTAACTATATAAATTCATAATTTATAAAGGAAATATATTTATATATATATAAGTGTCTATCATATATGTATTTGTGTGTGTGTGTATATTATATGTGGAAGAGTTAAAATTTTCTAAAATAAATATATGTTGAAAACATTAAAAAAATATAGAGATATAATTATAAAGAGATAATATTAAAATAATCACAAACTTGAGTTGACAAACAAAATAAAATACAAAGATAAAAATATAGAGTCTATAAATTATTAAAAATAATGTGATTTAAAAATAAAGAGAGTGAGAAAATGAAGAGACATATTTAAAGTTAAAAAAAAATTATATAAATTCCTTTTGAATTTTAAAATAATTACAAGAATGTCATCTAGATTTAGAATTTACAAAAATATTATCTAAACTCAAGAAAATTATAAAATTTCCATTCAAATAATCTGGACCGGATGTAGTATGAAATTAGCCGCCTAAACAGACCAAAATTTGGAATAAAATAGAATAAGAATATATAGTACCATATCAGGTGGAGAACGGCATAGAATTCAGAAGTATGGTCAAATATTTGTACTATTTTTTCATATAATAATGCAATGAGTTTTTAGTCATTAGCATAACATGAATCGAATAGAAGAGAGAAACGCCAATAATATAAGTGGGATTCAAGAATTCACAAGATCAGTTTACACGATGGAAAAATTTAGTTGTAAGTATAATTATGCAATAATATGTACATCAATTTATTGTGATTGATCAAAAAGTAAATTTTATTAAAAATAATATTAATTTAAATTTTAAATATAAAAAAATTAATATTAATATATAGATTAATACATGACTTTATTTATATATAACAAAACTCTTATATGATCATTGTTTTCTACCTTCTGTACTCAATTCTAAGAAATTGCCTACGTAGCTACCAAATATTGACAACTTGAATTTTGAGTAATTGAGCTAAGCCTTCTACGTGTTTTTTCTTTTTCTTTTTTTAATGTATTGATTAGTCTTGGGTCCTTTTATTGGTGTTGGACTTGACCAATGACCAATGACTAATGACTAATGACTACCCCAATCGTGCTTTTACTTAACAGTCGTGCTACCTCGATGGGCGTGCCTCCACAGGCTAAATGCAGATTTTTATTTTTATTTTTAAATATATCTTTTTAAATATTCTTAAAAAATATATTAATATATTAATATTTACTTTTTTTTTTTTTTTTTTGAATAACTATATTAATTCGACCTTTAAAATCGATTCCTGAAAGTCTGTGAAGACCTGATCAGACAAGCTTCCAAGGAAGCCGACAGGCATGAGACATGCGACGATGATATATAAATGTTTGAATAAAGCTAGTGTGCGGCCCGGAAGTTACCGGTCAAGTGTACCGCTTGAAAAAAAATATATATATATATTTTTTTATTTAGTGATTAAGAAAATGATTTTAAGTGTATTGATGTATTTTTTTTTTTATTTTATAATTAAGAAAGTGATTAAAAAAAAGTAAAATAAAAAAAAAAAAAATTAACGCCGGTACAATGCAGGCGGCATCGTAGCCGCACTCATAAATGTTTACAACGTAGCCGCCCAACCAATTACATATCTGGAATTGCGCTGCAGATCCCAATTCTGTGAAATAATTAAGTTCTTGATGTACGTTGTAACTTCTCAACTTTTTGTTGTTTGAAAAACGTCAGAAAGAAAACCCAGGCCACAAGCTGGAACAATATCCTTGACCAGGTTGTTTTTAATCTAGAAGCAAGAGGATGTGTCTGATTCTCTGCCTCGCATTTTACCTTAAATTCTAAAGTGAGATGGCCCATCTAGTTCCACCTCCCAATGAAGAGATTATTGTCTTTATATAGAGAGCTAGCCTCGCTCTCTTTTTATTATCTGTGTTTTTTATGCAGTGCTTTCTTGAAGTTTTCTGCAAATATATACCTATCAACGACAACCAGAACTATTCTAAGGTTGTGATAAATACAAAGTAAGTTAAACCAGCTGGCAGGAAATAGAACACATGCAACACATGCATATATACATATCTTAATATATATAAAGAGCTTATCAAATGGAAATTTCTTGTTTTAACGTACCTACAGTAATTTTAATTATTTTTTGTTAACTTTTCATTAAATCCGTCTGGGTCATCAAACTTCACTTGTCTCATTGGTTGTTGTAAAAGAATATTTATGAGAAAGGAAAATAACGATTCCAGCACCAAGCGTCTCTTCATATTTATCGCTCTCGTTTCGTCTTTCACATGAGAGTTTCCGATGTGCCTCGTCAATGGCTAATGCCAACTCCCAAAATCTCCCTCGGAGTATTCAAATCCCTCATTCAGCGTCGAACCAAACCCCTCTCACGCCTCCATTCCTCCACTACTAGTGCTAACCATAACACTCATCTTACACTTTCCAAAACATTGCTTCTAAAATGTTAAATTTGCCTAGTATTTCTCATTCTTTTTAATTTTTTTTTAGGTTTTTTGTGGTTTCAAAGTTATATTTTCTTGTATTAAGATTCATTTTTTTAATGTTTTATGAGGTTTTTAAATGGATTCCTATAACTTGACGGAAATTGCAATCGATAGAAGCCTGCTTGACGGAAATTTGCTAGCCGAATTTTGTGTTAATGTTTTTGGCATCTCGTACTTCGAATTTGGATTTTTGCTGGTTTGCTGGACCTCTGTTTCATGCATTTACGTATGTGTAAATAGTTTTACATTTAGGGTTTTTGCGTTTAATTTCTATGGATTTTGTTTACCTTTTGTTTGTCATTCATTTTCTTGATGTTTATGCGTTCAAATATGCAAGCTTTTGATGGGTTTGTACATATTTTGGTTCTCGTGTATATTGGACTTCTAGAATAGAGAAGTTGTTTTTTGAACTGTTGTTACTATTTATTTTTTTTCTTTTTTATTGCTATTTTTAGTTTGGGACTAGGGAAGTCTTTTTGGATTTTACCCCCTGATTTTGGTCTTGTTGAGGGACAACTGTTTATGGAGTTTTGATATTAAATAAATGGTTTTTTTAATAAATGGTATTTTTTAAACTTTGATTAGTAATTATACATCACAATCGGGGCATACCAATATATATAAAAGGTATTGGATGGTTCCAACAACAATATTGGATGTGTAGGGCTTGGTAAGTTGAATTTTCTGCTAGAAAGTCTTTGTCAAATTGAATTGGGCCGGTCATAGGAGAATCTCAGTAAAGTTTTGCCAACTTTGCTGTTTTTTTTTTTAGGGGGTAGGTCGAAATTACCATTGGTTTGTGTTGTTCAATATGTTTTAGAGTTCAATCTGTTAAGGCATCACATGCAATGCAAGCATGCCATGCTACGTCCTCCACAACAGACTCACCTACGTATAGTGCAGGTGCAGAATGCTCAAAGCCTCATATGCAGGACACCAAGCTGGACCACTCAAAGCAGGACCACACCATGCAAAGCCCTCCTCCTGCACTGTCTGCACCCAAACTCATCTCCACTAACCATCCGTTATAGCAAGGACACACACAAACTGCAAAGCTGTATTTTTGTGACAGAGGAATATTCCTCTTTTGTAATAACTATATATTGAGGTCGTGCCTCATTCTATAATGTGTGAGATAAAAATCAAATATACAAAGAAGGATTTTCCTTAGCATGGTATCAGAGCTCACCAAGGACTAATCGTCCAAGTCTTAAACCTCATGACTGAATCTACAGGCACCATGTCCTCTTCCTCTTCTCCCACCTCCCTTCCCACCCTTCCCCTACCCAGTTTTTCACACATTATTTCTGTTAAACTAACACCTGCAAACTTTCTGTTATGGAAAGTTTAAATAGTCTCATATCTACGAGGTCAGAGGCTCTTCAAATATGTAGATGGGTCACACCCTGCCCCTCCTAGCATGCTTCCCAATAACTCACCCAATCTAGAACATGAACTTTGGCTTCAACAAGATCAGCTTGTCATGTCTGCACTGATCTCTTCTCTGTTTGACTCCATCATTGCTCAAGTAGTAGGGTGCAAAACAGCACGAGATGTGTGGCTTTCCATTGAATCAACCTATGCCTCTGCCTTCCAAACCCGTCTCATGCAAACCAAGCTTCAGCTTGCTAGCCTCAAGAAAGGCACAGACTCCATTGCAACTTACTACCAGAGTACCAAAACACTTGCTGATACGATGGTTGCTGCAGGAAAACATTTACCCGCAGATGAGTTTGTTCACTATCTACTTGCTGGTCTAGGACCAGACTATGATGCATTAGTCTCATCAATTACAACAAGAATAGACCCTATTCCCACTGAAGTTCTTCTCGGACACTTACTCACTCATGAGGCTCGTTTGCAACATCATTCAACTAATGCATCTTTGCTGTCTTCACCTAAAGCATCTGCCAACTTCACTGCTCACTCTCCTTATGGACGTGGCCATGGTTCACGAGGACGAGGCTCACGAGGACGCGAGAGTCGTTCAAGTTCTTCCACTGCACGTGGTTCATCTCGTTTTTCAGGTACATCTTCATCCCATTTTTCCCCATCAATGACTAACCCAAGACCCGTTTGCCAAGTTTGCAACAGAGTGGGACATCTGGCCCTCACCTGTATTTACAGATTCAACCAAGCATTTACAACAACAGCCCCTCCATCAGCAAACTACAGCTCATCTAATGGACCTTGGTACCCCGACACGGCAGCCACCAATCATGTCACGAGTGAGCTTGCTAACCTGAATCTACATGCTGATGAACATCATGGTGATGAACTTCGAGTTGGTGATGGCACACCTATTCCTATCTCACACTCTGGTTCTGCCACTTTTCCTTCCAAATCTTCCAATTTCATCTTAACAAAACTGTTATGTGTTCCCTCTTTCACTAAAAATTTAATCTCTGTTAGACAGTTTTGCTTAGATAATAATATGTTTTTCCAATTTTTCTCCCATCATTTCTTTGTCAAGGATTGCATCACGGGGAAAACTCTACTCCAAGGGAGCACAACTAATGGGTTATACACCTTCTCCTCACCACCTCAAGCTCACACAAGCTCATTGACTTCCCTACCAACTTGGCATTTAAGGCTTGGTCATCCCTCTCTAAAGATAGTTCATTCTGTTCTACACAAGCATGGACTTCCATTTGATCAATTTTCTTCTTTAAATTTCTGTAACGCTTGTGCCATGGCTAAACATCATAGACAACCAGCACATGCAAGAGCCCACAAATCAACTGAACCTTTTTCCTTAATTTTTAGTGATCTTTGGGGTCCATCTCCTCATGTTTCTAATAAAGGCTTCAAATATTATATTTCTTTTCTTGATGATTACTCTTGCTACACATGGATTTTTCCATTACAAGCAAAGTCCCAAGCACTGTCCACATTCATCAAATTCCATGCTTATGTTGATACACAATTCAAAATCAAAATTAAACAAGTTCAAACAGATTGGGGAGGCGAGTTTAGATCATTCAAAGAAACTCTCTCACACTTGAGAATCACACATAGAATAACCTGCCCTCATGCACACACTCAAAATGGAATCATTGAAAGAAAACATAGGCATATAGTGGACTCGGGCTTGGCATTGCTTGCACATGCCTCCATTCCTTTGTCATTTTGGCCCTATGCTTTTCAGCATGCAGTCAAATTGATAAATATGCTTCCATCTCCAACACTTCACAACATCTCTCCTTTTTTCCTTTTAAATCAAACTGAACTTGATTTTAAGTCCCTTAAAGTTTTCGGATCAGCTTGTTGGCCCCTCACCAGACCTTTCAATCACCATAAATTTGATTATAAAGCTCTTGAATGTGCTTATCTCGGTTTAAGCCCAGCCCACAAGGGATCCATATGTTATCACATTCCATCTCATCGTATTTATATATCTAAGGATGTTAAATACAATGAGACTCACTTTCCTTTCTCACTTCTTCTAAAACCCACCAACATAACTGAACCTACACATGTAAACCTTCCCATTCTTCAAACTGTCAACACCTCTTTACCACAAACATAGTCAATCCTTGGCCCAATACCCCAACCTTCTCCAGCCATACCCTCCTCAACTCCAAGTTCAATACCAGATACTCAATAGCATTTAAATTCTATGCTGACTCGCTCACAAACTGGCAACAAAAGACCCCGTGAATTTACTGATGGAACTATCAGGTGGCCACCATCACGTGCACATGTATCTGTGTTGTCTCCAATACCAGATAATCCCACTTGCTTCTCAACTGCACAAAAGTTTTTTGAATGGAGAGATGCAATGACACAGGAATTCAATACACTCCTTGCAAACAGCACTTGGACCCTCGTACCAGCTCATGAAGCTCCTAATGTCATTTCATGTAAATGGGTCTTCCGCACAAAACAGCTTGCAGTTGGTAGTGTTGAGCGTAGGAATGCTCGGTTAGTGGCTAAGGGTTTCCTTCAACAACCTGGATTAGATTATGATCAAACCTTTAGTCCAGTTGTTAAAAGAACAACCATAAGACTTGTCCTAGCTCTTGCAGTCACTAGAGGTTGGCCCGTACACCAATATGATGTACAAAATGCCTTCCTCCATGGCCCTTTAATAGAAACTGTTTTCATGTGCCAACCACCAGGATTTGCTCACCCTCAATTCCCATTGCATGTATGCAAACTTAGGAAAGCAATATATGGACTGAAACAGTCACCAAGGGCCTGGTACTCGAGACTAAGTGACAAATTAATTGATCTTGGCTTTCACTCCTCATTTGCACATAGTTCCCTATTTGTTCAAATTCATAACACAAATGTTCTCTTTGTTTTGGTCTATGTAGATGACCTTCTTATCACAGGTTCGAAAATGGAATTAATAAGTGACCTGGTTCATGCTTTGAGTCTTGAATTCCCCATTACTGATCTTGGACAGCTTCACTATTTTTTGGGCATTGAGGCCACATACACAGACAAAGGACTGCTGCTCACCCAAAAGAAATACATAGAAGAACTTCTCCAATGCACCAACATGTCTCATGCAAAACTAGTCAAGACTCCCATGACAACCTCTGAGAAACTCAGCATAAACTCTGGCAATCTCTTTGAAGACTCTACACTATATCGAAGCATTGTGGGATCACTTCAATACCTATCATTTACGCAACCTGATTTGGCCTTTGCAGTGAGCAAAGTCTGCCAATATATGCACTCTCCCCGTGTTCCACATTGGCAGGCAGTAAAAAGGATTCTTCGATACCTAAAACAAACACCAAATCTCGGGTTGCTCTTCTCAAAGTCTTCATCAATGAACATAACAGCCTTCTCCGACGCCGATTGGGCAGGCTACCCAGACGATAGAAAATCCATGGGAGCCTATTGCATCTTCTCAAGATCAAACCTCATTTCATGGTCTTCAAAGAAACAACCAACAATAGCTAGATCCTCAACTGAAGCAGAATTCAAAGCAGTTGCCAATGCCACTGCTGAGGTTGTCTGGGTTCAACATTTATGCCGAGATCTTGGCATTCACATCACTCAGGCACCAACACTCTATTGTGACAACATATGAGCAACCTATCTCTCCTCAAACCCCATCTTTCATGCACGCACGAAACACGTGGAAATTGACTTCCACTTTGTGCGTAACAGAGTCCTCAAAAAATCTTTATCAATGGCTTTTATCTCTGGGAAAGACCAGCTGGCCGATGTGCTTACAAAACCCTTGTCTGCTGCACGGTTCCAGTACCTCTGTTCAAGTCTTCGCTTACATTATCTGCCGCTTGACTTGAGGGGGCCTGTTAAGGCATCACATGCAATGCAAACATGCCATGCTACGTCCTCCACATCAGACTCACCTACGTACAGTGCAAGTGCAGAATGCTCAAAGCCTTATATGCAGGACACCAAGCTGGACCACTCAAAGCAGGACCACACCATGCAGAGCCCTCCTCCTGCACTGTCTGCACCCAGACTCATCTTCACTAACCATCCGTTATAGCAAGGACACACACACACTGCAAAGCTGTATTTTTGTGACAGAGGAATATCCCTCTTTTGTAATAACTATATATTGAGGTCGTGCCTCATTCTGTAATGTGTGAGATAAAAATAAAATATACAAGGAAGGTTTTTCCTTAGCACAATCCAATCTGGATTCAGTGTTGCTGCTCTATAGACTGCCATCATGTTGGGATACTCTAGATCACACTGTTAATAGGCCTGGACAAGAATAAAATGCTAATTATATTATGGATAGAACTTAAAAATCTTTTTATTCTACTAATGGTTGGTTCTTTGTGTAACTTGCAAGTACTTCTTTCCAGGATTTTAGCTGCCAATTGATAATTATGTTTTGTTCTACCCGGACTGTTGCAAATCTCTTGGCTGCCATGACAAAAATTGACAACAGTTACTATCCTAAGGTATTGGAGTTTTCCCAATTATATTTGGTTTTCAAATATTGTATTGCTTATATATAACTGTTTCAATAAATCCACAGATATTGCATCAAATGTACATTGTCAATGCTGGTCCTGGCTTCAAAAAGATGCTTTGGCCTGTTGCACAGAAGTTTCTTGATACAAAGACCATAGCAACGATAAAGGTATGGGATATTTTTAGGCCTATAATATCCCAATATGTTTTTCCCATGCCTTCACCTGTAATGGGTTTGTGGTAATATTTTTAAGAAGTAGATCTTTTTGTTTTGTTGATTGAGTTTTGTTCTTGGAGTTTTGGATTTTCAAGAGAATATGAACAAGTTGTCAGGGTGATTTCTTGCTTATTTTTTGGTATTGAGCTTATGGTTTTGCTCGGGAAAGTTGAGCATTAGACAATTTTTTTCTTTGATAGGTAATAAGAGACTAATTCTGGCGTATATTGATCCGATGAATATTGATCGATATTCAAGTCAAATGTACTACACGTGAAAAAATAGGAAAAATCCTTCATTTGTGAGCTTGATGGCCGGAATATCATGCAAATTGATCGATGATTGAGAATGTCAAGCCGATATCAGTTGAGGTGTGCACATCTAGCAATTAAATTCGTTTGACAATTTTTGTCTTGTATTCGAAAATGTGTGCATTTGCATGTCTTGGCCGGTTGCTTTATTAATAGTACTGCTGCTTAAATAATTGTGCATGTTTCACGAGGCTAGCTGCAGCCTCCGCGCAGAGGCAAAGTCGGGCCAAACAAATATTTCAACAAACATTAATGTTTGATATTATCAATTTTAATGCAATATTGTAATTACAGGTACACTCATGATGATGGCTGCAGGCTTGATCACACGACCGTCGACGGAATTTTTTTTCTTTAACTCTTGGTCATGGATAATCATTTTTTTGTCGAAAATAATCATTTTTATCACTAAATTTTAATAACAAAAATTCGTTTTTCTGATAGTGTCATGCATGCAATACTCGTTACTGATCTTTTTGTCCCTTGATCAATGAACATCATGGCTTTGTCGGTGCTATAATTTCCACCTTATCATGCGGCTTACCAGGGCGCGCAATATTTCAACCATAAAACAAACATTATTAGATAGAAAATGAATGATTCATTGATTTATATAAGTATTTGAATATCCATTAATTCATGTGTGCAACGTTTACGTACAGCCTTACAGGGCATAAATCTGAACTTGGGGTCTATATATGCGACAATCTATGTACAACAAACTTAAGGACAAAAAAAAGCATACGATCTGAGCTTGCTTGGCTTCCATGCATGCATGCATCTTATCTGTTCATTCAAGCAGTTGCAGGGTTTGAATGACCTAACATGAGAGATAGATCAATAGTTAATAATTACCTTCGATACATAAAGATATTAACGTACGTTATGATATGCGTATTTACAGATCAATACGTAGAAATAAATGCCCGGATGGTTAGTTCTATTTAAAATTTGAAAATTGGAAAAAAGAAATTCTGAGTAAATTGCATGCTGCATGCTCTTGATCATTCATTTGCAATTATTTTTCTCCGACAACATAGAATTTTATTATTCAAAGCGTGTACACTGTAATTTGAAATTAAGCAAAGTCAGTCAATTTCCATCGAATTTAATCATGCTATAGATGGAATTTAAAATAAAAAATAAAAAAATATATAGGTGCGGTTTAAACAGTGAGATGATATAAAGATAACTTTAGATAAAAATTAAAAGTTAAATAAAATATTATTAAAATATTTTTTTAATATTATTATTATTTTAAAATTTAAAATAATTTAATTATTTATTATATTTTGTATGATTATTTAAAAAAATTATAATAATAAAATATAAAGAGATAGATAAAATTATGATTATCGAAACAGGGCGCATGCAGCATGTACATGCATTTTTCACAGGAAAAAATCGGCGGCGCCCAACGAATGGCTGGCCGCTGGAGTTAGCAAAATTGACAAAAGAAAACCGTGCGGTCGGTGTGTGTTGATTCTTGAATTTTGAGTCTTTGAATATTATAACTACTGTTGATAAATATGCCAAAGGTTGGTAAAGCCGAAATTCATACAGGCAAGACCCGTTTGATACTCAAAATATTTTATCTAATTTTATTTTATTATTATAATTTTTTAAAATTTTTTACATAAAATAATTTATTTTTTTAATATTAAAATAAAAATAATATTATAATAATATTTTATTTAATCTTTAATTTTAATTTTAAATCATCTTATCTTATTGTCTAATCACTTTTAATTTTACGAAATTCGTCTTCTATCGGCATGCAGCAGATCAAAACAAGCATAACTACTAACTAGCCATCCCCACCACCCTCTGAAATCAGCCACATTTTTTTTTTCTCCCAGCGGCACGTGATAATATATCTATATATATGTATATATATACATACACACGCATAGCTTTCACCTTAATTTGGCTTTGGAGTCTGACAAAAAAGATTTCAATTAGTTCATGCCCAAAACGTCAGATGAATTTGATGGTTTCTTCTGCTTTTAACTCCGTGTAGCTAAAACTTAATCATATCGATGGAGAACAACCCTAGTTCGTCATCCAGAACTGATCGAAAGACCATAGAGCGAAATAGGAGAAATCATATGAAGGCCCTTTATTCCGAGCTCAATTCTCTTGTCCCCCATCAAAGTTCAAGAGTTCTCTCTCTCTCTCTCTCTCGCTCTCCCCCACTCCCCCTCCCCCTCCCCCTCAAGCATACACGCACAACACATGATGTACATATAATACATTATTGCTGATAGTAACAGATGATATTGATCATGAACTTTTGATGGGGCTGCGCATGCAGGAAGTGGCCGCATCGCTACCGGATCAGCTGGATGAAGCTGCAAACTATATAAAGCAGCTAAAGACAAACTTGGAGGAAATGAAGAAGAAGAAAGACCGCTTAATGGGAATTCAAAGGCCAGATGCAAGCCCAAATAGCGGAGTGACGGTGGGGTTAAGATTACCACAAATTGAGATTCAGGAAATTGGTTTTGCATTAAAGGTGATTGTGATAACTGGGTTGGATTTTCATTTCGTGTTCAAGGAGACTCTTCGTGTACTTCATAAAGAAGGAGCTGAGATTATTAATGCCAGTTTCAGTGTTGTTGAAGATACAGTGTTCCACACAATACATGCTAAGGTAGGCAATTTTTATTATTTTTCCTTGATCTCAAGCCCTCTTTTGAGAAAGATTAATGTCTCGCGTTTGTTTGTTTTTTAATTTGAATATAAACCTATTTTAGGCTTCATATTCTGTAGGTTGGGGAGTCAGCATCGATGGGTGATGAAGTTGCAAGAATATCTGAGAGACTCGAGAAGTTTGTCAGTGACGTCAATGTAATTTGAAGTACTATATATGATGATGATACGATGAAATAAAAATTGATCGATCATGAGATCTCAGTGCTCTGTGGCAACTATAAATCGTATGTTCCCTGCAATTAGTGTTTTGCATATATATGTTACCGTTTTCGCTAGCTATTAATGCAAGTTAAAATTAATATGAGTTCAAATATTTTATGCTTGCCCAATACAAAAATGTCAGTGCATGTGTGTGTGTATCCACTAATTACTTCGAAATTACAAGGAAGCTCACAATAAATATATCTTCTCATGGAGAAGTTTGACGATTCAAATTAGATATTAGGGGCGAATAGCGAGACCCGCATCCCGTTGCCTCACATTTTTTCCACCCTGTCCCCCAATTATATTTTTACAATATATATATATATTTATATTTTACAAATTATCTCCTCTCCACAAGGACAGGGTGCGAGGAAGGGGTGACTCCGCTCCAGCATATGCAAGTAGCATCCTATTGGATATATATATTTATATATTTACTGATCCTGATTTCCACATGATCCACAATTTACTGAATGCATAGTATAGTACTTGTTAGGGTATGAATCATGATCATGATGATATATATATATATATATATATATATATATATATATAAATATATATGACTAAACACTAGTACTCAAACAAGATACATATATATTTATATAGCATGATTCATGTTAGAGAATTGTTGAACCCAAACTTTCAAATTTCGTGTAATTATAAATCTATACATAGATTTTGATGATAACAAATGAATTCAAAAAATAAAGGAGTCTCAAACTCAAGTTATCCACACAATGGAGTCAAGCACATCAAGGAACCAAGCATGAGCAAGAAGGGAACACGCTCACATTAAAGTCATAGAATAATGTTGTAAATCTCTTAAAAATTCGAAATTAGGATTATGGCTCAAAATTAATATTTACCATAAAACATTAAAATACATTTTCCACATGTGCATGAATATTTTGAAAATTTTGAAAGATGATTGATTGTCATCTTTCACATGTGTATAACATGATTAAAGGTTTAAACTTTGAAAATATTAAGATGATTGATTGTCATAATTTACATGTGCATGTTTTATTTGAATATTTTCAAAAGTGATGGATGTTTTTCTTGATTTATGCAAAAGATAGATGTCTTTGTTTGAAAATTTTGAAAAGTAAAGTGTGCTCCTTTTGTCATATGCAAAAAGTAAAAGATTAGGTTTGAAATTTTTGAAAAGTAAAGTGTGCTCATTTTGTCACATGCAAAAAGTAAAAAGATTATGTTTGAAATTTTTGAAAAGTGAATGATGATGTATTTGACATGTGAATCTTTTTAAATTTGAATATGAAGTCTCATATGCCTATAAATAGATCATTTGAGAACTTCACATTTACAACACCAAGAGCATACAATATTCATTCAAAACTTTCATTCTCTCTTCTTTAAGCATTAAACATTAACCCTTATTCATTTTGAGAGATATAGTTTGCGTTGTATTGTTCTTATTTCACTCATTGAGGAGTGTTTTGTAATAATCTACCCACTATCAATTCTTGTATCAGTAAAAGGGTATATATAACTCTTGTGTGTATAGAAAGTGTTCTACACAGTGAATAGTTGAATCACTACGTGTAAGGTGATTGCAAGTGTAGAGGGTGTTCTACACGGATCCTTTGTAATGGTGTTGTTCAAAGGTGTAACAAGTTTCTATCTCCACCTAAAGGAGGTTAAATAGTGAATTTGGGCATCCTCAAGGGATAGCTTGAGGCGAGGACGTAAGCAGTGGGGCTGAACCTCGTTAACATACTGAGTTTGCTTCTCTCTTACCCTTACTCTTTATATTTATTGCTGTTTCGTATTTTTTTTTATATTTTATATTGTATATTTGATTTATAATTGTTATTTTTTTAAATACAATTTAATTCACCCCCCTCTTGTGTTAGTCATCTCGACAACAAGAATAAATTTAAATGATTAAATTATAACAATAGATAATTAAGTGATCAATGTAAATGAGTTCTTGTTAACTTGAAATATATATCATGATTAATATGATCATGAGTAGCTAACAGTACTTATTAATTATAATGTTTATAATTAAAATGTTGCTGAAATCACGTAGTACGTACAAGGCAAGCTCGGTGGCCGATATCTAACGAATATTATTAGTGAGGAGTGGTTAATTATTACAATGAAGGACATGCATGAATGCTATAGGAAATATCTATTACTCCTATAGGAGATGGTTTAATTGATGAAAAAAATAGGAAGAAATCATATATATATATATATATATACACACTTAAAAGTTACAGCTAGGCAGCTAGGAATTAGAGTAATTGAACATCAAATGCCAATAGCTAGCGATGAAGATAACTTTAGTTGTGCTTGTAATTTATAATTCTATGGTAATTAGCAGGTAGCTAGCTACTGATGCAGGATGATAATGATGATGATCTGGATCAAGTAATATTTGATCAGCTAGCTTCTGATATGGCTTTATTAATTATAAGTACTATTATGTCATTAATATTAATGCATACATGAACTATAGAATTAGAGGCATGCAGAACGATCGAAATGTACATATATCATGTCATTGTAAATTATCTCAGTTCAAGGCTGTTGAAGAAAATTATATAGAAGAGTACTCAATCATGTACGTATCAGATAATTTTGCAACTCTATTTCTTACTCTCTCTCGATCGAGCAAATCGCACAATATGTATTTGTTTTATAAAATAGTCACGTTTTCCTTAATTCACTATTTGGTACACAATTAAGCTGTGGTAATGGCAATGCTCTGAAGACCATTTGATTCCTTACTGTTAAATTAGGTTAATTTGAATTATCGCATGTAGGCCTGTGCATATAGGGCTTGGGCTCGATTCGTCCGAACAACCTGCCCCTGCTTAACCCGTCTTTGACGGGTCATTAGGTTAAAATATAGATATCGGGTTGAAACAAAGTCGAAACCGACTAAACACGATTTTATTCCTAATATTTCTTGACCCAACGCCCAACAGAAGGAAGAAAGACAGAGAAGAGTTAAGAGGACAGTAATTAAAAATGAAGAGGAGAAGAAGGTTGAAGATCTACTTCAAGCAGTGTAGGACAAGTTGCTTTTTAAGCTTCTTAGGCCATATATCTTCCCCTCCCCTACCCCTTAACTCCAGGACCTCCGTGCCCATAGCTTCACAGTACAAACAAAAAGCTCGCTATATCTCCTTCATCTCTCATTCTCGCCACTATTTTCTTTGCTATCTTCCTCTTTTACCTCCTCAAGCTTACCACTCACCGCGGTCGCCACGGCCTTCCCCTCCCTCCCAGCCCAAAGCCATGGCCGATCATCGGAAACATGCCCCACATGGGTGTTGTGCCTCACCACTCCCTCGCCACCCTCGCTGGCAACTATGGCCCCCTCATGCACCTCCATCTCGACTTCGTTGATGTCGTCGTCGCGGCGTCAGTGTCCGTTGCCACCCAGTTCTTGAAGACCCATGACCAAAATTTATTGAGCCGATCGCCTAACTCTGGTGCCAAGTATATTGCTTACAATTACCAGGACCTTGTGTTCGCCCCCTATGGCCCCAGGTGGCGCATGCTTCGAAAGATTAGTTCAGTCCATCTCTTCTCCGGAAAGGCCTTGGATGATTTCTTCTTCCACATAAGAAGTGTTGTTTTGTTTTTGAAAAGTGGGTTTCATTCCATTTTTTAAAAAAAAATAGTTTTAACCCGATCCGAATGTTTTCGAGTTGGGTCGGATTAGTTTTCAGTGTCGTTTCTTGCAGGCAAAGTTGGGTCGGGTCAAAACAATAGTTGGGCAGGCTAATGTGCAGGCCTAATCGCATGCAAAGAGTCAAATTTCTACGGATTCAAATCTTTGCTCGTCTTACAATGCATGTTACTTTGTTGATTGCACCTCTACATCGCAGTGGTCTCCTAAAAAATTTCAAGCTTCAAGATCAAGAAATTATAAGAGATATGAGATTGTATATGAGATGAGATGTTATGATATATGAGAGGAGATGATATATGAGATAAGTTGAAATATAAGATGATATATGAAATGAGATGAGATATAAGATGATATTTGAGAAGATATTTGAGATGAGATATGAGATGGTATATGAGATGAAAGATAAGATAAGAGATGAGATGAGATACAGTCAATTAAGAAGTATTAGATACTTAAACTCCCATATTTCATATTAAAGAAACTGCAACCTCGATCGATCGATCCCATATTTCAATTAACAATTTCCTTGCTGACTATTGAATTGAAGAATTCCAAACGCTAAAGGGTTGAAAGCTTTCTGTGAGAAATTGAGAAACACAGGACACTGAAAATACGAAAGAGAGGGAAAAAAACTTATGGGAAAGCTGCGAGTAAAGAGAGGAAACAAAGCTGTGAAAGAGATAAACTTAAAGAAAAACCAACTAAAAAAAATAGCAAACACAGTCGGTAAAAGAAAGCAAAAGACAAAACAAATGGGAATTTTCTTAGAAAATAAGGGGCATAATTGGAAACAAAAAGTGAACCAAAAATTACTGTTCATCAGCATAGACATTTATATAACTAAGTATATGTTTTTTCAAAAATTCTATTTACAATCATTTTGCGTACTCTTTTGTACATTCTACTTATGTGATTGATTGATTATTAAAAAAAAATTGATGCGTCCAATCAAAGCAATGGAATACGCACTATAAGAAAAATGGACTTTTGTGATCAATTTAGTGCAATCAAAAGATTATTTACAATTCATTTTAACTAGAAATAGTCATTTTACTGTAATTAACTGGTCTTAAATAAGCAGTTTTCTTATAGTGATGTAGGGAGTACGCAAAAACGCAAAAATTACTGTATGTAATATTATTATTATTATTATTTTATTTAGCATATTGTATCTTTTGTGTAACTCATAACAGTTATATCCTAAACTTTTCAAATAGCACTCCTCGATAGATTAATTCTGAGGCAATATATAACACATTGTTCAGTTGAGAGGCCCTTTTACAATAAATTTATCTTTGCCTAAATCCTTGGTAAAACCTAATCAAACCGACTTTTTTTCCTAGTCTATATTCAATCGTGCCGTTATGGACCTGGCCTAATACACCCGCCGAATGCCTATGAGGTGCCCTATAATAAGCCTAGTTTATCTGAAAAGTTCCCTCAAAGTGTAGGTTCATTGGGCCGGGGGCACAAGTGGACAACACAGAAACCCAACAATTGGATAATTGTCCATCAAGACAAACCAGGCCCTATGGATGATTAAAATTTTTCAGGTTTTTCGATTGAATTTCTTTTCTATCCTTTCCCCATACCAAAACCCTCGGGTTTCAACTGTCACCTAGGGTTTCACTCTGTTTTTCCTCACTTGGCAATCAGATCCAATACCGGAGGAGCAAGACGAATCCTTGAACATGGTAGGACTCGAAGTCGGATCGGTTCCATTCAACCCCGACGGATGGGGCCCACCCGATTACACCAGCGCTACCACAACCGTCGCCGCTGGCAACATCAACCACCACCTCCCTCTGAATGTCCCCTTCGCCCCCTTCTCCCGCTCCGACAAACTTGGCCGGATCGCTGACTGGACCCGAAACTACAACAACCCGGCCCGCTCAAAGAACCCTTCTGACTCCGTCTTCGACTTCTCTAATGACGATTCATTCCCCGCTTCTGCCGATGATGACTCCTCATTCCGCCTCGTGGACGGCAAACCGCCCCCGAAGCCGAGATTCGGCCCTAAATGGCGGTTCCAGCCTCAGCGCCAGCTCCCTCAGCGGCGAGACGAAGAGGTCGAAGCCCGCAAGCGCGAGGCCGAGAAGGAGCGCGCCCGCCGCGACCGTCTCTACCACCTCAACCGTTCGAACAACTCGCAGCGCCGCGAGGCCGCCGTGTTCAAGTCCTCCGTGGACATTCAACCCGAGTGGAACATGCTAGATCAGATCCCCTTCTCCACTTTTTCCAAGCTCTCCTTCTCCGTTCCCGAACCGGAGGACCTCCTTCTCTGCGGTGCGCTCGAGTTCTATGACCGTTCCTACGATCGTATCACTCCGAAAAACGAGCGTCGCCTCGAGCGCTTCAAGAACCGCAATTTCTTTAAGGTTACAACCACAGATGATCCGGTCATCCGCCGCCTCGCTAACGAGGACAAGGCAACGGTCTTCGCCACCGATGCAATCCTCTCCACGCTCATGTGCTCGCCGAGGTCGGTTTACTCGTGGGATATTGTTGTTCAGAGGGTTGGAAACAAGCTGTTCTTCGATAAGAGGGACGGCTCGCAGCTCGATTTGCTTTCGGTGCACGAGACCTCACAGGAGCCATTGCCGGAGGCCAAGGACGATATCAACTCCGCGCACTCGCTCGGTCTCGAGGCCGCGTACATCAACCAGAATTTCTCTCAGCAGGTTCTGATAAGGGATGGGAACAAGGTGACCTTTGACGAGTCCAACCCCTTCGCAAACGAAGGCGAAGAGGTGGCTTCCGTGGCGTACAGATATAGGCGGTGGAAGCTCGACAACGATATGTACTTGGTGGCGCGGTGTGAGGTCCAGAGTGTGTTTGAGGTGAACAAGCAGAGGTCCTTCCTCACCCTGAATGCGCTCAATGAGTTTGATCCCAAATACTCTGGTGTTGATTGGAGGCAGAAGCTTGAGACTCAAAGAGGTGCTGTATTGGCCACCGAGCTGAAGAACAATGCGAACAAGTTGGCGAAATGGACTTCTCAAGCTCTGCTAGCTGGCGCGGATCTGATGAAATTGGGGTATGTCTCGCGGGTTCATCCTCGTGATCATTTTAACCATGTGATATTGGCGGTTGTTGGGTACAAGCCGAGGGAGTTTGCGGGGCAGATTAATTTGAACACTTTGAATATGTGGGGGATTGTGAAGTCCATTGTTGACCTGTGCATGAAATTGAATGAGGGCAAGTATGTGCTTGTGAAGGACCCGTCTAAGCCGCAGGTTAGGATATATGAGGTGCCACCAGATGCGTTCGAGAATGATTATGTAGAGGAACCGCTGCCAGAGGATGAGCAGGTTCAGCCTCCCGTAGAGGATGCTGATGCTGGCGAGGCAAACAATGCTACAAATGATGTGGAAGTTAAGGAGGTTGATGCTCAAGCTTAAATAAAGGTAATGGTTTTCAGTTCAGTTTACTTGCCACATACCTGTTATCAGCCTTTTTTAATTTTTACTACAAGTGCAATAGTTCAAAATTACGTTATTTTTAAGAGAGACTCTACGTAAGCATCTCACAAAAGTTTTAAAACTTACACCCCCCAATGTAGTTTTGAATTTTGCCAGCAATTAAGAACTTTCTCGGTGCCCTGAGGTACATGAATACAACCAAAAACTGGGTTACCCAACTGCAAAGTCAGTCTTATGGGATTTCTCCATTAGAGCATGTTAACTAAAATAGGACTCATTTTGAATGTTACATACCTGCAAACTAGAAATCAATTGTGTGAGCTTTGTGGGTGAGTTGAGTTTTTTTTTATTGGTAAAAATTTCATTGAAAAGCTCAAAATGCACATTCCAAGTGCACAAGTTGTGTCCAAGACAGACTAATCTAGAAAGAGGAAAAGATACAAGAAACTCACGTATTGTGCATAGTTGAATTACTCTACTCATTTGAACCCCAAAGGCCAAACATGTGATCCAGGGAAAGATGGCTGCAACAGAGATGTGTTTTTAGTAGGGGTGATCATCCGGATCCGGATATCCGGCCATAACCGGATTCAGATCCGGATTTCAAAAACGGGCGGTTATCCGTCCGGATTTATTCCGGGCGGATTACCGGATTCAATCCGGATATCCGGGTTGTAACCGGATATCCGGATTTTTTGCTTTGTTTGGCTTAAAACCAAGATATCCGGGTTTTGTAATAATTTAAAAAAAAAAAAAAAAAACTTTGTAACTTTAAAAAAAAAAAAATTTAGCACTTTTTTTTAAAAAAAAAAATATAAAATCTGATATAATGTTCAAATTGCCCAATTTTTTTTAGATAATTTAAACACTTAAAATTTTTATAAAAAAAATAAATTGAAGAACAAAATAAATACAAAATAGGTAATATTGTTGATACATAACAATGCAAAACATAAATTTACAAATAAAAAATTAAATAATGATATATCACAATTAATTAAACTAATACAATGTCACTACTCTTAACCAATCAAAAAAAAAAAAAAAAAACAATGTCACTACTCTTCACATCTTCAATCTGGAATTGGGGTAAGCTGCACAAGGAAACTATTTTGACATAAGCATCTGCCAAATCATGTGTTGATATAAGAAAATCAATATGGTGCAGTTTTACCAATAACATATATTACAAATAGATGGAACAATTAGGAATTGCAAATAATTAAACCAAGCCTATTGAAGAATTATTAGTACCCAAACTGCATCATTATGGAGATCTTCTTTCTCTCTCTCTTTTTTTTTTTTTGTTTGAAGAAAACCAAACATCCAAAGCTTTAATTAAGAAACTACTTCGGCAGCAGCTAACATATCTTACCAGTCCATGTAATCCCCACCAACGGTAGCTTCCACTATTCTAGTCATTTCCTCTAAAAAATTTGACTAGATATTTTACCACCAAATTGATTAGTAATTGCAGCAGCTATAATAGAACCATACCATAGCATCGAAATGCATTCCATAAGCTTATCAAAACAGAGAGAAAAGCATTCCATAAGACCATCTAATTTGCAAGACAAAATGATAAATACCGTGATTTAAGATACCTCTCTTAATCCTCCTAGACATGTCAACCAAAACAAAATTCAGACTTCACTCCTTATTTCCTATTGAAAGTGTAACAAATTTTTGCAAAAGCTAAAAGGAATGTCTTGTTTCATTTAGATCTCAAATTTCCTTACCCAAATCTATTTAATGTTTCCATAATCATGTCATTCTCCAGATGAAAAGAAAAAATCGTGAGGATTGATTCATGGACCACGTACAAAACCCAATCTGAGCCCCACAAAGTATTGATTTTATGCAAGATGTTCTCAATACAATCAATTAATTAATTCTTTCACTCAGTGAAATATATATAGTGATATTTTCATAAATATACACCAGACTTTTCATATGACTCCAAAACTAAATAATAGACAGATTGGGAATGGTAATACTACAGAGTTAGATCAGGAAGAGATGGATAGATCACCTGGTTGAAGAAAATTAGTGGGCATCCTCTTCTGAAGCCGACCTAAAAATATAAGCTTCAAAATCCTACCATGCTCAAAGAGTAAACAAGAAGATTAGATGGAAAATAGAGAACCAGAAGTAGAGAGAAACTGGTGCATCCTATATGTTAGTTATGAAGAAACCCAAACACATAACCCACCATGAGAGACTAATAAAACCCAAAACCCACAATAAAAAAGGGAAGGAAAAAACAGAAACTTAGAAACTTAGATTTGAGTTTGAGTAAATACGGGTACCATACCAACAGATCTGAAACCAAAAAGCAGATCTATAAACATAGAAACTTAGATCTACAAGCACATAAACTCAGATCTACAAACACATAAACTTAGATCTAGCCAAAGTGGGAAACAGAGGAAATACCCACTAAATTCATATGATATTAGTACATTCTGATGGCATAAGTGACTGCAGACTCAACATTCCATAAGATAAAATCAATATATTCAACCATAAAGTTACTTACACCTTAAACCCCATGATGTCCTTTGAGTGCGATTGAATTAGAATAACTCCTTTTTCAAGTGAAGGAATTCAAAAAGAATAGAGAGTGGCAGTTGGTTCTTTGGAGCCTTTTGTGTGAGGTATGCATCCTTAAAAGCAAGACAAACCTAAAGAAAAGGGTAACTAAGAGCAAGGAACCCTTACAGTCGTGAACCCCTCCGAGATTCATCTTTATGAGCTGGCCGTCGACGAACCTGGACACCGTGCCATGATGGGTCTGTGCTGATGACACTAAAGAGGGTGAGATGATCGAGACTGAAGAGAGGGAGAAAATGGCTTAGGGTTTTGGCCAGCGAGAGCAAGAGAGAGAGCGAGGAGTCGAGGATATCACCTGGAGGTTGGGGTGAAAAGTGTTTCGACTTGACCTAATCAGTAATTTTGTTTAAATAGTGTGGTGCAGTCACGGGTAACCGCATGGCCAAACTGGATCTGTGTCCGGATCCGGGTGGTTACAAATTTATGTTAACCACATAGTAATAATCCAGGCGGTTAACCACCCGAATCTGCCGGATATCCGGTTTTCGGACCGGACCGGATAAAAATCTGGTCTGGATGCACAGCCTTAGTTTTTAGTATGTCAATTGTTTTTAAAACGTGCAAAGGGGTGCTACCCAAGTACACCTCGATGCATACAGAAGGAGTTTTTATTACTTAACTAGTTAACAGTTCGGAAGAGAATACAGAGGATAGGAGAGTTGAAGGTGCATGAGACTAACAACATGAATATTTCCTATCATCTCTAGGGTTTGGCGAAACCTCTAAAAGCAACTAGAGACATCTACAGTGGCTAAGTAATCTTCCAGAAACTGAGAAAGTACCAAAAATTAGCTTGTAGAAGTATGACTTGTAAAGAAGCCTTACAGGACTCTAGAAGTACTAAAATACTCAAGTTCTGAATTATTTGATTCATTTATTTTTCCCTGTGAGCTGGTGATGGATGAAAACTCATAATCATGCCTAGATTACTCTCGAGGTCAAATAATTTCTAGTTTTCTACCATAGAATAAGGGTGCAGTAGTTCTCTCTCCCAACAGCACTATGTAAAAAGCTCCAAATGAAAGCTCTATAGAGCAAATGTTTCAATGCAGTACCCTGCCGATGCCATGACAACCTCCCATTGCCCTGCGAGTCTTCATCAGAGCTGGTTTGGATTTAGAGATGAAATGAGATGGTTTTAGATGAAAGATGAAAGTTAAATATAATGTTGTTAGAATATTATCAAAAATATATATATATATATATATATAATGTTGTTAGAATATTATTTTAGAATATTATTTATGTTTTGAGATTTGAAAAAGTTGAATTGAGATTTGAAAAAGTTGAATTTTTTATTATATTTTGTGTTGAAATTTGAAAAAGTTTTAATAATGAAATGAAATGAGATCAGATCAGATGCTTTTCGAATCCAAACGGAGCTTAAAGTTTCCCGAGGTGGATTCAACCTGGGATTCGTTCTCTTCTTTTGTTATATGCCTTTGTCCATGGTCATATTTGCTGCATCTTGAAACGGTTGGGCGATAGTGATGCACTTCTGGCAAGTTTTAGCACTATAATGTGTTCTTTTTAAGATTTAAATTAACAAATGTCCCAATTGAACTGAATGTTTCCATGTTGATTTGTTTTTATTTGCATATTTATAAGAGTATAATTATGTTATTGATTGCTAAATATTGGATGGGTGCTTGCAGATCAATACCATCTCTGCTGAGGAAGAAGCGATTGGCACTGACATTGCCGGCAGTGAAACAGATATGTACACATGGTACTCTTTTTCTACCCCCTTTTGTTTTGCAAACCGTTGTTGCAATTTAGCATAAAGACGCGACCTTTTTATAGCTTGCATTTTTGGAAAACTCTGTTGATCCTTAATTACTTGCAGTTTGAAGGATTGTGTGTGGGTCTAGAAATAAAAATCGCACCATTGGTTTGTTCAGATGCCACGTTTTGGTTTTCACATTTCAGCCTTACATTGGATCAATTTTTGTCTGAAGTGACTACTCCTTTGAGAATTTGTTTGGGAAAGGCTATAGAGAAACAGAAAAAAAAAAAAAAAAGTCATTTTCCATTTCTCAGTCTTTTATCTTCTATTGTATTCGAGAGAGAGCGTGATTGGTAAGAGAGCCCATTTCCGTCGGGGGCTGATTCTCATGTTTTGGGCTCGATTCAACTTCTAAGCTGAGCGAGCCTGGGCTTAGAAAAACAAAATTAAATTTCGTGCAACAAGCTAAAAACCCAGAGAAGAGAACGAGTCTTTTACATGCATGAAGAATCCAAAAAAAATAACTCTTGCTTAATTTGTATTATCTCTTGTGCAACAAGATAAATAAATAAAATGGTGGCTGCCATCCTAATTGTTCAGTACCTTTACGCATTCTCTCCTTCTCGTACATGCATACTATATGTGGTTGTCATTATTGGGATTTGATTATCATTAGCTAATGCAATTGGTCTGTAAGTTGCTATTGGGCACGAAATTTACTGACTACGCATGAATAGGAGTTTGAACTCAGAAGGAAAAGGAAAAAGAATTCGCAACTGGGTCGCATTTGAGGATTAGAATTATGATGAGGTCAATATCAAAACAGAGTTTCGAGTCAGGGACTGAAGCATTTTACAGCAAGTGTCGGTACTAGCAATTGGGAGAGGACATTGGGATTGGGTTCAAAGTTTTTCGAGGTTTGTGAGATTTACAGATATCACATGGATGATTGACCTCCCACTCCAAAAAAGGAGGGCAAGGTTACGGACCATCTCTATTCGACTATTCCTCCGTATTTGGTTTACAGTTTTGTTACATGTAAATAAAGGTATGATTTGGTAATAAAAAATTATTATTTTAAATTTAAAATGTTCATTTCAGCATTATAATTATTTTAAATTTTTATAAAAAATATAATAAATAATTTTATTTTTTTGAACTTTTTTAAATTTTTAAATAATAATAATGTTAAAATATAATATTTTAATATTTTATTTAAATTCAAAATTTTCATCTCACTTGCCAAACAGAAACTAATCTATCTCTTAAAGTTGAATTTTTTATATTTAAAATTTAAATTAATATTATTTTTAATAAAATTTATTTTTTAATCAATCATATTAAATTGATATACATATTAATACTTAACTTACAATTAAATTCTTTTGGTTTAATTTCAAAAACAGCCATTGGTAATGTTTTTCTAAAAATATCTCAACTTGTAACGTAATAGAATTCTTTATCTCATTTTATTATTATTATTATTTTAAAATTTATATACAAAATATAATAATAATAATTTAATTTTAAAATTTTAAAATAATAATATTAAAAAATAATATTTTAATAATATTTTATTAAACTTTAAACTTTTATTTAAAATCATCCCAATATTCAAACCGATTAAGACACTTGCTGTTATTCTATCTCATAATTATGTAACGTAATTATCATCACTTTATTTCCTCGTTTAAATTCTCTTCGAAGAATCCTTGAGGAGATTTACGTAAATTCTCTTCTAAGAAACAAAAGGGAAGAAGAAATTTACGTAATTTTTATTTTTTTCCCGTGAATTCTTTCAAGGGAATCAGTTATAAATTGAATAAGGTAGTTTTTAATGGAGAAAATAATTTTTTTACGTCTTTTTTTGTTTTGATATTTTTTTTATTAAAGTGAATTACATAATAAGTAATTTTACATACTACCATAAGTGCATAAATATTACATAATTGTTTTGATAAAAAAAGTAAGATTTACTATTATAAAATTAATATTTTTTATATAAATTTCAATTTTATTTATTTTTTTTAAATAATTATGTGACGATTATTAAATTTACAATTATAAATATATTTTATTAACAAAAGGCAATACTCACGGGACAGGAATATCTTAGACGAGGAATGCTACACAACTTCCCAACACTCCACACTCCACTTTTTTTTTAATTTTTTAATATTTTTTTAATAATTTTTTTGAATTTATTCTTTTTCATTTAATTTAATTCTTTTATTCATTATTTATATATTAAATATTTGATAAAAGATAAAATAATAAAAATTAAAAAAAAATGTGAAATGTAGAGTGTAGAGTGTGTGTGAATAGTAAGAAGTTGTGAATATTTTTTCATCTTAGACATAAAAGCAAAAAGGCATTCACCAACTCACCGGCACAATAATATTTTCGACTTAAAAGATGAGGTTGGCGTCGATAAAATTGATGTCCAAGACTGTGCAAGTATTGATAACTTGATAGTACCGGTTTAGGATGACAATGCCCATTTTAGCCTTCACATAGAACCAGAGTATATTCCATAAAACAAAATAAAATTTGTAATTTTTCTTCGATCACTTTCAAAAGAGATACGAGAAAATATTTGTACAAATTTTAAATAGATAAATCTAATATTAAAAAATTATACTTCACAAAAAAAATAAAAAAAACCTCTTCTTTATTATGAGATTCTACATTTTTACAAATTATTTATATGAAATTTGTCTATTTAAAACATATACCTAACATTATGATATATATATATATATATGCATTTTGTTTGATTTTTTTAAACATGTCAACCCCACATTATTAGTAAAGCTTAGAAAGGTGTCTTGAGATGCGAAACACACCCAAAATCCCGCCACGATGAAAGGCAATTAACAATTATAGGCTTGGCGGTGCGGATGGAAGAGCACAGTGTCCGGGTGAACACTCAGGTTGTACAAAAATGATGAAGAAAATAAATGACGGCATTATTAAATACTGTTCTTGAGGACCCATTAATCACTTTTTACTGTTAAAAGCAGAGAAATGAAGGAAGATTTTTCTATTATCTTTGTTTTAATCACCTTTTAATCATTCAGATAAAGATAAATGAAATTATATATATATACATACATTGATTTGACATGAGTAAATGTTGTCGAGGACCCGACATTAAGCACTAGGGAGTTCATACAATATAAAAGATTAACAAGGTTATCGGAGTATTTGACAAACAAAAGAAGGACCAAATTCTTAAGCCCTTTTCCACGTAATGTTAATGTGTCTATATATATAGCTAAATTACAATAAGAGATATTATAATAAGTTAATTATGTGGCCTTATCTACCATAAATAGCACAAGGTTTATCACAATTTAAATGGCCACTTCCTCATGCTCTATATAATTTTTGTGAGTCGGCATAAAAAATACATTTTCTAAACTTTAAATTAAAAAATAAGTATTACTATATTTTTAAAATAATTACACAAAATAATATCACAGACTGATGTAATTTTATCTAATTAATTATATATATTTTATAATAAAAATAATTTTATAATATGATGAACTATATTAAATCTTACCAATTTGTACAACTAATTTTGTTATAATGTTTTTGTATACATAATATTTCCCAAAATAAAATGACAGCTTCTTGTTGGGCACTGCTTTACAAGCAGATTCATGTAGCCAAGAAGTTACGGGATCTATGCACTTATATTTAACTATATAGTATTAAATTTATTAACGGTACATTAATTTTAGTATTTTATAAAATTTTTAAAATATTTGTATTCGTTGATCACATCGACTTTAGTCGGTCTCGTAGAATGTGAGTGTTTGAAGAAATAGAACAAAAATAGCTAACTCTAGAATTCTCAACCCCAATACAATCGAACGTGACTAGCTATAGCTACTACAATCATCTCTGCGTGTGAAAGAAAAACAGATACTTGTAGAATATTAACCCTTTTGTTCCTGATCTCGGATGTTTGACCCAACTCATCCAGTCTCATTGCTTCTCGATCCCGTTATGTCTCGATGACAACTAGGAAAGGATCACTCCCATGTTCCCATCATAAATTTGAGATCTAGAGAAGAAAGATCACATTAATATCAACTAAGAACCTCAAATAAACCTACCCTAAGTTGAGTTGAAAACTCCCCTTTTCCCTAATGATAAGTGGAGAATAATTTAAATTAATTGTCATGTCAATAGGTTCAATACGTGGAATATTTAGGCACCATTTGAAACTTATACTCAACTTAGATCAATTTAGTTTAATATAATTTTAAACTGAATCTAATATTTAAATACTTAATTATTAAATTATTAAATTCATCTCAATTCAAAATCTTACACGTGGGACTCACAACCTTTTTCAACTCAATACTTTTTTACACGTGATACCCACAACTTTTTTAAATTTTTTATAAATACATCTAAATTTATCTTAACATTCAAATATATCTAAATTATGAGTCTTATAAAACTCACTCTATAATCTCAACTCACTACTATTCATAAAGAACTCAATATCTAAACATGACCTAATTAAATGAAGTAGATTGTATAATTATAATTTAAACTCAAACCTCTCTAGTTGTCAAATTACCGCTTATCTCTAAATATTAAACTAATTTTATTATTTGATTTATAACCCATATCAAAACAAAGGGAGGCTTATCTTTTTGAATTGTCCTATTCTCAAAGTTTTTTTTTTTTTTTCAAAAAATAAAAACAAATAAAACAGAGGGAACTTTATGACAACGATCGAAAAGGCTGACATGGGAGGCATTATTATTTTAAAGCTCCATGATATTCACCACATGTATACTAATAAACAGGAAAAAATCATGAATAGGTATGTAATGATAGTCATGTCTACCACCGTCACACATTCTTAATATTTTCAACCTCAAAATGAATATATAATCTAAAATACAATTTGAGTTACGGCGGTCCAACCCAAAATTTGTCCTGACTTCCTTTGTCTTTTTAAAGCATTTTTCTATCTTCGAGCCTCTTTTTTCCTTAGCATTGGTATATGAGAAAGAAAATGCACCCACTGGCCTCAATTAATTAATTAGATATTTTTTTTTTATTAAAAAAAAAAAGCACTCTATGGGAGACTATGACCAAACCTAGATTACATGGGAAGGGTAAAAAGTGAGAAAAAAAAAATCCTAACTCCTTGTAACGACCACTATTCTCTCAGCAATCAAAGCCCTGCTCTACATCGAGTACTCTCTCTGCTTTTCATTTTGGCCAAGAGCCACATCTCCCTCTTTTTAACCTTTTTCTTTCCTTTTTACTCTGTTTATTTTTTTCTTTCCTCTGCTAAAGTCCCATGTAATCTAAGCTCCAGTAAAGTCGAAACAATTTTCAATTAAGCAACGTAATTTTAATTAAACAGGTAAATGTGTTTTGATTAGCTAAATCATAGAGCTTAACATTAAAGTTTTAAACCATGGAAATCGGGTTCATACACCAATGACCTCGGAAACTTTTACATTTGCCTCGAAAAATGTGTAGCTTCCAAATATTTACTCTTTCCATCATCTGCACGCGACCCTCTCAGGCACTTGTTCACGCCTCAATCACTCGTCACCTTCTACTCTGCCGCTCTTCCTGACAAAATCAATTTCTCATTTATTTTTTTAATTTTTAATTCATAATATTTTTTAATTTTTAAAAAATATAAATAAATCAATACACTAATAATTAATTACTTAACTTTTATATAAAAAAATTAAAACACACAAAATACGAGGTCAAAATAGCATTTTTCGAATTTAAAAAAAAAACTACTATTTTAAGGACTCATCTGAATAGCACCTGGCCCACAAGATTATAGAGCTCCTCTCTCTTCTTCCTCCTAATGGCCCCTGGCCCACAAGATTATAAAACAAGTTTTTATCAACAAAAACCGGAAAGAAACAGGCTAGGCTTCTATAAATCACCTCCTTTGAAACCTGACCTCAACATCACTACTAGCACAGATCTCTCTCTCTCTCCCTCTAGCCTCCTTCTGAGCTAGAAAAGCAAAGAGAAAAAATGGGGTTTGCCCTGAAAGGGTTCGTGCTGCTGCAGCTCACAGTACTAATGGTGAGCTGCTACCCTGTGTTTGGTGAAGAGCATAAAGCTCTGCCACCCGTCCCACCACCGGCAGAAACCCCTAGTCACCACCACCATCACCATGCTCCTCCCCCGAGTCATCCAACCGTTAAGCCTCCGACTCATCCACCAGTTAAGCCTCCGAGTCACCCACCCGCTCACCCTCCTACTCACCACCATCACCATCATGGCCACCCTCCGAGTCAAGCTCCAGCTCAACCCCCGAACCATCACCACCACCACCATGGCCACCCTCCCAGTCACTCCCCGGTTCATCCTCCTCCTAGTCTCCCTCCACCTCACCTGCCTCCAAGCCACCCTCCGGTTCACCCTCCAAGTCACCCACCTCATCATCATGCTCCTAGCCTCCCTCCGGTTCACCCCCCAGTCCACCCGCCGGCTCATCCCCCAATGCCGGTTCATCCCCCGGCGCATCCACCTGTTCTCCACCCACCAAGGAGCTTTGTAGCTGTTCAAGGTGTTGTTTACTGCAAGTCCTGCAAGTATGCTGGGGCTGACACACTTTTAGGCGCCTCGCCAGTTCTTGGTTTGTTCGAACTCCCAAAGCTTACTTGTCGACGTTTTTCACAAAATGCTTTTTCTTAGAACATTATTTTATTTTTTACATGAAAAATAATTGCGTAGTTTACTTTTATTCTCTCATGTAGTCTATACAGTATTCAGTATCGTACAATTTCAACGTTTTGTAAATACTCGTTAGGGGAAACCGTACTACTTGCAGTTCTTTTAAAGTTTAGAAATTATTTTGAACGATTTTGGTTTTTCGTTGTCGGACATGGCTAACAAGCCAACCCCATCCCCCACAAAAATTGAAAAATTTCCCAAATTTTTTCATGGCCAAACATACTAATAAGAGCAACCATTTTGTTGACTTGAAGTATTGACACCCATGAAAGGCATGAACGAGACTAATACGTTGTTCTTTGATTTTTTTTGTGTTAATTATGTTTCATGGAATTAGAATAGAAATGTCATGAAACTGAAGTAACTTTACGTATGGTCCTGCTCATACGCCTTCCCCAGCTGCACAAGCATGAATGTTAATGGGCATTGGTTATTTTGGCAGGTGCTATTGTAAAGCTACAGTGCAATAACACCAAGTATGGCCTGATCCAGAAAGCCAAAACAGACAAGAACGGCTACTTCTACCTCACAGCGCCCAAGTCCATCACTTCCTATGGCGCCCACAAGTGTAAGGTCTTCCTAGTCTCATCGCCGCTGGCCGCATGCAGCAAGCCCTCTAATTTACACTACGGTCTCAACGGTGCCCTCCTCAAGCCTGAGAAGCCATTTGTATCAGATCAGAAACTCCCTTTTATTCTCTACTCCGTTGGACCTTTCGCTTTTGAACCCAAATGCCCACACTAAAATGTTTAGAGCGGCTTGAATCATGTATGTTGTGTGAACGCACGCTCGTATTGTACTAGGGTTGTGTCGACTGTTTCATGATTTAGACTTTCCGGATTATTATGTTTTGGGAATGGTGTTTGTACCTCGAATTAACAATAAATTGATGATATTAAATTATAATAAATGGTACATTTGAGGTTGTGCAATTTTAACATCTAGTAAAAAGCCAGCCCAACGGTCCATTATTTTGTGTGTCATATGGCAGACACGAAGTTGCTTTTATTGAGGAGGCTTGCTTCGAGCTTTGAACTACAGCATGGCATGCAGCAGCTCTGCCATTGGATTCCTCGATCAGTAATGTCACGTAATGTTTGTGGATAAGTACTTGATGGTACGTAGCAGAGTGGGCCTCACGGTACTGAAACTAGACCGTTGATATCGTCGTTCGAGCTTGAAAAATTGAACGAGTGAACTGTTATTCACTTAAAAGAGAGAATGTACTGTAATGGCGTAGGATCCCCAAAGTGATCGTAAAGATCACGGACTTCTTTTCTCTTCACAGTCCGGCTACCTATCTTTAGCTCTGGCGAGCTCTGCTGCATGCCCTTCTCAAGCTCCTTTTTTGTTGCGTTTTCAACTTCCAAGCAGTGTACTACACAAGTCCACAATCAGACATATCAATATGGCACGACTCATGTTACATGGCCTAGCTAGCTATTGTGATAGCTAGCTCAAATTGAAAAATGTTAATTATCGTTACTCATAATATATATACATCAATAAAAGCTTGGGTTTACCGACAATATTCATTTTAATTAAATTAGTACGTATACCCTTTAGGTTGCATGCATACATCTCATAGCTTCTTAGGTTTACGCACTACGTACGCAACCATTGAAGACTGCGTTCCCTTTATTTCTTCAATTAAAATAAAAAAAGAGGACAAGAGGTTTCTTATTTGTTAGGAAATTAAATTATCGCCGACACTAATTTTGTCTCTGATAGTTGGAGCGTGATCCTTGAATCATAATGAAAGTAAAAGAATTTCAACGATGCATCAAGACGATCTCTCCCTGAACACGATGAAACTTATATAAAAGAACTTAAATGTACTTATTACTTTGCTACTTTCATTTAATCTGAGGAGAAAGCCCCTGATTGTGGTGGTCCTACTCCGGATTGACCAATGATGATCTGTCTGGACACCTCTGATGGCTCTAGGCACAATGCCATGCACGCCCAAGCCCAAGATGACCTACATTATCACGAGTGCAATCATCTTTGCTTTACTAATTTTGCCTTACTTGAAGACCTCTCTCTCTCTCTACCCGCAAGAAACAGATATAAAACCGAATCCAACGTTGATTTTTTATTGTCCTAAAGAAAGATTTTCAAATGGCCGGGTCCATGCATATTTATTTGGATAACTTCGTGCTAAACACGTACAATAGGGAACGCCTTTAATGATTGAGGAGAGACAGGATGGAAAGGACATGATGGGTTATTGCGGATTAATGCTTTAATGCCAAAAGGCAGTGTAGGTTTGCCTAAAAGAAAAGCCCTCTCTCTCTCCCTTGCCTGCCCAGTAACCCAAAAAGTCATGAGCATTCATTCATGGACTAGGTGTTTAAAATTAATCTGAGGCCGTGGGCTTGGCCCAAGAAAAACCTTTGGTGGGAATCATGTGCTCCCACACCAAGTGCATGGCCTAACTCGTATTTAGGATGATGCAAATAAGAAGCCCAAATAACTCTGGCAATTTGATGCTGTCGGTTAAAGTTGGAAAGTGCCAATTTGATGCTCTCCTGCTTCTTGATTACAATTTGTTTACATGCATATATGTATGTCCCCGCGCGCGCATCGATCCATGGCTCTTCGATCGGTTGTATTCTCTGCCCATCCACTAAGGTTTCTTACCATAAATCCATGCTTAATAATTAGATGTCATCATTTGGAAGGGGATGGTTTACTGTTCTTGTTATTCATGGTCTGCAACATGGTTAAAGACTCCGAATCCCTTACCCAGTAAATGAGTTTTTTTTATTTTTTTTAAAGACAAACTGACAAAGAACTATGATCTAATGAAGAAAAGAAGAAATGAATCTTTCTCATTGACACCAGAAGTTTCTTTTCCCTGACCAAACAGTAATATTCTAAACTCGTGAAAACATATACCAGAACCAACCCACCCAAGAAATTATAATTAATTTCCTTTCAAATATCAGATCTATTGAGGTATTTATTTGATATTAGATTTGGACAAATTTTGCGTCTCAGAAATGTGTGGGTGTCAATTCGGTGGAATCACAATTGTTGTCAACGTACGTGTTCCAGGCCAGTGGGTGCATCTGGCACTATCCAACTCATAAATGGAGTCTCCTCCATGACAACACCTCCTCGATCAGGCTTGTGGGAAGTGTTGCACTTAGAATGTGGTCCCTCTCGCAATACTTTCTACCCAGCATTTGCTTTCAGTTCATATTACATAAAAGAATGAGAATTGGATTCACCTCTCATCTTCACCTTTTTCCTGTTAGTAGTGTAGCTTAGGATCCTGGCAATGAGTATCAAATACAACGTGGATACTAGTCATTCTGACTTCTGCAAACAAAAGCTAGGCTACACTTGCACGTCAACTAAGATTGGAACTCTCATTTGAAGGGTTTTGGAATCTTTTGGTAGAAGATCATGAACAGTTTGGATTTATAAAAGTAAATCGGTATATTGAACTTTACCTAGTCATATTGTAGCTAGTTCCTTGCGTCTTTGCTAGCTCACTTCTGCATGACAAAGGAAGTTTGGTGCAGTAGGGTTATGATTTGACTGGTATAGTAATAGAAAAAGTAATATATGCATCAGTACTACTGGCTGAGTTCCATGTATAGGTCCGAGATTTGAGAAGAAGAATAGATAGATCAAAGACAACCACCCTTTGATTTGATGTTAAAAATAAGAGAGTAATTATTAAAAGCATATATAAAGTAGAATATCTATCTGGGATGGGATGCATGTATGAGTTGGGCAATCAGAAATCGGAAAGGAACTGTGTTTCTCAGAATTGGCTGAGCAACCCATGTCTACCACATTTGGTTGCAAAGTAACTCTTGATGAATGATTGCTGCTTTAGTGTGATCTGATACTAAAGAGAGTAAGAAGCTCTATCGACCTAATAATATGGTGGTAGTTCTAATTTAGCAGTTAAGTCGTACTAAAAGCTGGTTCTTTGTTAATTTGCTGATCAATTGCTGAGTAATCTAGATAAAGCTACATGCCCTTTAGAAAATAGTGGTGTTCATTGTAATGGCAAATAACTGGAAGCATACACATATAGATGATACTAATTGAGAAATGATAGTTGTAGTCTTGATTGTGCAAGTGCTGCATAATAATTTTAAAGAAAGTGAAAAATATGACACACATATAAAAAAATTAATTTTTTAATAGTAGATCTTATTCTTTTTTAAAATGACTGCATGACACTTGCATACTCCACGACTATACGTAGCATTAATACTTTTATAGAAAATATTTATTTCAGTAAATCACTTTTTTTCAAAAGATTTGTCTGTTTGCAAGTACAATTGTTATAAGATATTTTCAAACTATTTTATTATTATTCATAAATTTTTTATTACTATTTACAAATACTTCATTACTATTGACTAACACACGTTCTTGAACTACAGGAGCCGGTATTGCTAGATAAATTTGCTTTCTGTGCATGCCCTGATTGCTGTGTTCTACCTCGTTTCCGGATTCAATGTTTCTGTGGGTAATGTGACCTGTGTAGTTTATTTAATTCTGGTGAAAACTTTATACATATTATTCTTCCATCGACTGTCGTATTTTGATGATGCAGAACCTGCGCACAGTGAGGAGACGAGTTGTTTTCCAGTATGGGTGTTTTTCTCGATCGATTCTCTCCTTTAATTTGGTGTCAAAAAGTTCCATTCTCCTGATTGACATCAAGGGAAAAAGAACAGAAACTTGAAGCGGAGATCATTGACAAACATACGAAGATTCCTTGTTAAACATGGAAGTTGTAACTCTCAAAATATCCCCCAGATGTAGTGCTAAAATATCTAAGTGGGAACGGACAGGACCAAATACCAAGTACTTAGGCTTAATACATTCTTATCGACCAAATGATTAGATGGGTGACAATTACGTGGGGGACAAAAGCACCGCTAATGTCTTTGTTGCCATGGACTTAATAATTTGTGTATGACAAAACACATCGGATATGGGTTGATTAATTAGCAACTTAAGTGGGAAACACACACTCACACACTACTTTTGTGCCTAGGAAGCATCTACACAAATTTTTAAGATGATCTTTAATTTCTGATTTGCTCAGATTTTAATGTATATCCAATATATATTATTCTCCAAGACGAACTATTTTTTTTTTCCTTTTATTTTAAATTACCGTAGTCAGCCTCAAAGGCTCCGAAAGTCAATGGGAAATTTTGAAACTTTTTTGACGATTTTTTCGATTCGCAAATATCTAATCTCTCTCCTTCTAAAAGCGCGTATTTTTCAGTTTCTGCGGCTTGGGTTACCTTAAGTACTATTGATTGGGTTTGTAGATGTTTTTATTTTAAATTTTAAATTATTATTATTTTTAATCTGGGTTTATAGCTTATTTGGTGTAAGATTATATTCTCAAAATTTGTACTTGTGTATAAAAAATTTTAAAAGTTAAATCTTATAAATTATATGAATGAATATTATTTTTTAATAATAATATTGTTTTAAAATTTTAAAAAATTGAATTGTTTATTATATTTTGTGTAAAAATTTAAAAAATAATTATAATTGAATGATAATGCTTTTTGTATACAAACGGGACCTAAAGTTAATAAAAGAGCCCTTTTGTTGAGTAAATTATGTACAATATGAAATCAAGTTCATCCACGATCACTAACTACAAAGAAAAAGAATAGGATTAAACTTATAATTGTATAAATGTTTTATTTTTAAGTTATGTTTACAGAATAATTTGGTGTACAACAATTTTAACGTATTTACAATATTTAAACAAATATAAATATTTTCTTATCCTTGTTGATAGCATTAGCCTAACTAAAAGTGGATTGAAGGATAAAGGACTCATCCCAAGGGGTTGAAATGTCACGGTTTAGAGCAGTGAGGGAGCTTCATTCCGAACATATAAAACCTAAACCAATAAAAGCAGCAGTTTGGCATGTTAAGTTGTTAACACCTCTAACTTAACAAACTCCTGTAATTTTGGGACGTGTTTCGCACACTCCCAAGCAACGTGTGGAGTTAGAGCCGCAATCACAGACTCTAACCAAAACATTTTTCACCAAACCCAAAAAAGTAACAAAGTCTCGTCTCATCTCTTTGCCCCATATTCTCTCTTCTTCTCCTTCTTCTTCAGAGCTCTCGCTCTCTACCTCTCTCTCTCCGTGTGTTTTTGAAGCATCTTAGAGAGCATCGATGGAGTCAATCTCTCCAAGATATCAAGAAACTCAGAACGCAAGCCCGTCTTTCTTGCCATCCCCCAACAGCCGTAGCTCCAACAGTAGCAGCAGCAGCAGCGCCACCAACAGCAATGGACTCCAGCCCACGCCACCCCCGACCCCACCACCACTGCAACACCAACACCAACACCAACAACAACACCAACCTTTCAGACCCATCACCAGATCCGAATCTACCAACCCGTATCCGACCACCTTTGTCCAAGCCGACACCTCCTCTTTCAAACAAGTCGTCCAAATGCTCACCGGATCCTCCGAGACCTCCAGGCACGCCTCCTCCCCCAAGCCCACGACCAACAACAGTCCTGTACCGGACTCTCCCTCAAAGACCCACATCCCACCTATAAAATCCATCATGCCCAAGAAGCAACAATCAGGGTTCAAGCTTTACGAGCGCCGAAGTTCCCTCAATAACCTCAAGATCAACCCCTTGATCCCTGTATTCGCTCCCAACAATTCCGGGTTCTCCCCCCGTAAGCCCGAGATCCTCTCCCCGAGCATTCTCGACTTCCCGGCGCTCACTCTCAGCCCCGTCACGCCGCTCATACACGACCCCTTTGACCGATCCGCTTACGTCTCCTTCCAAAGCAACGTTAATGCCAATGTTAATGCTATGTTAGACGAGGAGGCTGAGGAAAAAGCGATCAAAGAGAAGGGTTTTTACCTGCACCCCTCTCCGGCGACGACGCCGAGGGAATCCGAGCCCCGCCTTTTGCCTCTGTTCCCAACGACGTCGCCGAGAGTTTCAGGTTCTTCTTGAAATAATTAGATTTTAACTTTGTGTAAGTTTATATGTATTAATATTGGCATTGAGGAGGATAAAAAACGATGTATTTGTATTGGGATGTTTGCGGAGAATGAGAGCATCTTGCTTCAGTCGTAAAATGTTATGTATGTATCTCTTTCTTTTCTTTTCTTTGGGCTCTTATTCTTTATTGTGTTCAAGATTAATGTTTGTTTGCCGAGAAAGTTGATTCTTGACATGAATTTTTTACTCAATTAGTTGTGCGATTAAATTTCTACGGATGAAGTCATGAAACCGCAAAGAAAAAGCATCAATTTTTTTAAAATTTTCGGGATCGCCATAAATAGCTGGAGAGAATCTTGCTCAACTTTGAGTGCTCTTAATAAATGGTAAAATGAATACTGAGATGCAATTCAGTGATATTACTTTAGACATTAATAAGCGTTGTAAGAAGTGCAGGTGGATAGAGAGAGAGAAGGGGAAAGTTTGTTCATACCAATGGCAAAAGCAGCTTTGGGCTTGCTGTCAAAGAAAAGAGTATAAGAATGGGCAAGGAATCTTGATCCTTTTGTTGTATTCGTGTGTGAGGAAAAGATGCCAAGAAAAGCAGACACAGGTTCTAGTTTCTATGTGCTTGTGTTTACAAAGCTCTAGTTTTTTTCTTGCCAATATTTGCTGTGTGCCAATTTGGTCTAGGAAGTATGCGAGTGTATTGGTCTGAGGAAGATGTATAAGGAGAGTAATGAATAGAAAAGAAACTCAACATTGGTAATGTGATGGGTCCAAACTAAAATTGTTCTCTGGTGCAGGGTTTACACAGTCAATCTAGGTTTGGCATATGATCTATTGTAACTTTAAATTGAAAAAGTGTCACCTTTTTTTTTTTCTCTCTTGGTGGTTCGAGGTCAAAATGGGGTGGGGCCTGGAATAAAATCCATCGGTCTTGATGACCAGATTGGTACTATTGCAGCCACATGAGATATAGAATGGGACCCATTTAATTTAGCAACTCACAAGTTGAGTTGTATGAGTCAAGGTTCTTTAATACAAAGCTTTGAATTGCAGTAAAAAGCAATCATGCAAAGGTGGTTCTTTATTTGAATCCAAGGCTGTTTTAAGTCTGCTTTTTGACTCGAAAAGAGACCAAAACTGTTGTGAATGGGGACATCCGAAAACGAAGGCGGAGAGGAAGTGGGTCTGGTGATGATGAAAGGAAGGAAAGAGAAAACGGGCAGTGATGAGAATGGGAAAGCCAGAAAACATGGCGTGCTGCGGCCTCTTTTGTGTTTTTGTCTGTTTGTTTCTCTGCTTGTTTGTTTCTGTGGGTCTGATTTCGTAGAATTTGCACCCATAGGTTGGTGGGGCATTCATTTGGAACTTTGAATCCCCCATGTGCACTGCTTGAAAATCTCTTTGTCCTGTCCTTGCCCTCTCTCTCTCTTTCTCTCTCCCTTGCTCTTCTTCTTGTCAAAATTAACTGCAATGACATCTAAAAACATAATAATAATAAATATATGGAATGCCTATGTTTGTCATCGAGTGAATTTACTTACGAAACCTCTGTCATCTATTGGTTAAAAGAATTTAACGAAAACAATATCTCAATTTCTAGATCTCTGCAAGCGTCTTTCTTAGATGTCCTTTTCCCTCTTTTGTATTTGGATTTCTGGGTATTTTTTCGCTGCCATTCATTCAGTAAGAACAAACCCATCCCACTCCTCGTGATTAAAGGAAAAAATCAACTCTATTAATAAGTAAACGTGTTGGTGGAGGATGCTGGTGAAAGCACAACACTTTGCAATAAAAGCTTGCAAATTTCAAATCTCTTTTTGACGATTCGTACGTCCAACGCATCCTGACCTTTCATGTCGGTTTTTCCTTTTGAGAATTGAGAATTTGAGACTGGCTACGTTTGGACGTTTGATTAAATGAGTTGAGGTGTGAATAGTAGTATTTTATGGATTATATTAAGATGGTTTTAGGTTGCATTTGGTTACAAAATTCAGCTGAGATCAACTCAATTTAGTTTAATTTTAAACTGAGTCTAACATCTATACACCCAATTCTTAAATTACCAAACTCATTTCAATTTAAAATCTCCTTATACGTGGGACTCACAATCATTTTCAACTTAATATATTTTTATATGTAGGATTTAGTGATTCACAACTTTTTTTAATTTTCTATAAATAATATTAAACTCATCTTAATATCCAAATACATCTAAATTCATTTTAAATAAGTCTCACATAACTCACTCCACATACTCAACTCACTACTATTTATAAAGAACTTAAATTAGCTCAACATCTAAATATAGCCTTAATTTTTTTAGATTGAGATGAGTTTAACTTTTTTTTATGATAATTTTAAAAAGTAATAAATTTTATCAATAATTAGTTTGAGATGAGTTAAATTTGATTCAACAACCAAATACTTGGGATCATGGCTGCTAAGCTTATATTGAGTAAAGTGGTGAAAACAAGAACGAGATCTACATGAAAAACTCCTCTAACTACAATAAACTTGAGTGGACAAAGGCCATTATTCGCAACAGAACCTAAAAGGGGATTTTGTATTCGGTTTTGGACCTGGTTGGTTCACGAGGGATATGTTTTCCACAACCGGACATAAAAGAACGGCAAAAGTATAAGCTTTAAAATGTAGCCATATGTTTGAGGATTTCGATCTGTTAAATTGAATCCCGTGCAAATGGTGTGCATGCATGTACTGCCTGCATTTTAGACTGGTTGGGCAGCAAAAGTTTGATGCCAACGTTGGAGTGCTAAAGTGCTAGGTCCGTGACGACGTATTTGCTGTGCGCGTGTCCAGCACCTCTCCTCCCAATTCTGGGGCATGAAAATGAAATTAAGGAATCAAAAAGAAGTTTTGCATCGACAAGACAGACAGATATCCCGTTGTTTTCCTTCGATTTCGAAATCAGTTTTTTTAAGGTTGCAAAATAAAGTCACGTCTTGGAATGACATGATGGAATAGCTATATGCTTCTTCTTCTTCTTTTTTTCTCTGCAGAATTTTAATGTATTTTATTCAAACAAGAAAATATTCCTGAAATGTGTATCATTGTTTTGTTCAAGAATGAAATGTTATCGAGACTATCCATATTCATTCAATTCATCGTTGGTATTCTATTTTACAAATAAGTAATTATCTTAAATATATTAATTATTTCTTTCCTTTTCAATTGTCCGACTCGTTTAAGAAACATCTTAAACTGCCGATATAATGTATACTAGGGATCTTGATTCTTGACTGTTTATTTTATTTTTGCCTTTCAATGGAAAAGGCTCTGTTCAAAGTTGATTTGAAGGTTCTGAACAGTTTTTTGGGCCCAGAGGTAGCCCTGGTATGGGCTTTTTTGGGGGATCTTTTGGAAATAAAAATATTCATTTGTTCTGTCATACTTGAGACTCCATTTTGGTTCACAAAATGCTCCATCGTTCACCAATCACTCCATTAAATGGGCCCAAACAGATACGTCCTCTTTGTTCTGTTATCAAATCTCTCTTCTATTTTTTCATTACTTAACCTTCATTTTGATTTTGAAAATATTTCATTTTATTGTTATAATTTTTTTTAATTTTTATATAAAATATAATAAATAATTTAACTTTTTTAAATTTCAAAACAATCATAATATTAAAAAATAATATTCTAACAATATTTTATTTAACTTTAATCTAAAACTATCTCAATTCTCATCTTATACCTGAATCCAAACCAGCTTTTAGTGGAAAAATACTTTTTACATCATAAAGTTTGGGGGTTATAAGAAAGGTCTCAAAAACCAAGCTTATATAAAAGTAAGTAGTATATAAAACCTGTAATAAAACTAAAAACAAGACTGAACTACGTCAAAATGGAGAGGACACGGCCTATGTTGTCTACACAAATACTTTACCAAAGAATTTTACACCTCATATATATATATATATATATATATATATATATATCTTGAGAGACTGCAACTTTGTATGAGGCAGTCCATTTGCCATTCTTATTAAAGAAAATGGAGGATTGCAGAAATACTGATTAAAAAGAAGGAGAAACTTCAAACATGGCCAACAAGCAACAAGCTGTTTCCATCCAAGCCAACGGCATGTGTGTATATATATATATATATAAATGGCTGTGCACTCTGGGAAATCACGATAAACATCGATCATTTTGAAAGGTAAGTCAAGAGTGATAAGAAACAACGAAAAGGATGGGTTGAGAAAAACTACACCCACTCCTAAAGAAATTTCTCTGTATTCTAAATTATTATTCTTCAAAGTCAAGTACTAAACTAGACTAGAGAAAACTCGTTTGTAGCTTTCCTCTAACAAAATCAAGGATTTCTGTTAACCCAAGGTGAGGAAATTTCTTATCGAATGCCTTTGCACTTTTGGAATTAATCAAGACACTGTTCCTAAACACCCCGTGTTAATAAAAAAAATTATAAGCAACATTTCCCAAATGGATGATGTTTCTAAGATTATAAGTTCTTTTATGGCTTGTTTGGATACTTAAAAATATTTCAGAATTATGTAAATAGTAATGAAATGATTTGAATTAAGATGTTTTATTGAGTTTCGAGAAATAAAATATAAAAAGTTGAATAAAAATATTCTAAAAATAAGATTTCGTTTGAATATAATTTTTTAATATAATTTTTGTTTTGAACCTTGAAAAATTGTATTGATTTTTATGTTTTATTTGAGAATTTGAGGAAGTTTTCTTGAATTTTGTGTTTGGACAATAATTAAATAATGATTAGATGAAAAAATCTTCTACTATGCTGTCCAAATTGTGTGGCTGAGCATGCCGCTTAGTGCATTTCCACTTTTTTAATTGTTTTCCTTTTTCTTTCAAACATTTTAAATATATTTTTAAATATATATATTTTAAAAAAAAATTACACCTATTTATTAATAGTCACATTTTTAATCATTAAGAAAACAAAAAAAAATAAATGAACGATAAAATTGATGGGACAAATTCAAGTAGCACAATATCACTTTCCTTTTGAAAATGGATGTTGCTACTCATCCCCTTAAGTGTACCGCTAGTGCATTTAGTTTTAGTTTTTTATTATTTTTAAATGCTAAAAAAATACATAAATGCATTAGCAATAATTTTTTTAAATATCTTTAAAAAAATCAAATGCATTAGCAGTAACTTTGAATGGCATACTAGAAGGGCTATATAACATTTTCCTTTAAAAATCTATGAAAATATTCAAGTGTCTAAACAAAACCCTTAAGTGAGGAGCATCTTCACTCAATGAAGATCATGAATTCTTCTCATGATAGAGACTTCTCACCAAACAATTAGCTGAAATCAAAACGCCCATTGATTTATATGATATCATAAGCTGAGCCGTTATTCAAGACTACAAAGGAAAAAAACAAAAAAAGTGGACTTCAAGTTGTCGTCATAATTGAACTTGTTCGACGTATTTAATAAATATTGCTCAGTATCTGGAAAGTCGGGGACATAGTCACCCAGCTACATCAAGTCGTTGATTATGGGGCACTAATCTTAAATAACGGGTTGGGAGTGGTTGTCTCTGTCTGATAGAGACCCATTTTCAGAGACAACCGACGATGACAAATCTCCACCGTTACACTGCCATCAAATTCCGAATCATTTTCGGTAAGCTAACATGTTCCAGAAAATCACGACGATTTATCCCAATTATGTGGCCGTAAAGTAGGGAACACAGTGGTCGTACTCTACTGGATTGGAACAGAGCATTTGATGATCAGCATTGAACGTGGCTGGAAAAGGTTGGGTTGCATTCACCTACCTAATGGGTGCTGTATAGACCACGTCGACACTTTGACTTTTTTGTATATAGTGGCTATATTATCTAGTTATTTATTGGCGTAATTAAATCTACGGTCAAGATGCTCCTCTAACATGACGATCTTTACTTCCAAGTGGGACCCCATGCGTCCATCAACCATGTCAACTCATGCGTCCTCCACGTCATCCGTGGCGTGGAAGCTTCACTTACCATTATTTTTAGAGTAGTGCTATAGGTAAGCATTATCCGGACGAAAATGCGGACGAAAGATGAGGTGGCAAGTGAAAAAAAAAAAATCAGAAAATAGGAAAAAGAGGGAAATCTAAAACGTGTTGCAGAAGCTTTGCCTCTCCCGACTGCTGTAGCGCTCCGTCCCTGCGAGCATTTCGTCCGACCAAGAACACCCATTTTCAGATCTCCTCCATCATTTTCAGTTAACTCTATTTTCATCTATCTCTCATTTTCTCTATTTTGATCCTCAAGTTGCCTATGTTCTGGTCCATTTTATACTATTAGAAGAGAATCTCACGTAGCATTCGAGTTTCACATGAAAAAATCGGCTTCCTAAAAAGGTATTAGCTTCTATATTCTAGAGTTTATTTGAAAACAAGCTTGTAAACCAGTGTTATTTACAAAGTGTAAAAATCAGTTTACAAGCATGTAGTCTGAAACGAAGAAGGCGTAGTCTGAAATGAAGAAGGCAAAAGAGTTTTCTGCGTTTTCTGCTCTGAAATGACTAAGGGGGAACGAGTTGAAATCAGAGGAAAAAGGATTCAAAATCGATAAAACGCAGTGTTTCATTATCTGGAAGAGGAAAGCATACGGTGTTTCATTTTTCAAAACGCATCGTTTCATTAACTGACGTCAGCTGCTGCGCAACTGCCTCCGCATCATGCCTGCAACAAGCATTTTCCTTATTTTTAATATATGTTGTTTTTCTTCTGATCAAAATATATAGAAGAATACAAGAAAAAGAGTGTAGAATTAAAAAAAGAAAACTCATTTACAAAAGATGTAATGCATAAAACGAAATACATGAGCTATGTGTTTTTGTCAAGCCAAGAAGGGGATTATTCTAAGTAGCAAATGAAAGATTCATTGAATGTCGTTGTTGTAGTCCATGTTTGGAAGGGACAGTCAATTGTGTAGGAGTTGTCAAAGGAAATACTCAATTAGAAAACAAGTGCAGCATAGCTGGTGCATGAGGCTCATCAAGAACACACGATTCTATCGCTGTACGTATGGGACACACATGCTACTATGAGTGAAAAATCTGAATATGGAGATCCCAACCATGCATGCCGCACAAGTCCTTGTTGCCTGTTGGTGGCCGTAATGCCTCACTTGCCGATTATGATATGATGCTTAGGCTTATATATATTTGGGTAGTAAGATGATCTCAAATGATTTAAAAATAATAATAAAAAAGTTATAATAAAATAAATAATAATAATAATAATAATAATATATTAAATAGTAAGAGAGTGATCTAACCATCTAAACACAACCTTATTATACTAAGGTTTTGAAGCAGCTAAGGTTTTGAAGATTAGCTGCTGGCAAGTACAGTGATAACGCGCGTGTGCCATTTCAATGACCAATACGTGATATATTAGATAATTTTTTTTATTTAATAAAAAATATATATACGAGACTAATTTGTTAAAGAATTTTGGTACGTATAAATAAAGTCATGTACTAATCTACGTATCAATATTGATTCATTTATATTTAAAATTTAAATTAATATTATTTTTAATAAAATTTATTTTTTAATTAATCATATTAGATTAGTATATATATTAGTATTCAGTTGTGCTTGTAATTAGAGGAGAGAGGTCAACCGTTGGAGAAAGCGGACTGGTTGAGTTTTTTCTTTAGATAGAAAATAGAGAAAAATATTTATCAGTATGGTTGATTTGTACCGAACCATGTAGATAATAAATGTTGTAAAATTCTTTAAGTAGAATTATTTATATAATATTGATCATATTATAAATATAATATAATATAAAATATATATTATTAAAGTATTTATCAATTTAAAGAGGATGGACATAAACCAATATATATATATATATAGATAAATTAATATCATATATTTTTAGATAACCATGCCAGTGAGATTATCCAGTGATTTTAATTTGTTTTTTTTTTAATTTATTAAAGATTGACTGGAAAAACTAATTTAATACGAGGTGATTATTCAGGGGTTATTTTTTGTGTTTCAAAATAAACGATTAGAGAATTATTTTATAAGAATTATAAAATTTATTTTATACGATGATGTAAAAAATAGACTCATTTTTTTGAGCTTTTTGGAAGCATTAGATAACGGATAGATATGAGATCTCCAACAACCCACCGAGCAGCCACCTCGCCATGCACACGTGTGCGGCTAAGCCCTTTCTAAGTTCTAACATCACGAAATCATAGCTTTTACGGTGATGGACCACGTTGGATACATTATGAAGTTGTCCAGCTCAATGCCATTGCACAATCCTTGCTAAAAGATTGGGTTTAGCTTGTTTTACAAGTTATTATGTTCACTTCGGTCACTGAAATGGACGACGACGATGACGATCATGGGTCCCTTTGAATTATACTTTCTTTCCTATGTTTTTTGATATTATGTTAGGGGATTTATCTTGCCATTACAAACCAGGAAAAATTAGACTGCTTAGAAAAAGGAAAGGAAAATTTTATGATAGAAAAGAAAAAAAAAAGAGGATTGGGATAGCAGTCTTGGTCTTTGTCTCTTGATAAACTCTTGTCTGTTTCCCAACTGAAGCTGTACAGACTGTACAGTACAGGTGGTCTGGCTCTTATTGCAGTTTCCTTTCCCCGCGCCTCTCTCTCTCTCTCTCTCTCGTGTTGCTCTTCTCTATTCGTTGGCTTTTGCCCGGTTGCTTTGTCTTCAGTTTCTGCTTCAAACATTGGTCACAAGCGACCCACTTTGATGGGGCTTTGGTAATTGTGGTTGTCCCTTTATGCGCTTCAGGTACGGTGTCTTTTTCCACTTCTTCTCGCTTTTTTCATATATCGGATGCAATTCTCTCTCCTTTGGATCTTCAAAGATCACAAAAACATTATCTGATGCTGCCTTTTCTGCTTAATTGACGTGGGTTTCTTTCAGTTTTGATGTTGGTGGTGGTTGTGGTGCTAATTTTCTCATTTCCAATTCTGGTGGGTGGCTTGGTTATCGAAGTTGGAAGTCCAGACTTCCAATTAGCTGGGTCTTTCTATTTAATTGTTTTGATTATCTGTAGTCATGTTCGAGTGTAAACTATGACATGTAGCAGGGCAGTACTCTGCAGCGAATGTGTCATGCTCTTAGTTGACTGATTACCTTGAGTCTTACGGGTATCTGTTAGTTTAAGCATTTCTTACTTTTTGACCAGTTTCATGCCTGTCTCGAGTTGGCGATATGGGTGGTCATTTCTTGTTCAAATTATCATTGCTGAATTTGGTTTTAGTCGAACTCAATTTGATTTGATTTCTATCTGGGACATATCCATCCGGAATTTCTTTGGAATTGGTTAGTGCTATGCAACTTCAGATGAACCCGTTCACAATTAGCTCGAGTATCATTCAAATGGAGTCTTTGCAGTACTTTAAGTGTAGCATGTGTTAAACTCCTCATATTTCACCGGTGTTTTATCTCTTCTTTGAGATCTCTCTTTCACATATGAAGTGTAATGATATCATCATGAAGAAAGACGGCTTTGTGACTTCTGCGCCAGGGAAAGATCAATATATGTTCGAAAGTCACAAAAAATAGTCTGCTAGGTTAAGGGGGAGGAAAAAGAGCTAACGAGAGATTTCCATTCAGTTTACTCAGATACATTTTCTTTGTTTAGACGTTACATATTCGTGTAATTTGAATATTTCCAGAAGTTCCACGTTCTTTGAGTGTACCAAATATCCAAGAGTTTAAATTTCTTGTGCATGTGTATTGATTTTTAACTAGAGTTTCTAAAGTCATGTGGTGGCTTTTAGTTGTTGATTCTTTATTTCCGTCTCATTGTCTGATGGATCGAATAATCAATTATCAGGTCAGCTAAACTGAAAATTTATATCATTCATCTTGAGAAGATAAGGCACCAAAGGAGAACCTGTGCCAACTCAGATCATGTCTACTAATTCACCAGTTCCATCGACTGAACAGAAAGAAAAGCAGGGCGTTCTCACTGTGGTAACATTCCAAAGCAGCATTTGCTATTATATGGAATCTTTTTCTGCCTTTATTTATTATCTGAATTCTGAAAATTGTGATGCTTTCAGGTTGGTAACCTAGAAAAACAGTTGTGGGCATTGATTTACACCAAAAGTCTATTGCACTCTGATGTTCAAGACCTGTATCGAAAAGTCCGTTCTTGTTACGAGAAAATCATTCTAAATGATCATGAACATGTGGAAGTTCAAGATGTTGAATATTCTTTGTGGAAACTACACTATAAGCATATTGATGAGTTTCGTAAGATAATAAAGAAATGTTCTGCTGATGGAGAGAGCCAAAACTTGGTGACACAAAATGCCAGTAATGTGCAGATAGTTGATGACAAACATATAGCTGGATTCAAGTCATTTCTTTCTCAAGCAACTGAGTTTTACAAAAATTTGATATTGAAAATCAGAAAATGTTATAGCCTCCCCGAAGACTCTTACAAAAAAGGTGCCATGTCTACTTCTGTCACACCAAAGAAGGTGCAGAAATGCCAATTTTTATGCCATCGATTTTTAGTTTGTCTAGGGGATCTTGCTAGATACCGAGAACAATATGAAAAATGTGATGTTCAAGAACGTAACTGGTCAGTTGCAGCTTCCCACTACCTGGAAGCAACAATGATTTGGCCAGATAGTGGAAACCCCCATAATCAGGTATTTTCCTATTAGTCTGATGTCATCAAATCATTATCTTCACGTAGCGCTCACTCTTGAGGACTAGTTACTGCATGGATTTGTATCATCAGTTTTTATAATGCTTATATTTTTTGTTTCCATATGTGATCAACTCTCATCATTTGTAGTTGGCGGTATTGGCTACATATGTCGGTGATGAGTTCCTTGCTTTGTACCACTGTGTAAGGAGTTTAGCTGTTGAAGAACCTTTCCCTGATGCCTGGGATAACTTAATTTTACTCATGGAGAGGGTAAGAAGATTTTATTTTATAATTTTGGTGTTTAATTTTTATCCTCTGCACTTTTAGAAAAAAATTATCCTCTGCACTTCCTCTCTGCTTCTGATTTTCACATCTTTGTATTTCTCAAGGCTTGTTATGATTTTTCAGAACAGGTCGTCTCATTTGAATTCCCTTTGTGGAGAGGCCCACTTTGATTTCTTAAAACCTTCTGAAAGAAGCAACGTCCAGACAAAATCACAATCAAATGCTGATTTCTTAAATTGCAATATGTTGAAAGCTGAACACAGTTGCTCTGTGGAAACAGAATTATGGTCTCTTCTTGTCAGAACTATGAGTTTCTTTTTCCTAAAATCCAGGTACTCCTTGTAAATTAGTCTTAATAATTAGTGTAAATTTATTCTAGTCTAATAATTTGGGTTGAATTTTGAGCTGTTAACCTGTGGATTAAAAAATCACATCCTATCACCGGGCTTACATTCTTTAATATATTCTGTCATAAATCTTTAAATTTGCACGTTCAAATGACTTGCCTCAAAAAGAATGCCCCAAAAACCACAATAACAAGCTATGCAACTCTTTGAACCACAGGTTGGCAATTCAAACTCTACTCAACCCACAGCTGGGTAAAGTACAATTTCCGCTTAATTGGATTATGGTTTTTTTTTTGGTGCATATCCTTATCACTTCATATGCATCTTGCTCCTATGAAGTGGGTTGGTTTATTCAGTTTCTACATGAACTCTAATGTTTTCTGCTACTTTTTAATGCGAGGCAGTTTTGAGGAATTACCTTGTGCCTTTGCATCTGCTATGAGAGAGTTGGATGCTTTAATGGCACTAGATGATACAAAACTAAAGGCTGCATTGGAATCTTACCGGTGTTTGGATTCAGCTAGAACTGGCCCTTTTCGAGCCCTGCAAGTTGTTTCTATACTCGTCTTTATTATAGAGAACCTAATTCATGGTCGACAAGTAAACAGGTCAAAAGATAAAAATGATATGGAACACATTGCCCGGACACAATTTGCAATTGCAGCAGCATTAGTTTTCATGGGACGCCTTGTTGATAGATGTCTGAAGGCTACCCAATTGTATCTTTGCCCCCTTTTACCAGCTGTGCTTGTATTTGTGGAGTGGCTGCTGGGCATGCTTGATGAAGCAAAAGTGTATGGGGTTGATGAAAAATGTAGAAGCGCCATGTGTTACTTTTTTGGCGTGTTTATTGAACTTCTAAAGCAGTTCAATGTTAAACGTGGCGAAGCCATGTCTCCAGATGGTACTCCTCTGTGGGAAGACTATGAATTGAGAGGCTTTGCACCAGTTGCACGTGCACATATGTCATTGTACTTTTCAACTCCTTGGGAACACATAGACAGCTTTGAAAGTGGAGCTGAATTCCGTGCTCGCCGCATCACTAATGCTGCAATGAAGATTGCAGAAAGATCAAATGATTCTGGTAAGTGGATTCTGTATGATAAATTAGGAAGACAATTCTACAGTGGAGAGTCAAGTGAATTTCCGGAGAGAAAAGAATCGGAAAAAGTAGAGTCCCCCAGTACTGATCTTAAATTCAAAGAGCCCAACCAGCATGCTTACATAGCTACAAAAGAATGTGGGGAGCAGATCCTGAATGCAAGTCCAAGTAACCCTTGTGTGAATGGTAAATCTGTTGCCACTGATGAAGAAGAAGTCATTCTTTTCAAACCTCTCTTGAGATATAACTCAGTGCCACTTTACACTTCCGTTGACATGAACGATCAAATGTCGCCAAAAGGTTCAAGGTGTAAAAATGTATCTTCTGATGAATGCTTGCCCCGAGCTATGTCACTACTTATTGAGCAAACCAAGGCCGAGAATGATCCTTTGGCTTTCTATACTGACATCTATGGTTCCCGGTGCAAGAAGTCATTCGAGCATCAGGAGCCTCACGTGAAGGATACATCAGCACATCCGCTGTTAGGAATCCCAATCTCTGCTGGGCCTCCCTCACTAAGTGCTTGGGTCCTCAATAGGGGAAGTTTGAGCAATGATAGAGAGAAGACAGGTAATATTAGCAAACACGGCTTGAAGCCTATCGAAGAAATGGCTTCTACAACCTTGGCTGGTCTCTCCTTAGGTGAAAATGAGGGTTCTGTGAATGATTCTGAGCCCAAATCTGCATTCATCAATTTCTCATCTCCTACATACTTACCTCCAGTGCCTTCTGCTCCTTTATTGCCTGATGATGCTGTTTGGTTTAGTGGCATTCAATCTAACTTTGCTGACTGCAGAACCTCTGCAGGCTGGACCAAAGCAAATGATTATGATGGTGCATTGCAGGTATCAAGCACTTCAAGTTGGGTTGCTACTCATGAGCCTCGTGGTTTCATGGATAATTACCCACCAACACGTCGAATGACTTCTTCTGAATGGCTTCGCCAGCACAGAGAAAAACACAATCTTGAGCAAGCCAATATATTGCCGGTTCAGTATCATGCTCAGGAGAACGCTTCTAAGTTTGATGTTTTTGATCAGTGGGGAAATCCTACGTCTTATAACCCAAGTTTATACATGGCGAGCCCACAAATTCCTCCTGCTCTTCCTCTTGTTTATGGTACAGATGAACTCAAAAGGGAGAAGCTCTTTCCTGGTTACCAAAGACCTAGCCCCTTGGGGTGTGGTGCTGTGACAGACCTCAGAATTGAGCCACATCCACTTTTGCAGTATCTCAAAGAGAGAGAATGGCGACTCCAGCAAGATCCTTCCCTGAGAGGCCCTACATATATGGGAAATTAAAAAGTTCTCAATTTGAAACATTTCTCTGGTACAGCATGTAGAGCTTAGCCCCTTGAGATTTCTGAGATGTCCGAAGTTTACTTGTATGCATGCCATATGTATGCGTCCCTAGATGTTTTAGCATGCCCTCTGAAGGGGAGGGGGTTTAAAGAAGGAATAAAGCTTCAAAGATTTTTGCTGTCCTCAAGTCTGAAAATTGTAATTATTCACATTCTCTTACTGATGGAATATGATTTTAGGCAACCATTGACAACAAAAGAATGGCAATGATTTGTTGAAAAAGAATGTGAATTTAAGCACTTGATCTTGATTCTAACGGACCCTATAAAGCCAAACACCATGCATATAATCACAAGAAATGTGTAAAAATGTATTTATAAAAAATGTATTTATCTTTGATATATATATATATTAAAAGTATACTCTTATACTTATATCATATTGTATATTCAAGTATGTAACTTAATGTATGAGGATAAATAATAACATATTAATAACTTGATTTTAATATTAATAAGATTAAATTTTCATTTTAAATTAAATTTATAATATGTATAATATATAGCATATAATTTATTTATATAATATAAAAAATTTAAAAAAAAATGGTTCAGTTCTATTCAATTCAGTTTTCAAATCATAAAAATCGATTCTTAATAACCGAAACCGACCGAACCGGTTATAATACCCTCAGCGAAGTTGAGCCGGAAGATCTATTTAGAAACCATTTCAACCCGATCTGTCTCCCTGTCTCCTTCTCCGTCTTTGCGTCTCTCTCTAAGTTTGCAATTCGAGATCTCAATAACTCCAATGGAGAATAAGAAAACAATTGGAGAAGGCATATCATCCGCAAACGCTGTGTTACTCGGAGCTCTAGCCCCCGGTGTCAACGTCAGTACTCTCTCTCGCTCTCGCTCTCTCCTTTTTATATATTCATATTTATTTACAGCCAAGTACTGATGGTTTATGAGGTGGGGAAAAATACTGATGATTTGTTGATTGGATCCCAGGGTCCCACATGGAATACATTAAAATCAGCGTTCGTGATGCTGGGTCTATGCCTTGCTCTGATGCTGGGCTTAGCGTTCTCCGCAAGTGACTCTGCCTTGGTGCTTCATGTTGCATTCCTTGTTCTGATCACAGCCACCCTCTTCCTGCTTCTTAGCTGGTACCTTAACATCTCCACTAAAAAATACGTCTTTTCACTTATTTGTGCACCCTGTCTTCATATTGTACATGGGTTTTTGTTGGTGGCTTCTTTTTCTTGCCTTTTCTGTTGTAGGCCAATGATCAATTGTGCGTTTTGAATTTTGGGGTTTTGCTTTAGCTTATCTTTTGTGCTCGCGCGTGTTTGTTTATTCCTACGCCATTGCTATTAACATTTGTTGCTGCTACCCCATTGGTCAATTCCTTTTTTTTAAAACAAATTACAAGTTCAAATCGTAGTACCAGATTGAAAGCGTTGATTTTATTATTGTGTTCCAGTCCATAAATTGTGAAGTGTTCTATTGAGCAAATGGCCTGTGAAAACATAGTTGTGGAAGGGGAAATTCTCATATTATATGCATGCGAGGTAGGTGATATTGGAGATATGGAAAAATCTAGTTGTAAGCATAATTGTGCACTAATTTATTGTGATTGGTCAAAAAGTAGATTTTATTAAAAACAATGCTAATTTAAAATTTTAAGTATAAAATAATCAGTATTGGTACGCAGATTAGTATACGACTTTGCTTGTATGTAGCAAAACTCTATTGATATACTTTGAGCATAACTTGATCTGATGAAATGGTTATATGCCATCAACTCAATAGTTATAGCAACAGGTGGTAGCCCTGAAATGGTTGTGAAAACATAGATGCTTTCTTAGGGTTTGATGCCCACTCCTGGCTACAAGTTCATCCTTCCACCCTTTTTCCCTCCTTACTCTTCTATGCCACCATTATCACCACCATCCCCACCTCCCTTTCCTTGGTCCTCAATCCTCTTTATCGCTAACACCACTCCTTTTCTCCTCCCCGCTTTCCCCATTGCTCAATCCTCTTTTCTTTTTTATATATATGGAAAATTAACTAAAAATACTTTGGTATGTACCAAAATTTTTCCAAATATCTATGAAAAAATCTACAAGGCTGCATTTCTTTTGAAAAAGAGAGATATTTCTTTAGATTGATGAGACAGAAATATATGGAAATTTTATATCTATAAAAATGTTATTGTGCTTTTTAGTACATAATGCACTAAATATCCAAGAGGGTGCTATTGATATAGTCTGCAAATGAGCAATTAAAGTTATTTGTCAAGTTGAGTATAGAAGGATAGTTTATGAGATCCCACATTGTTTAGGAGGGATAAATTCTTGTGCTTTGTAATATTTTAAAGGTCTTCAATTATAATTTTTTTTATCGGTAAACAAACTTTTATTGATTATAAGCCCATATGTAACTTGGGGTTTATATATATATATATATGTGACTTTGCCTTTTCTTGGGCCATTGCAAGTGGTATTAGAGTCGATTTGTCAAAAAATGTGGGATTTGAGCCATGCCACCTACAATGAAATAGCCTAATGAGGATGTAAGAGTAAGGGGGGAGGGGAGATTGTAATAGTGCCGATTGAGTATAGGAGGGTGATGAATGAGATAGCATATTGTGTGCGATGGAGAAGTTCTTGCAGTTTATAGTGTGATTCCAAGGAATTCCAACTATATTTTTTACTAGTCCTTTTAAATTCAGATGTAACTGCAGCTTTCCTTGGCCTGTTATGATCAGTATGTTGTGTTTCTAAAATGCCAATTTGTGGCCATTTTGAAAAGGCCTTGAGCTCATATCTTACCAGCCTTTATTTGTTGTGAGGCATGCTTAGGTTTGTGAAAACCAGTTGGATGAACTTAAAATATCAAAATACTTGGTGGAATTTATTATTTGGAGGGTTCTTTTGTGAATTGTGATTGAATTTTCTTACTTAAAAAAAAAAAATTATGATTGAATTTTCTGCAGGTTTCTTGCACAGACCGGTTTGGTTTCAATTGAACATCAAATGCGGGAGATTGACTTAGTGCCTAATGATTGTTCAGAGACAAGCAGAAAGGACAAATAATTTGTTTCTCTCATAGCATTTCAAGCACATACATCATCAAGTTTGGGAATAAAGAACTTTAAGAGGACCCTTATCAACAATACTAATGGAAGGACTGGTACGATTATGATGCTTTCCTTCCGCAAGGAATGTGAAGATAAGGTTGTGAGCACAGCAAGCAAATGACAGAACTTCCATTGTTTTGCAAGAATTGATGGGAGTGATTACATCTGTCAATCACTCTTTCCTTCCTTCTCCTTATGTTTGCTCTTTTTGGGCTTGATGAAGCAGAAACATGAACAGCAGGGGAACTGAAACAGGAACTTCATTTCTTTCATACTATGACGGTTTCAAATGTTTGGATACCATTGCTTATATAGAGCTTCGGCCTTTCATTTTATTATTCCTTTTATTCATCATTTATTCCTGTCCCGCCTTTGGATGCTATTGTTCTTTCTTACAGCTAAGAAATGCTTGGCTTCTCGATTTCCATCATCATTGATTCATTGGCATTGGGTGCCTTAACGCTTCTTTATTGGAATATGTCCCAACTTGCATATATTTTTCTCGCTCAGAAAAGGGCGCTCTGTTTGGTATTCCTTCCCGGTGAAATGGATATCCGGGGGCTACGCAATGAATTGGATCTATTGGTTGAACTTGTTGACAAACCTCACAAATGGAAGTATATAGAAAATGAGTTTTGCTACGTAAAAGCAAAGTCGCCTACTAATTTGCGTACTAATACTGATTCTTTCATATTAAAAATTTAAATAAACACTATTTTTAATAAAATTTACTTTTTGATCAATCACATTATATTGATATACATATTAGTGTACAGTTGTACTTGTAACTAGATTTTTCCATAGAAAATTGCTGAGGGACTACAAATGACTAAATTGCCTGCTTGATCTGGTACGGGTAGTCTGTCTGATACGCTTCCGCACTGCCAATTTAGGACCAAAAGTTGTGATTGATAATTGGATATGCCCCCAGTGATGTTGACGAGAGCCGAGCAGCCACTTTTTCTTTTGGGATTTTGCATGTGTGTTTGTGCTTATGCTCGAGAGTGCATATTCTTGCACATGCACCCCTACGCATGCTTGGCGTTGTATCGAGTTCAACGGTTTTAGGATCACGCCTTTGCTAAAAAGTTCTTCGGAATCGAATATACATAGGATTTCTGACAAGGTTTGGCATACACATTAATCGGGTAGTACCAGTAGCTTATACGAAACTCTATTCTGATCACGAAACTCAAAACAAGTTTTGCTTTACATTATGTCGCTTATTTTTATCCGATAAGAAATGGGCGAAGGTATTAATATTTGTTAGTCCAAAGGTGCAATGTATTAACTTTGATAGTTTAGGATCAAAGTGCAAAATTCCAGACATTTTAGGAGCAAAAGCAACACAGCGATGCCAAAGAAAAACTGAACTAGATTTAAAGAGGGAAGAGTCAGATAAAAAAAAGGGATGTTCTTCAAATTCAAGTTCATCCTCAATTACATATCTCAAAACAAAGAAATTGGCCTCAGGCCATCCCATTTTCACACCTTTACCAGGAGAAAAGAAGAAGAACAAAAAAAGGCCTGTTGATTCAAGCATTAGATATTGTGCCTTGGATCAAGCGGAATAGAAAACAAATGTACTGGACTCTGTAACCCAACATGCGTAAGAAAGAGAAGGCTACAGTAATTTTCTCTAGCATCCAACTTGGGATAGGAGGAAGAAAGATTGAAATATTCATTTTGTTATAAAAATTCTGGTCAAAGGTGAACTAATTTTCTTCCTTACCAATATAAGAAGGCTGCATTACAAAGTCTGAGGTATTAAATCTACAGCGAAGAACAGCTTCTACAACTGCCATCACTTCCACAGCTCTTCCATTGGGATCCCACGCTCACGAGCAACATCACTAAACTGCCTCATTTTCTGTACCGCAACAACTGTGGCCCTGGCATTGTTGAGGGCATTCTTACTCCCAATTTGCTTTCCCAAAGCATTCTCAACACCGGCCATTTCTAGAACAATTCTTACAGACCCTCCAGCAATCACTCCAGTACCAGGAGAAGCAGGTCTAAGCATCACTTTTGCTGCTCCATAATCTCCCTCAGATCTGCAAATAAACAAATAACAAGTTATGATTCCAGAACTAATGGCTCCATTCAACTCACAAAATTCTCAATTTTATATTTCGGGGGTTCAACTTCAGGAATTTTCCATTCCAGAATTTTCAATGTATGTTCAGAAGTAACAAATCTGCCCACAAATTCCCATGCACTCAATGCTGTAAGAGGGGAATCTCCACACATGTTATCTATTGCATACCATTTCACATTGTAAACCCTATTCTGTTTATAGCTAGAATCCAATAAGCGTTCAACTTTCCTAAAAATACAACATTTTTTCTTGGCTACTTACTCAGAAGATTGACTATACCGCACCTGACCACTATAATCATGATTAAAAACCATTGTAACTTTGATCAAGTACTTTAAACCAAACCAAGAGATCCCTCTCCACATTCCTTTGATGTTTCCACTAACAGTATGACTAAATTAATGCCAAAAATAAAGTTGTAAAGCAATAGGAGATGATAGAAAAATCCAACCTAACTGCTATTAAATGCATATAAAGCCATTCATCACCTCCTAAAGCTGCAGGTTAATACTGTCAGGCAGTTGATCTCATGGCCTTCAAACTTCAACAACTTACAACATGAAACTCGATAGTCAATGGTGATCTGCCCTATTCAGCCCAAAATTGGCTCGTCTATGATTAGCAGACACCAATTCATGAGGAATGCAAAAAACTTTTGAGACTCAAATGAATGTAAGCCATATCCATGACAATTTAACAGGCTAACAGCTATGCCCAAGCTTCCACTGATGTCAGAATTTAAAATTCATTCTAACTTGTTGTGGCAGAATGCCACTACATAAGAATTTGAAATTGAGCAAACAATTGGTCTAAGATGCAGAGACACAGAAGAATGAAATCCAAAACTACTTTGACATCTATGAACTTTAGCACACACCAAGAATTCATTTTTTATAAGTATTCATGCAAAACCCTTGGGAGTTTTGACCGTGTGGTCTCAGAAACTGCCAACTAATTTAAGAACCGAATTCAATGCCATAGAACTACAACAGCTCAAATGCAGTACAGTTGACATACATTCACCCTTTAAAACAAAACCAAGGTCATTTAACGTTATCAAACATCATTACTTATCTCAAAAGACAAAATAAAAGAAAAAAGATCATCATACATTATTTTAAGAGAAATTGGAAAAAAAATATAATAACTCCCTAAATTTATAAAAAGAGCAAGATAACGAAACCGTACTGATATTTCTTACAGATCTAACACATAAGATCATATTAAAAATCTGACATTATGAACCTGATTGCAATTGACTCAAATTCATATTCAATTCTGCCCGCATCCATAAAAAATGCGCCAAAACTGCACACGATCCAAACGCAATTCCAACAGCAAAAGGCAACTTCAACAACCACCTACCTATGTGGGAAAGTGAGGTACTTGGTCATCGGCACCGACACGATATTCCGCCTGGCATTCACGGCGGACTTCTGAACGGCCGTAACAACCTCTTTGGCCTTCCCAACCCCAACACCCACTTGACCCTGCTTGTCACCCACAACCACAATGGCCCTGAAATGCAATTGCTTCCCTCCTTTGACCACCTTGGTCACCCTCCTCACTTGCACTACCCTCTCTTCGAACCCATCTTTCACCTTCTCCTTCTTCACTCTGGACCCGAACCCAGTTCTTTTCCTGACCTTAGAGTCCATTACGTAAATGTCATTTCCCAGATAGCTCACTCCGCTATAGGCGGGGCCATACAGTTCTTCGTAGGCGATGGCGATTTCTTCTTCGGTCTCCATTGGACCCTCGTCGAAGGACGGTGGGGGAACAAAGCCTTCGGGGACTTCGGGGGGGTTGAAGACGGTATCGTTTTCATCGTTGGGGTTGAAATTGTCGAAGAAGGAGGTGTCGATGTCGGAGGATTTGACTATGAGGGTTGTGGTTGGGTGTGACGAAAAGGAATGGAAAAGATGGAGTTTTGTAGGTTTGGAGAAGAAGAATTTTGTGGGTTTGGAGAGAAAGAGGCGAGGCGTGGTGGTGTGAAGGGAAAGAGAAGATAGGTAAGGGAGAGTTGCAGAGGCTGTGGCCATGGTGGGTTTGGGTCGAGAGTGTCAGAGCAAGAGAGAGCGTGGGTGGCTTATCCCAAAGCCTTAAGATGGGTCAGCAAGATGACGATGATGTGGTGGTAGAACCGTGGAGTCGGCCCCGACTCTCAAGAGCACTCGTAAAAAACGACCCTTTGTAGGACACTCTCTTTAAAACGGGAAGTCGTTTTCAGGCATATAAGCACAACCCAATTTGATATTGAGATTCCCATTAGGATTTAATTAATTAAAAGGCAAATAGGTCATAGGTAAAAGCAAACAAATGCGTCTCCCAACGCCTCTTGCAATTATTACATGATTGGAAGCTACAACGTTAAACATGAGTAGAGAATTACACGAGAATAAGTAAATCACCTAAACAAGTAGACACTTAAGGTACCTTCTTAATGTTGTTTATGACCTTCCACACGTGTGGATGAATTGCCACATGCGATAGAATGGATGATACATGAGAAAAATGCATAAAATGCTTGTGTACATGGCTCATCCAAAAGTACCCGAGTTGTGATAACGAAATAGACAAACATCTCAAAACACTATAATGTATGCTTGTTAAAACTTGCGTTTTCCTCATATATATCATGGTAGGCAGATTGATATCTCGATTGAAAGTTGCAATGTGATCTTTGTCCCCTTCATGCTATAGATATAACACCTATTCAAGCTTATACTTCTATTGGGCGTAATTCTTCGCTTACTTCTAGGACCTTGCTACCTCAGCCACGACACATACGATTGATAATTTGGCATGAGAATTAGAACCCACGTTTCGCCCTCCTGCAAAGGATTGTTAACCACCGTTCTGTAGCAGTCTTAGCAACTACAGATGAACAGAATTTGAATCAAAAGCTTCCATACCTTTTCATGCACTTTCATACTTCTTGAAAGAGAAACATAACATTTTGTTTTCGAAAGTGGAAGCAAGCCCATTCGGATATATTATATTATAGAGTTCCTTTACAATGTAAATCTATTGGAGTTTAGGTTATACACATTTAGACAAAATTGAGAAAGAGTTTTCATGTTCAATTTTCAGTGATGATCGTGCTGCTTTTTTGTGCGTTTGTTTCCAACCACAACATATAAATCTGGAGGAAGAAGCTCGTCAGGGGTTGGATGCTACTACTAGAGACAGCATGCAAGTGTGGGCAAGATGTGCAGTCAATGGAGAGGAGAGATGGAAATGCAGCCGTATTATGACTGGAGAGATAGGGCTGAAGGGAACCAAGCTAGGGCTGAAGGGAACCAGGCTAGGGTTGAAAAGAACTAGGCTAGGGCTGAAGGGAACCCAGCTAGGCTTGAAGGGAACCCAGCTAGGCTTGAAGGGAGCCAAGCTATTGCGAACCCCTGACAAGAGACCTGAAAATATTGGTGAAGGGAAGGAATATGTGAGTGGGAGAGAGACTAGGTGCCCTATGGTTTCAAGTGTTGGCCAGACTTGGGCTTACTCTGCAAAGGAAACCGTATAACCATATCTAGCTCATAGGTTCATGCTTCCCCATCAAAAAGCAGCATGATTCTTCTGCAGCATCCCAAGGGCGATATGTTGGGAGGGGTTGGGTTTTAGTATTAGTTTTAACAGAAAAAGTTGGGGGGTTTGTGGTGTTTATTGCAGTTTAAGGGTTTTTAAACTCTTATTTAAATAATGTTAGGAATGTGAGTAAAAAGGAGCTACTGCAATTGATGAAATTTGTGCTTCAATGATGAATGACTTCTTAGTTTGGACCAACTCAAGGCGGTCATTAACGGTATGACATTGCCATGTTGATGCCATGTCTGGCTTGTTCGCCATCTGTTTGACCATACCATGACAACCAAAGCTGCTCTCAAGTCCATCCTGCCAAAACAATCTCTTTGTTAATCATAGTGCTGAAGAAGCTAGCATACTCGACTCAACTGTAAAAAATACACCCCCACCCCCACACGCACATGACATATATGTACACAATATATGCTATGTTGTGAATGCCTGCATATGCACATAATGAAGAAACGAATGAAAAGATAATGGAGTCTTAAACATGAATGATGTTTATCCAACACTCTGTTTACTGGGAGGTATCATTAGTATTCCTATTCGTACGTTAATTACTGTATGTGGCAACAAATCTGAAGGAAAAAAAAAAAAGTTCCCATTGTCTTATAGCAGAGTGCATGACAATCCCGCGAATGACTATCATAACCTTCCATGAAAATGAGATGTGTCTAATATTTCCCGAAAAATGTTTCAAATTTTAATCTTCATAATCAATATGAAGAAGATAGACATTAGATGAACAGTAAAAAAAGTACGTTTGCAATTAAGAACAGTTCATGCTCTGATGTAATAACCGGGAGATCCTTGTTTTTTGATAAGCAAACTGGGAGATCCTTGTTAGTTACAGGTCTATTGCTTAGTAGTACTTCAATGGTTTAAAGTAAATGCATAAACTTATCATTTCCAGAAATTAAAAAAGGTATAGCTCATCTTCAATATCACCAAAAAAGAGAGGAAAAAAAAGGGAAAAAGGAAAAGAGCTGGAGACAGTTACTTACAATTCTTTTTTGGAAATTTATGATTTGACATTAATGTGCCTCACACGATAGTCATTACCACATGATACCATAAAAGATAACAAGACCTTTTACCTACTATTGTTAGCACAATTTTAATCTTTAAGAAAATCTATTGGGAACCATGTCACTAAGGAGTTCAATAATAAGAAAAAAAAAGTTTAAAAGAACAAGCATGCACTAGATATAAGTTTAAAACGAATTCCTTATGTACAAATGAGTGAATATTGTGACAGAAAAAATCAGGGTAAAGATCATGGTCATTGTGCATTACCATCTCCTCGTAGTGAAAATTTTCATCTCTACTTTGTTCTGCATGCCTACAAAAGCAGATTAAGCCCTAAACGCCAAATCAAAATCCAGCTGGAGTGAATTCATTTAGCTTTTAATAGAATAGTTGCATGTATTTATGTTTCAAACAGAATTGCTTCACAAGCATTTTCGCTCCAGAATGGGTGAAAACCATTGCCTTGTGATCTGTTACTCCTTTCCTTATTTTTCAACCTTTCTGGGTCTTCTTTTCCCATTTAGGCTTTCATCTCAAACATAACCAACCACATATCTTTATACAGTATGTTAATCTAGTATATCAAGAAAGTCCATATGATGAACATGAGTTTCAAAAGAAATCAGGTTTGGGTAGGGTCATAGCAGAATCTACTGCAAAATCTGACTCAAACATGGAACAGTATTCCAATACCACGAGATCGAATAGAGATCCAAACAATGGGAATGCTAATTAGTCCTTTATGCAAAATTCAAATATATAGCCCACTCAGGAATGAAAATAAGGACATCATGATGCTAGTTACGACAATGGATATGCAACTCACGCATTTGATTAGTACCGGAATAAAGCTTAATCAGGAAAAAGAAATCTAATCAGATAGAAGTCCTATTATGAAGCATTGGTGCCTATTGACTTACATAGAAAGCAAGAAAATCTGTGTCATCTGCACTCTGATAAGGGCAAAATTCCATCTTAATCGATCACGTGTATAATCAGCACTACGATGGTATTCCTATGCTGAAAACTTCTAGTATGCATGGGTACAAGAAGAGAAGAAATTTTTGTAAAGCTAAAGGAAATGGAAACTGAAGGATTAAGTTGTACTCGATGAATTTTTGAAGGGGCACTGAGACTTCATATAGAGGCGATCCCGTAAGCTGCATGTAACCGAAAGGTCTAGGTGATAACATCTACCCAGGTCTGGTCTATAGCTGTCACTTGCAGCAATAAACTTATCAGAGTCCAGTACATAGCTGTCAATCATCGGTTATCAACCTCAATTAGCTGTCAATCATAAAAATGTAACGCTAACTCTGTCCAATGGGGGCCAAAACTTTTGAACTATGACGACAAATGGGATGTGACGACAAATGGGATGTAACGCCAAATCTGTCCAATGGCGGCCAAAAATTTTGAGCTATGACGACAAATGGGATGTAACACTAAATCTGTCCAGTGGTGGCCACAAAGACAAATGGGGTAAGATGCAATCAATTTGTCATTCATGCATTTTTTTTATTTGTTACTGTATTATGGTCCTCAGAACATAAAACTAAAACTACCCCAAGAGAGTCACATTTACCAGCATGCCCTATTAACCTAGTCTAGCTGCAGCTAGAATTCACTGGCATGAGAAACATAAATCTACATGGAAGCCTGGACCACAGAGAGAGAGAGAGAGAGTACAATCATGTTAACAATCTTTTAGTAAATAAAGGAATCAACAATCTTAGCTTTGAACCACAAGTTTAGGATATGCTCAGAATGCAATGGAGAGTTAAAACTTAAAAGGCATGAGTTACACCATTCAAAGAATGGTTGTATATGAAGTATAGCATCATGGTCAGTATCCTATGAATCGGAGTGTACAGCATGGCAAAAGTACCCAAACTCTAAAGTATTCGTTAATTTATCTGACATTCGAAGATCAAAAAGTAAGGTTTTTTAAGAAAGTTGCATCACAGTTTGAAATGCATGTTCTTGAGCAATAGGAAGCCATTCCAATTAGGCTCAAAGCTAATATTAGAGCAAAGTGATTTATAAAGGTTCTTATGAAGGAGAATTCAGATTCAAGTGTTTCTTTACATGTGAAAAACTAATTGAATCATAGACATTATCCTTCATTTATAAGAAGCTAACCAATTGCCATTTCATAAGGAAAAGGAATCTGCACCAGTTCTGTTCTTTCATAATGAAAATTATGAAATGCTTATTTTATCAAGCTGCTCCAGATTTAAAAGAAGAGTTCATGATGCTCAATTTCACAAAGACTTGGCATTATGGGAGAAGATGATGGTGTAGATCAGTCGGAGGATTCCATTGGTGCTTGTTTTAGAAATAAATTCTGACCTATATAAGGAGCATACTTATCAAAGAAGAAATACTTTTGAGTGTTTAACTTAGAAAACTACCAAGAAGATAATCACATAAAACTCAAAAAGAATGTACACAAAGCGACAATGAGGATATTGCATTTGAGGTAGTCCAAGAAGAAAGTAACCAACACATACACTTTCTGGCAAATATATTTTTTTGATAAGTCACTTCCTGGAAACTATTTCAGCTTCCTATTCTGAATTTAATGCTTATTCACTTAATTAAATGCATGTTTATTGACTAAATTCATTTTAATCACGGATTTGTAGCTATAGTCTAACACTATATAAGCTTCAGACTTCAGAGTCAACCTGAACAAACCATATTTTGCAGAACTGTAAATGGTTGAGGCAGGTCTACCCGAATAATCCACAGAGCCATCCCAGTTATCAACCTTCACACTGACACATGTAAGAAAAACCTAGTTACAGTTTCCTTTTTGAATAAATCAAAACTTAATTAAATTCAGAGGAGAAAGTACACAGACCATTCAGTACATAAAACAACAACAGCAGATATAATTGCATACAGTGTTGTTTTTTGCTCCTTCACTAGTCCCACATCAGTGGGATTAAATGTAAGGGGCAAATCCTAAGGCTATAAATAAGAGGCTTAGCCTCTTAGTTTAAGTGCACCAGTCAAATGCTTAACTAGTAACTTTTGACTCTAGTTAAATTCCTCTGTTGTCCATTTTTGTAAAATGGGAAGAGGTGTGAATTAAAGTTTTGCTAGTGGGGAAAGCTTTGTGGGTGTGTTTGGGGTGAGGAGAAAAATTGTGTGATTGTAACAATTTTTCAAATAGTGAATTTTCTTCTCTGGGTCTGGTGGTTTTTCTCCTGTTTTGGAGTTTCCACGTAAATTTCTTGTGTTGTTATTATTTCTCTATATTTCTTGTTATTCCTGCAAAGGGTAGATCCTAGGGGGGGTGAATTTGGGAGGTCCAAATTCCCAACAATTGGTATCAGAGCCACTAGGTTCTTTTTGTGGGGTGAAGCTTTGGTGTGGTAGTGTGGATACGTATAGTCTAAGGAGGTTCTGTCTAGGAGATTGGAAATTTTAAGTGTGTCCATTGTGACCCTCCAATCTTTCCTGGGAATTCACTTAGTGAGGTACTATTCATTTCTACAGTAAAAATTCATCAAGACGATGTTAGGAATGAGGTGGAGAAATTGGTTTACACAGGGTGTGGAAGGGCAGATCAACCCCTGAAGTCAGCAGTGATTCTAGCGACTGGTGAAATGGCTAGTACAAGGAGTTGGTTCGGCAAGTGGCTTCAAGTCAGTAAATGGAGATACTGGTATTGATGCTAATGTTGTGTCTCTCTCCATGAAAAATGAGACATGTACATCCTCATGGCATGCCGTTAATTCCCAAAGTTGCTATGATAGAGGATGTGTTAATGTTAGCATGTCCACAAGTTTGCACACAGGTATTGGTTTGGCATTGATGCAGGGTGTGTGATGGAAATTCATGTCGATGGCTGATGAACTTCCAGGAAAGCCAAACGTGGAAGTTACACCATAATTTTCAGCAAGGTTGTTTTTCGACATGGGCCGAAGTGAAATGCTTGGAATTGGTTTATTCTGAGTGGGTATGCTTTTATGGTGAAGCATGATAGCGGAAGTTATGAAGATCTTCATTGAGGTGGAGCTTGGCTGTGGGACTAGTCAAAGTCGCAAGGTGGAGATTGTTGTTTTTTGCTCCTTCACTAGTCTCACATCGGTGGGATTAAATGAAAGGGGCAAATCCTAAGGCTATAAATAAGAGGCTTAGCCTCTTAGTTTAAGTGCACCAGTCAAATGCTTAGCTAGTAACTTTTGACTCTAGTTAAATTCCTCTGTTGTCCATTTTTGTAAAATGGGAAGAGGTGTGAGTTAAAGTTTTGCTAGTGGGGAAAGCTTTGTGGGTGTGTTTGGGGTGAGGAGAAAAATTGTGTGATTGTAACAATTTTTCACATAGTGAATTTTCTTCTCTGGGTCTGGTGGTTTTTCTCCTGTTTTGGAGTTTTCACGTAAATTTCTTGTGTTGTTATTATTTCTCTATTTTTCTTGTTATTCCTGCAAAGGGTAGATCCTAGGGGGGGTGAATTTGGGAGGTCCAAATTCCCAACATACAAAACATTACAAACCACCATGATGATCTTGCCATTGTAGTACTTAATTAAATTCAGAGGAGAAAAATACAGACTATTCTTTGTTTGTAGTTTTGATGTAAAATGAATCAACGTTTGGTCAAAAAAATTTCCGGATAAACCATTTAATTTCCATTGTTTGGTGAAGATCCGAAAATACTGTGGAAAATCTTTTCAAGTGTTTCTCTGTTCCGGAAATCATTTGCATAACCCCATCGCCCATCCATTCAAAATCTACCCTCCATGAAACCATCACAGAAATAATTACTATTTTGTTTTTCTAAGCAAAAATTGTTATTGGTTGAATTATTCCCCTCCTTTTTTTATCATTGTGCTGGAATCAATATTTGGCTCTGCATTCATTTCCTTTTTTTTTTTTCTCCCCATAAAAATATAACCAATTTCCATTTAACAGCATTGTCCGGCCCTACCAAACACTGAAAAATACGCAAACGTTTTTAGCAAACCAGTTTTCGTCGAAGCAAAAAGGCTAAAAATTTCCGGCGATTTTCCTCCAGCATACTGATAATGATCATGATATTGTCTTATAGCTTTAAACCATAGCACATAAGGTGCATGACAGAATGCAAAGCAAAGTGGATCACTTGAAAAAAATCCTAAAGTTCCCATGTAATAGAAACACTATAGATAAAGAATCACAGCCCTGAAACTGATAAGAGACTGTATCCACCAGTTTTTTTTGCCTTTCAAAACTCTTTCTAAAGTAAAGATCACAAAAATCTACTCTGCTAAATTCATATGTATTCTCAAAATAGTGTGTTGGAGGGTACGTAATATAAGAAACTAACAATATTTGGCGTGATTACGATTGGTACCTGGAATTGGTCATACTGCGTGGCTTCCCTGCGTTTTCTGAGTACCAATGGCAGGGGCACTTGGCAGTTTGTGCAAATGAAAACGCCTTGCAAGGACTTCGATGGTTGTGAGTACTGACTTTGTGAGTTGCAAAGGAAGGTCTACTGTCAACCTCCTGAGTCCAAAGTGAACTCTAACGATGTTTCCGAGATGATAAATTCTACTCATTCTCTATATGCACATTATACATAATTTTTATTTTTTATTTTTTTTTCTTATTAAATATATAATATATAAATAATGAATTAAAAAATTCAATTAATTTATAAAGAATAAAATAAAAAAATATTAAAAAATAAAAATAAATATAATGTGCAGAATGATGAGTAACAAAATTTTTTATAGATAAATTGTAGGGCTTGAAAACGAGTACCAAAGCTTTGTTTGGATTAAAAAAAAACTATTTCTACTCATTTTATTTAATTATTATAATTTTTTTAAATTTTTAAATAAAATATAATAAGTAATTAAACTTTTTCAAATCAACACACTCTAAAACTATAAATATCATTTTTAATTACATGTACTAATTAATTAATATGATCCACAGTCCACTACTAAATACATGATATGTTTTATTAGTTAATAATAAATAAAACTTAGTACTGTAAGCATAATATTTCTGTACGTTTAAACGAATTACGATTACTAAAAATTTAAAATTCAATATTAATTGTTTTATCAAGTAATTAATTTATCACGTACGTTTGTTAGTTGCAGAGTAGATTAGTAAAATAATTATCATTACAAAAATGAAATTATATAAATTAAACCATCTATATGAAGAGTTCTTGGTACCAAATTGATCTTCTTCTTCTTTTTTATACAAAAATGTGGAGGATTAATTTTAAATTAAGATTTTTCATTTGAGAAATTGGATCATATATATACATAAGGAGCCAAACTGATCATTGTTGATGAAAATTAATTGCATTACATGAAAAATTTATAAATATATACTACAAGAGAAACGGGTATTTGTGGCTAGAATTTAGTGATCAAAAGGACTATTTCCGACAAAAAATTACCAGAAATAGTTCTTTTGATCACTAAATTCTAACCACAAATACTCGCTTTTCTTGTAGTGATATATATATAATATATATATATATTTAAGGCCAAGCTGTCTTACATGGCGCGCTACAAATAAAAATAAATAAATATCCTGAGAATCAAGAGATATTTTATACGTCATTTTTCATCATTTCTTTCCTGTGTCAGTATTTAAAAGAGATTGAGGCATACATTAGCAAATGCTGCAAATTTTTTACATAAATTAACATCCATAATTTTTTATTTTATTTTATTTTTTAAAATTTTAAAGAACCCACTTTGATCAAGGATGCATTGAAGACCGGAGTTTGAAGAAAAAAGACTAGAAATATACATTAACTTGGATTAATTGAATAAGAATAATGCTACTTGTCCCAACAAATAGATCCCGGCATTTGATAATTTTTTTATTTTTTACTTGATAATTAAGAAAGTATATTTTAATGATGTTGTGATCTTTTAAAAAAAAAAATTGTGTAAGGATATAAAAAAATTGAATAAATAAAATAAAATAAAAAAGGCCAAATGGCTTAATTAGGACCCAACCTCGGTGAGTACTGTAGCATGACTCGATTGAACAATTAAGCGTATTAATTAATAATATATAATTTTTAAATGAGAATACTTTCATTAATCAAAGAATACATGACTTGTCAAAAGAAATATAAGGTGGAACCACATCAGGTCCTTCCTCCAACCAAACAGTTTCTTTATCTAAAGAAAGTGCTAACTGTGTAGTTTGAGGAGCTGACCGATTTCCTTCCCTTCTGATAAAAGAGAACTCCCATCTTGAGTACAGTAACCTTGCTTGCCTAATGTCTTCAATAATCTGACCTGACCATGAAGAATCTAAACCCGAACTGCTCTTAAAAGGGCATATATAACACTCATCTAAGTAGGCAGAGGTTACAAAACTTCTTTGAGCAGCTAATACCACCTGAATATCACCTGCTAAATCTCAAATAACAACACCTATCCCCATGATCTGCTGCTGAGTTTTAACAAAACTTGCATCAAAGTTAACCTTCATCTAAGAACTTGTAGGTGGTTTTCAATAAACCATTTCAGCTTCTGGTAATGGATACTGATAGTATCATTAATTAATATATAACCTTTGGTACTTTAGTCATTGTATTTATGAACATTAAGTGAAATGACCTAAATACCTATTATTTTATGCGTATATTATATATTTCAAGCTGTAAAATGAAGGCACTACAAGAGATTAGGTTTTTTGCAAACGAAAATTTTGCAAGGATCAAAATTTTGTTCTAAATAACAGTTATTTGCAAAGATTTATGGCAGCTTCCTTGCAAAAGAAATTTTATTTTGTTCGTTGCTCAATCAAAATGTTATCCCTGCAAATAATATAGAATCTGGTATATATTCTAGTAATTGGAAGGCACATCAAATTCATGTAACTTATATATATGATATGTTTATCAATAATTATGATCAGATCAATGTCCCAAAATGGTACAAGAAAATTAAACAAGTTGCATATATCGGATTGGCTTGGAATTAGGCAGCCATGCCCGGAGGTACTTTGAAAAGATCATGCATGGTTGAATAATATTAATTAAGATAATTACTGCCGGCATGGATTAATATTAAATCAGGGTAGGGGCTGCCTATGTGAATAATTAGAAGCAGCTTGATGACCTGATGATCCAATAGACAAAGTTGCAAGGCTGTTAGCTTCAACTTCTTCCTTGTGTCTGAGTTGCTCTATAAGTAATGCAAGAGACGCTTCTTCCTCATCTCTATTCCCGTATGTAAATGGGTTATAATATTGGTTGTGGCCGACGTTGTAGCTCATCATCATGTGGTTTCTGTTATTCATCATCATCTGATCTTTTCTGTATGCAGGTTGCTGCTGATGATCGTCATCTTCTTCTTCTACTACTGGTCTTTTTCCCCTTTTAATGGTGACATACTGCATCACCCTCGATCGCAATATTAATTAATGAACACCATTATTTAATTACATGCAATTACTACACGTACGTACATGCACTAGGTATTATTAATTATATATTAGTATATAATTCTTTCATTATAAAATGCACATTCTAATTAATATTAGGCAAGTAATTCACTTCCATGCATGCATGGAAAATATTTCATGAATTTATATGAAAGATTAAACAATAAATGACAATCAAGTACATACATACATTAATATCTTTTATTTGGTGTAAAAAATTAATAATAAAAAGCTAATTATAAATGCATGATATGTGATGGGGTAGCACTACAGCTACTGCTGGTAGCTACCGTTAGTTGTAGTGTGTTTTTATTTTTGGCCTTTTTTTAACATGTATTTTTTTAACACTTTTAAATATATTTTTTTTAAAAATTCACAATCTTATTAAAAAAATACTTATTTAATCATTAAAGAAAAGAAGAAAAAAAAAAGGGGCAAGTGGTAACCCCCAGCCGGAGCTACCGGCGGTGGCTTAAACATTTCAATTCCCTGCGTGATAGCAGCCAATTGTAACGTACAGGTACTTTAGAGCTAATCTAATTAATTAGAATGTAGATTTTATAGATTGTTTTTTTAAATAAATATTTTCTACAATTTGAAGAGAGACAGATAATTTGTAAACTCCATGTATAATAGAGCTAATTGTTGAAAGTCTACAAATTATGTTAGGTATAGTTTAAATAGTGAGATGATATGAGATAAGATGGTTTTATATAAAAGTTAAAAATTGAATAAAATATTGTTAGAATATTATTTTTTAATATTATTATTATTTTAAAATTTGAAAAAAATTGAATTGTTTATTATATTTTGTATAAAAATTTAAAAAAATTATAATAATAAGATGAGATAAAACCGTTTCTATATCTGAACCCTCTTAAATAATATTAAAGAGTTGTTTAAGTAAAAAAAATGATAAGAAATGTTGATTCATCAAGCCAACTTCTAAGCTGTGCTTGTTTCGCAAGAGCTCAGTCCTACCTGTCTATTAAAGGGCAAATTCACAACCAACTCATCATATCCTACGTGTCCATTAAAGCTTACATATGTAAGTTTTTTTTTCCATATTAATTGGCATCGTTCTCTCTGTCGTTTTGCCTTTCACCAAGCTAGGGATATCGTCTCAGGAAGAGGTTCAAGGGGCATTATAGTCCTACAATCAGAGAAAACTTCTTTTCTTTTTCTGTTTTAAATGAGGATTAATTTTCAAAGAAATTGAGTTACAACTTTTAAGGAAGAAGAACTCACGAGATTCTTGCATTCATCCTCGTAAAGAGTAATGGAATCTCCAATCACCAGCTCATTTTGCCTCACAAAATCCACTGTAATTTGGAAAAGATTAGTGAACATGCATGCAGCATTGGAGATCAGACAAATCAAGTTAAGAGAGAAATCAGTCGGTGCAGGAATTACCTGTATTTTCAAGGACATACATTCTGCTCTTATTATTTGACCAATACCTGTGTAATTATCAACGTAAAGAAATGAAACATCGATCCTTAAACAACTGTTGGTCTAAATAGTGCAAAGATATTGTAAAAAGGCCCAAGAAAATTGAAGAAAGAAATCAAATGGTAATACCCAAATGATATGAACTCACTTGTATTTCACGTTCCACTCTTGGTTAGAATACACATCTCGGATCACAGTTTGGATTCCATCTTTATCAGAGAGGGTTGGGAGGTTTTCTTCTGCTTCTCTCTTTGGTGAAGTTGATGATTGAGATCATTAACCAAGAATACATTAGATCAGCTTGGATGTCGAACAACAAAACTGAAAAATGCGAGCGTAAATATATAACAGAATTTTTGAAGATTTTCTAGATGATGATGGTAATACTCTTCCATGCATTGCAAAAATGGTTGTCACTAACGAGGACTATTTTTTTTCTTTTTTTTTTAATGTTTTGTATGCAAATACCGAGAAAGAAGGGCCTAGTTATTGGGCAGTCTAGATCACAATGGTATGGCCGCATGAACAAAAGCAAATAAAAGATATTAGTGGTAGACTCTGCGCTTGTTTTCCTTTTCTCAAATTTTCCTAAAAATACAAAGAACCATACTAAAACAACATAAAACCAAACAGGCTTCTTTTAGTAAAATTCTAAGCCTCCGTTGCCAGATTGATGAAGAGAATTTACCATATAGGAGAACCTTACCTTAGGGAGCACAATCCTGCCCAAGGACCCAACATCGCTATTCTTCAACTCCTTTTTAAGTAAAACTCTAAGCCTCTACAGCCAAATTGAATTACTTAGCCATGTATAAAAGACCCAATATATATAGGAGATCATTCGCATGATATTGTAACCAGAAAATTACAATCTAGGAGATCAAATTCAGAGTTCACAGAAGCCCACCTTCTTATCCGGCGTGAAGAACGTGTAGGTATCTCTTTTGATGTTGCTGTTCTGCGCCTCAGCATCGTCAGCACCGTACACGGCCAGTCCCCGGGTATATACCTGATTCGAAGTAGCCCAGGAAGCAGGATTTTTGCTCGAACTGAGGCTCCTTTGGCGTGCCATTTTGCGCTTACTCCTTGCAACCTTGGTTGTCCAAGCATCCACAAGCCTTCTCTCTTGTTCTTTCGACAGCAAATCATGTGGTTGCTGACCCGCCCCAATTACGAAAGGATATGCCGGGTACGCCAAATGCTGACCAACCTGCTCTAAAGGAAATGCGTGGGGAAATTGCAGATGACCTTCGTGGGGTGGAAAATAATACACGAGAGAGGTTGAGAAGGGTGAAGGGGTTGAAGTGGCTCTGGTGGTTGTGGGAATGGGTGTGAAAAAGTTGTCCATTATCAGAATGAACAAGAAGATCTGAACGTGGTCTTTGGGATTGTGGTGGCCTGCGATTGCATACGGTTGTGAGGAACAGGCTGAGGCTTTGTGTGAGTGTTTGTTTCTTGTGAAACCAAATATGATATAAGAACTAAGAAACCAGAAGGGGAGCCTGAAGACACTGCCAGTGGAGATAGCACAAGTGTAAGAAAAGCGAGAGAAACGTGTCAAAAGATGCAGTGGGGTGGTTGAAGATAGAAGAAATAGAGTGAACAGATAGGCGAGGAGAGGAAGAGCGTGCTGATGGGGTGGAGTGGCTGACAGATGGCCGGAGGGTGGTAGCTTTGGGATGCCCATCTGACCACTGAGAGAGAGAGAGAGAGAGAGAGAGAGGGAGGCTTAAAATTGTCGCCTCCTTTTGCTTTAAATGTGGCAGACTTGGGCTCATCCATTCTTGCACAGAACACCACAGCTACCATATATGACTGGCCACTACGCATTCATGGCCTCCGGCCTCGTCAAACAAAACCACACCCTCTCTCACACTCTCTTTGAAATACTGGACATCCCATTCAAATTGCTATACGTGGTGCCTATTTAACTTTCTCGGTTTTTGGGTTTGTGTTTTAAAGAGAGAAGAAAAAATAGGGCATCCCCCCTCTTGGGCACTGCTTTTTCTTCTGATTTGTTCATATTGAACATGCTACTGAAGATACTTCTGAATCTGAACCACAATCCCGAACTCCGGGACTTAAATCAGCATATATATATATATATATATATATATATATATAATCTAGCAAACACGTACCCACATTTCAAGAAAATCCACTCAAGGAAGGTTCACCATGCAGCTACAGAAACAGACGTCTCTGTGTTGGCAAACGTAACTACTGATATCAAGAGAATATTTCAATCTAGTTACAGCAGTTATTTTTGTACAGATATTTATTTTTCATATTTTCTAGTTTTCGGTACTAGCTAGTTCTTTAGTTCACCTTAGATTAATCCTTGTTGCGTAAATATCATTTGCCGCTTAGGCATTATTAATGTAGCTATAGCCGGCGGTAGTACCAGAGAATAATTGAAAACGTTGTGGAAGGAGGAGTAGTATCTGTTTCTGAGTATCAACGGTACTGGTCGGGGCTAAGACGTTGATGGAGACTGGAGAGATCAGAGGTACGCAGGAGATCAGTGTCGTAGATCAGGTCGAGTGCCATGCATGGTGGTGTACTGTGTCATTTGCAAGCGGGGAAGAGAAAAAGATTTTGATTCCAAAAAAAGCCTGAAATGCGTCGGCAGGATATGCCTCATTGGCTGGTTTACTTGTTCATTTCAAGTTACCATTTTTTTTTTTCAAATATTAGCTATGCTAAGGCCAGTGGCCCAGTATATAGGGTACCAAAGATGTTATCCAAATAGTATAACGTGCAGCTTAAAATATATATATATATACATATATATATATATATATATATATATATAAGTAAATATAATGTAATTAGAAGACTTAAGCTTATGTTTTTGTAAAGTGTTTCATCTCATCTTATCATTATAATTTTTTTAAATTCTAATTTTAATTTTTCAAATCTCAAAACAATAATAATATTAAAAAATAATATTTTAATACAATTTTATTTAATTTTTATTTTTCATCTAAAACCTTCTCTCATCTCATATATGAATCCAAATAAGTTATCTTTTCACTATGATGCATTTTATAAAAATATTCTTCATTTTAAAACATATTTTTGTAAAGTGTCATGAAAAGTATTGTATTTATCCTTTTTTTTTTTAAATATAATATGTAGACCCCACATATTCAATTATTAGATTCACAATATCCACGAAACAAGCAATATTAAGTACTTTATTATATACGTTATGATCTTTATCTCTCTCCTAATTAATTGTTATAAAATGTTTGGGACAGAGGATTGCGCAGAATTGAATCACGGTATTAGCATATCATGATCCATTTGGAGTCTCAATGCCTTTGACATTCAAATGGTATTTTCTAGATCTTGATGTTATAATCTCCAGTAACAGCTAATTAATAAGACCATATCAGGATCGACAAAGTACTTGAGAGTCAGTCTATAATGAATCCCTAAAGACCCTTGAAAAGATGACGAGAGTTCTTCCGGTCGATATTATTAACAGCTAATTTAGGGCTTGCATGTTGGGAAAGTGAGATGATTTCATCTCAAAATTTTTCATTATTTTCTTCTCAAATATTATTTGAATATAAATACTTTTTAATTTTAAATATTTAACTTTGTCATCTATCATTACATCTAGTTAATCATTACAACTTTTTCAAACTTTCAAACAAAACATAAAAAATAATACAACTTTTCAAAATTTAAAATAAAACTAATGTTAGAAAAGTTATATTATAACAAGATTTTTATTTTATAATATTTTTATTCAACTATTTTTTTCTTATTTTTCAAAATCTAATAAAATATCTTAAGTACTCAAACCATTTCACTACTATTTGTAAAATTCTTATCTCATCTCATCACCTAAACATCACATAAAATTGACTGCACATAAAGTTTTTAATATATATTATATCTCATGATAATGGAAATTAAGATGCCACTGATTATACATGATTATACATATACATGCATATATATATATATATGTATATGAGAGAATTATATATTGGACGAGGAAACTCAAACTTGTTTATATTCTATGATTTAATTATTAATTACTTTATTACTGGAACTCTTAATTTCTTTGTTGGAGTCGATATGTTGGAATCGTGAGGCTAATTTAAAACAGGAACACACACACCAATGACGGAATATCATTCAATTAATTATTAAAGTCGAACAATAAACGAGAGAGCAGCAGCTTCTTGTACGTACGTATACAGACCTGCAGGGTCAATTTTAAATTAAATTTGGAAGAGAAATTCCGGAATTTAAAATCCAATTTTCAGATAATTGTCTCTCGAAATCCAAAGAAAACATGTACACATTCAAAGGATTTGGACGTTAAAATTACAAGAATATTATACACACTACAAGAAAAGCTGCTTATTACCACGAGTTCTTGTTCCACGACACAATATCGTGACAATCAATGAATTTTTTGTCACCAGAGTAATCTGTGGGAGCGAAATATGTCATTTACCATGAGATCACAGTAGTGACAAATACTTTATTGGCAATAATATTTTTTTTCACGAATTTTATCATTTAATGCCACCATTTTCATGTAACGAGAAAAAGAATCCAATAATTAATATTCTTCGTGGCTTAAAACTTTTAACCTCAGAATGTATGTTTTTTTCCACCAGATAAACATCATCGCTATTGAGCACGGGATGATAGGCACATGAATCCGTGAGTACATGTTATTTGCCACGACCTGTGTCAGGCTTTTCCCACGAGTTTTTGTTGCCGCAAAAAATACTTAATAAAGCTTACTTTACGCGCGAGTTCTCATCCTCTCTATTTTATTTTGCAGAGTTATTTCACCACTTACCCAGCCGTTTACCCCCTTTCCCACCCCTGTCCCCCAAACTCGCGATAAGCAAATGTGAGAAAATTGGGCCTTTTCCGACAACGCCGTAGCTCACCCTCTTCGCCGCTCATAGGATCCCCGGAAGCCCCAACCACTCTGAAGCTCACCGACTCAGGCATTTCCACGAAATTCCTCATATTTGGTTTGCCCTATCCTCCAGAACCCAGTTCATCAGGCCGCAGTGTGTGCGTCTCACGGAGCCAAAGAAAGCCACGGTAAGCCTTTTCCAGTCTCCCTTCGTTTTCTTTCTCATTGAAGTGGCATGATTCTGTAAAATAAAATATATATATATCTATGCATGCTTACCGTTTCTGGCATTTTGTAAATTTTTATATTTGCTTTAAATCTGTGTAAATTGAGCTGTCCTGTGATGGAAGAATGATAGTGTTTATAAATTCCAACATAGATAACTTACTAGGATGCATATATTGCAAATAATCAGCTACTGGTGGGTAAACTTAGTACCGTTAAAAATAAAACATGTCCTTTGAGCTTGAGTGTAGGGCTTTTTGCTTAATCAAAGTACCTACTTTGATTAAGCAAAAAGCCCTTCTAAATGCTTGTATATATGCCCCATTATCAAGCTTCATCTGCCAATGACTTTTTGCTGAGATAAACTGCACGTAAATACATCTTCATGCACTGCTGTAAATGATGATTACAACACGGAAATTGTAGTTCTAACTTTGAGATCAAGGAATATGCCATATTTACTTATATAAAAAGAGCTTTTATTTATGGGAATATGCTCAAATTTTTATTTTTATTTTTAATTTTAAGATGACGGTACCTAATTTTATTAGATGATCATCGATCGACTTGTGAAGAAAACTGGATTTACCATATATATTGAACTTAATTAATACAAAAGTATTCCAAAACTAAGCTTAAAACATTATAAGAAAAAATTATATTCTATATATACCAATTATTGCATGATCTCAACGACGAAAGTTGGATATATAGTCCTGATCATCAAGTAGGTAATAAGATTTCAATCAAGTCATGGGGTGTATGGCTTTGGTGCAGAAAATGACCGGGAGGAATTAAAGGCTTTGTTTCTGATTGCAAAAGAGGCGGTCATGTCGACGTACAGAGATTATGAATTTTCTATAAACATGTTCTAACTCCATATGAGCTAGCATGAATTAAATCGAACACTTAAAAGATAAATTCATAGATTAGCTAGATCATCATCTATATCAAGTATATAAGAATTGTCAAACCCATGGGGCCCCCGCCATGCAAGGACTATTACCCTAAGATCATGATCCATATATACACAAAACCAAATTCATTTTGCTTAATTTCTAGCATTTTGACTTGAGCTAGCTCGTACTAGTGCAGTACTATTAGTAGATCCAAACGTGAATATTCTTCTATCTTGCCTTTTCTTTTTGAGCTTCTTTTACATATAATAACCCACCTTTTACCCCATATATAATGCGTTTGAAATCAACCAACAAATAACCAACATATGAAAGTGTGTGTGTGGGGGCATGTAAGAAGGCAATCAATGATGAAACTCATCTCAGGTTCGAATTGTGGAAAAAGTACTGTGCATGAGCTTTTAGATAGAGCAATGTATCTGTAATTATTTGAGCAATGGATATATAATTATTTGAAAGGATACTGTGCATGAGCTTTTAGATAGAGCAATGGATCTGTAATTATTTGAGCAATGGATATATCCATTATTTGAAAGGATATATAATTACCCCCATGCCCCAAAGCAAATAATATACTAAAAGCTGTCATATATCTAGGCATATATCATGGTATGCCTTTTCAATCATTTGTACATTTTGAAAGTATATAATATAACCACCACACAAAACTTATTGGTTCTTTGCTCTTATCTGTTTATGCCACCATACTTGTATCTTATTTTGAGTGATTTTATACCCATCAGTATTGTTAATTCAGCCTAACCATTTAACTGTTTTGTTCCTTGTTCCATGTGTAGCTGTTTTAAATCATAATATATATATAATTATGCAATTATATATAAGTTTAAACATCCTGTTGTAACACGTACATGATGTTTTTTGCGTTTTCTTTTGTGGTTTTCGATGAGGGGCTTCTTTGGCATTGAATTTTTTCATGAAACTTATTTCTGAAACATATGTCAAGAAATATGCATGCAGTATATATAATACTGTTTGACAGTAGAAAGCTTATCTATTTCATTCTCAGGAAACAACAGAAATCCAGCATTTTTGGAGCAACAGGCCTTTGAGCTCATGTAGACTTGATGACGAATTTATGTGAGATCAGATTAATGCTTTCTAATCTGTGTATATGTCCTTCATCCCATCCTCAAAGAGTGGTTAAATTGCCAGTAGATATAATTCCCTCATGTACTTGGAATATCAGTTGTAATGAAAACTGTAGGTTTCATGGCCTTGAATTCTTAATGTGATGAATACACATTAAGGTAAAAGGTTGACATCACATTTGGTACTGTAATTCAGTTGGGAGATTGCATGCCTCCTTTTGTGTCTCTATGGATGTTTGCATTTCTTGTACATCTTGGGAATGTGCTCAGATATAGTATATTGACAGGTTATTATGGAAGTCAATGATAAGTGTATCGTTTGTATGTGTTTCTTTGCAAGAAATTGCCAAATACTTGAATTCTGAATGGGGTAACAGGAACATTGTGAATGGGGTTTTCATAATATTAATCATGGTTATTATGAATTGTAAAATTTATATATTCAATATGGCAAACATGTTATTCTCATTTTCCCATTTCGTCTAGAAAAGTAGGTTATCAAATACTCGGTTTTGCACCACTTTGAAGGGATGGCAAAAAAGGATACGACTATGTTTTTCCCACTAGGAAAATTGATGTGAAAAGATTTACTTGTACGGCAAACCAGATGGATAATAATCAATAGCCACGAGTTTTGACTGGGGTGGAAATGCCTAGTTTCCACCACTGAAACCTTTTCCCACCACCATGGTGTATGGATGTAGCATTTTCCCGAGTAATTGGTTAAATGGAATGGACTTATTTCCAATAAATCCAAGTGGCGGGCAATAATATTTTGCCAAAACATAAGAGAATGGGTATTAATGTATTGCCACCAGAACTAGTTGTCCGAAACAAATATTTGTCATTACAGTATCCAATGGGGATAAATTGTTTGCCATATTATGTCCCATGATTGTATACATAGAATATAGCCTTTTCCGACTACTCGTTCCGACACTAAACATCTATTACCAATCAAATCATGTGGTGGAAAAAGGTGGAGTTTCACAATCACAACCCAAGTTGTGCCATAATAGGCACCACGAAGTTGGTCGGAATTATATAACTGGAACCAGAAGATATAATTACATATATCTTTTTGCTACCAAATTTTCCATGAACGGTCTCGTGGGAAACATATATATCCCGACCTAGCATAAGTGTGGCAAAATAATTTAACTTACCACAGTTAAAGAAATCCAAATAGCGTTTGCCACAACACCATACTAATTTTCCCACTAACTCATTTCGTGGTAAATATGAGTCTATTTCCACGAAATTTTTTAACCGTGACAAAATAATATTCCCCACTTATTATATGCCACCAACCTCCCACGAATGTAATTTGGTGGCATAAATGTTATAGCCACTTAATGGTAGCCTTTTCCGACAACTCTCAACCATGGCAAAAAGCTGGTTTTGTTGTAGTGACATACTCGATCTCTCGAATTCACAAATTAACTAAATTAGGGTCTGGGCTAATTAGTTCACGTACGTCTTTTCATTGAAAATATATACGTAATGGGTTAATATTAAATTAATGTTTGTGAACTAATTTGGGCAGAAAGCCAATTAATGCCTGCATCGATCATAGAATTAACAGTCTTCGAAGTCGATCTCATTAACGATCGATCATCCACCACCTCCATTTTCCCACTTGATGACGACGACGACGATGGTAATTTTATATCATGAGGTTCCTTAATTTTGCTACGTTCGTACGTACCAGAAATGAGCTGTTCCAATATTTCTAAAATCTGAATTTAATCTTCAATAAATTATGTGATTAGAATCTAGTATAGATAACTATCATAATATCATATTATTGCATCTTCTCACCACTTGGGCAAATCCCATCCTATTTGGATACAGAGTCGATCTCATCTAACCATTACAACATTTTTAAATCTCCACATAAATATAATAAACAATTCAACTTTTTTAAATTCTAAAACAATAATAATATTAAAAAATAATATTTTATTCAATTTTCAACTTTTATCTCAGCACATCTCATCTCAACTCACTATCCAAATCTCACAGATTTTTAACTAATTCCCTTTAGAAGTGAGAAAGAGAGAAAAAGAACATAAAACTAAATGCAGCCAAGATTGAAGTACAAAATTTATAGAGAACACCTCACCTTTGAAAGCATATATGCAATGGGGTCTGCATGCAGTGAAATGTACTGTGTGCCGGACAATGGTACTGAGAGGTTGATGTAGATCGAATATTTGAAGAGGAACTCAATGGTCCATAAGTAGAGAACTCTTGTCGGTTCTTAGTGGTCGCCTCATTTTTGAGAGATAAGTTGGTGCCCAAGTGGGGATGGTTGTGTTGAAGTTTCCCTCTCGTGTGTCGTGTCATATACTTTCGTTGTTTTAAGAAGTTTTAAAATTAGGTTTGCATAATGTTTGGAATGTGAGTATAAGAGAGCTGTTGAAATTGATGAACTTGACCAATTTTGACGCCATGTCTGGTTTGTTTCTCACCTCTTTGGCAATACATATTAAGTTGATCAGAGCCCAGTGCCCACCTTATGTCCATCCTACATCCAAATTGTAAGTTTCTTCATTTAGTTCCTAGGGTTGAAGAAGCAGGTCTTGCACAAACAGAAAGAAATATGGGTCAAAGAACATACTCCAGACGGTCTAATTAAAGGCATTAGAAAACTGGTAAAACTAAATTGCGCGATTAATTATAAATGACACTTACAAACACTAGTCAATTACTTTTAGCTGACAAAATAATATGCACACTACAAGAGTTTGTCTAACATTGAAATATCCCAATTAGAAAACAGAGGATTAAAAATCAATATGTTAACCACAAGAAACTTAGGCATGACCCAACCAACCATGCTCTCATTACAGAGAAGCTTAAATTACATGCGTAGAAACAATAATGTCCACTTGAATGTGTTTTTGTTCCTATATCTTTGAGTTATTTCTAATAATTGACTCACTATTCCTTGACGTAGCTTCTAATTGACCAAGTAGACAACAAAATTGTCAAGCCCACTAATCAAGAGCAATACATACCAATCATTTTGCAGTTTAAAAAATGACCCAATTTATCAATATTCTTGCAAAGAGCGTGCCAGAATCGGAGCGCAGCAGCAAGGTCATAGACTTAAGGCCACTGCTCTATAACAGTATTTAGGGGGCGGCTTATTCTCATGTATAGTGAGTGCACCACCTACCATGTAGTTACAATAAATGAAACCACTCATCAAAAGTATTATTGATTTTATAAGGCAGGTTTCCCTATATGCGTCACTAAAATATACATGAAGCATGTTTTAAATATTTTCCAACAATCATAACTTTCCATCCATGGTAGTCAATACCAAAGATGCTAGAAAACAGAACAATGGTACCAGTAAATTGTGGAATTTACAAAATTTACTGATTTGCTAACATTCTAGCTCAAAGATTCTCCTGTAATTACAGGGTTAACTCTGAGCGGTTCATAATACTATGAGGAATAATATAGTTGGCACCAAATGATCTCCATATGATTCTGCACAGAAAGTGTCACCACATCCATCAGAAAGGTGCAACTTTCTACCTCAAAATGGAAACTGATTTCTTCACATGTTTTTGAAGCATGGACTCAACTCTTATGGTAAAGACAAGTGTTTACTTTCAATCTTTTAGAGATATTTTGATGCCTCAAAAAAACTTAATGTCGCTTTATGCGGCAAATTCAGTATTTACGACAGAATGAACATTAATACCAACAAAGGCAGCAAAACAGTTCATGGAGCCGGCAGAACCATTTTCTTAATTATATGTTAAAAATATCAGCTTTTAATGAAGTTCAACTACGAACAAGCCACTAAAGGGAAGGATAAGAACAGGTTACACCCTTTTAGAGAACAAGAACTATGAGACAAGATGTAAGTTCCAAACCAAGCCCTTATCTTAGAGTAAAAGAGCATGGCTATAGCCTATTGCATAAAAGAAAGGGCCGAAGGCCATGGCCTGTTTGCATGTCACAAGCTCACAGTTCGTTTGCATGTCTGTTGTCATAAACACGTACTGCTATCCATCTAACCAGACATCGAATTAACAAGATTAAGCCAATAATCGAGATCAACAATGGAATAGAACCTATATATAGCTGACAAAATAACGGTTTTTACTGATAATTACAGACAAAATCTCCATTTCTGAAACAATCAGACTTGACTTAGAAAGTAGGGAAAAATAGGAAAAACAATTATAGAACAACCATGACATTGACTGGACATAAATTTTCAACAATTATCATTGTCATTACTATGCACAACCGCTCCTAGAATAACATCAAAATGAAATGGCAATAATTCACAACTTCCCTAAGAGTAAGAGATTTGTTAGACTACCATTATTTTCATCTTTTATATTTAGAACTTCCATCTCACAAACACAAAGCAAGTGCATATCATTAAAACATTTTGCAATAAAGTACCTTATGGAAACCCTTAAGGTAACAAAAACACAAGTTTGACAGGAAATACGAGACACAGTGTCCTCTACAAATGGTTTAAACATGCGACCTACTTGGAAAGGAAATCAAGCATAAAACTACCAGAATGATGAAAATTAAGAAAGCAACTTATTTTGTTGGATGATACCATTAATGAAACGAACAAAACCTTAATAGAAAGCACGGTATCATGTACCATTGATGCCAAGCACTCACACAACAAGAAGGGGATTTTCTCTTTGCAGCATTCTGATAAGGAAATTTTTCCATGGTTGTCAACAAGCTAGAATCATGGAATCACTGAATTTCTATTTTGAAGCTACAAGTATTTCTAGGATCATGTAAGAAGAAAAAAGGAAAGAAAAACTTCATAACTGAGGTGAGAGGGATGGATTTCTGAATAGACTCTGAGACACTACACTTTATATAGAGGTGATAAAGTGGTCTACTAAGATGCATGCAACCAAAGAGGCCAAGGTGACAACACCTGCCCTAGGCTGTTAAATAGCTGCCAGTCGTCAAATATGTAACGCTAAACCTGCTAGGCATCATGGCAAAAACTTTCGCTCTAAAACAATAAAGTAGATAAGGCGGAATCAATTCATTACTCAGTTCTGTTTTTCAATTAATACTTATAAAATAGAATTAAAAATTAATTCCTGGCAAGAATGCAAATTTAAAGCCACATCCTACTCACAGAAACTGAATGACATCTGACCATCCAGTTGGCTATCCTTGGCTTGAGCAAAACTAACATCGTCTTCATTTATAAAGAGCTGATCAATTGCTCTTCATAAGTATAAGAGAAATAGAGCAGAACACTTATGTTCTTTTATAAGGAATTGATGTCTATTTTTTCTTTATTTTTATTTATTTTATTGCTCGTGTCAAAAGTAGAGTTCATTGTGCATACTTCCTCAAAAACCTCAGAATTATTATGGAAAAAGATTGATGATACAGGTCCAATGGTTGTGAAGTTCTAGCTACTAGTGTTTAGAATAAAAGATTGGTCACCGGGATATCAAAGAAAAAATATGAAATTGATAATTTTATGAACTGAAGAAGAAGAAAGAGACCTAAGTATATACTTTCCCAAGTAAATGTTAGAGCTTACAGCTCTGATCAATTCAATGTTTTAATAATAACTGGGAGGAAATGCATAATTTTGACTGAACAAATTTGTTCAACTCAGAATTGCATTCATAATCTGTGACAAGCCTAAGTTTTAACACATAACCCGATCAAGCTTGACTCAAAGTTGTCCTAAGAGGGTGAGGCAGGGTTAATCCACTACCACATTTAATAACAATGTCTGTGATAATATAAAACCCCGGATGTATGAACCATGCTGCGTTTTTATCTAGGCTGCTCAACATTTCTTTGTCACCCTTAAAAGGTAACCACAAAAGTAAAAATGGTATTTCAGCCTTCCAGTTTTACAAGCCAGATTTTAAGCAAATATTGTGCAAAAACCAACAAACACAATGGATAACTTGAAAAACAGATAGCATCTACTTATTTAGAAATTCCAGCTGAAAGCCCTCATTATAAGTTCAAAAGGAAGAAATATGACAATACATCTGGACCAAAGTCAATTACAGTGAGCCATCACTGAAGACACGAAGCAACACGCCCGTGCAACCTTTTCGTTATTCAGCCATTGATAAACATAAATGATGGATGATTACAAGATAAAAACACACTACGCACATTGTGTAATTGGACTTAATCATAATCATGGCTTCCTGCAATCACCTTTTCACCTAATATACTACCAATGCGGGGCTTTAACACCTGCTCATCCACTACCTTTACATTTAGAATCGAATTCCAATTCTGGTATCACATCTTTCGGTCTTTCCTTTGTTGCTCAAATCATTCGAAGGACAAAGTAACACTGTGGATCCTACTAAGATAATCCCGAAATCACTCAATCTTTTGTTAAGTACCGGTTCATGATTCAAGCGTCGGCCTCTCAAGCATACGCGTAAATTCATGAAAGAAAAGCAAAACAAAAGAAAAACATACTTTAATTAAGCAACCGACTACTAGACTAGTATGTGCTCTCAATCCAACAGAGCGCAATACCAAATTATCGTAGACATACTGATTAGGCAACATTCTACAAGCATGTTAAGTGTGAAAAATAAAGAGAAATCAAGAGGATGTTGATTCGTTAAACTTTGTCTGTTTCGTGGTGAAAAATGGAGGTACTGACTACTGATTGTTACCTGCAAGTGGTCACCCGTCACTAGGTGAAACGGCACTGGAACTTTGGGAAAGTAGTGGTGCAGCGCATGCAGATAGATACGCTCCTCTCATTCTGCGTTGAAAGTGAAACCGTCGCTCAAACTGGCAAAAGTCCAACTTAGCCCCACCTTTTGAAAATTGCGTGTCTTAATTAATTTTTTGTCCTTTCATTATTTTCTAAATAACATTAAATATTTAATAAATTAATTAAAAATAATAACCACTTTCTCAAATCCAAACAGTCGTCAGTTTGAAATTGTTGGGTTAACCGAGACAGAATCGGGCCTTCCGAATTGGAAACAAAAAATGGGCCTCAGCCTCGGCTTAAAAGCTAAAGAGGAGTAAAAAATTTAAAAATTTTATATACAGTCACTTTTATATATTTTTTATACATTTAAGTGATATGATTAATTGTGTATTAAAAAAATTAATGCAACTAATTATATCAGTAAAGTGTGTAAAAAAACATATAAAAATGACTGCACGTAACATTACTCTAAAAAAATTATGCTTAAACAAACTCAAATGAACTCAAACGGGTGTTATGGGCATAGCCTGTGGGCCGTGGTCCAGTTTTTATTCAATTAATGGTTATGGGTCTTGTGAGTCTAAAGGTTGATCTGGTCGAGTTATTGAGTTCAGTCCATTGAGTTTATTCATTCCATAAGTTGGTAATCCGTTAATTCAATTGATTGAGTCTTTGGTGTTTTTTGTTGATGAATTAGTTGATGAACTCCATGGGGCTTTAGTGTTTTCGAAATTGGATCTTAGATCCAGTTATCATCAAATACGAGTCTTTCCTAGTGACATTCCAAAAATAGCATTTTACACTCACGATGGTCACTACGAATTTTTGGTAATTTTGGTCTCACAAATGCACTGGCCATATTTTAAAACTTAATGAATGCTATTTTCCGTCCATTTTTTAGAAATTTTTTAGTAGTTTTCTTCGATGATATACTCATCTATACTAAAACCTTTGAGGATCATGGACAACATCTTGAGTTAGTGTTGGAGGTTCTGCATAAACATCAATTATATGCCACACAAAAAAAAAAAAAAAAAATCCAAGTGTTGTTTTGGGCGTGCTGAAATTGACTACTTCAGCCACTTGATCTCTAAAAATGTTGTTCGAGCTAATCCTTCAAAAATAGAATCTATGCTTAACTAGCTCTTTCCAACTACTCTTAAAGCCCTACGTGGGTTTCTATGTCATACAGGTTATTATAGAAAATTCATAACAAGGTTATGGTATTATTGCAGCCCCACTTACAACTCTTCTTCAAAAGAATTCTTTCCACTGGTCAATAGAAGTAGAAAATTCATTTCATGCCCTCAAAAAAGCAATGACCTCACCCTCAGTTTTAGCACTTCTTGATTTTACTAAACCTTTCACCATTCAATGTGATGCATCAGGTTGTGGCATTGAAACAACACTTTTGCAACAAGGAAGGCCCATTACATTCATGAGCCAAGCTTTAAGGGAAAGGACACTCAACCTCTCAACATATGAGAATGAATTATTGGCATTGGCTCTGGTTGTTAGGAAGTGGCAAGCATATGTTCTTGGGCAAAACTTTGTAGTGCAAGTTGATCAACAAAGTTTAAAATATTAGTTGGATCAACATGTGGGCACCCCAACACAATAAATGTGGCTAACTAAATTGTTGGGGTATGATTTTAAGGTTCATTATAAAAATGAGAAAGAAACTTGTGTGGCTAACATGCTGTCAAGGAAATATGAAGGGGAGCTATCTGCTTTGACCACACCAATGGCTACTTGGTTGGCTCAATTAAACTTTGACTATGTTACTTCTGCTAAATTGATTTCTCTACAGGAACAATTTGAAAAAGGTTTGCTTGACCAGAAAAAGTATACTAAGAAAGATAGGCTTTTTTTTTACAAGGGCATAATTTATTTCAGAGTTAATACTCCCTTAAAAGATCAATTGATTCAACTTTTCCATTGCAATCCTCAAGGAGGTCATTCTGGCTTTCACAAGACTCTTCATAGAGTTAAATCAAAAAATTTTTGGAAGGGGATGCGCAAGAATATTAAAACATTCATCAGAGAATGTGATAACTGCTAGTGAAATAAGAGTGAGAATATTCATACGCCAGCGCCTAGGACTCCTTCAGCCCTTACTAATTCCCACTAAGGTATGTCATGACATTTTCATGGATTTTATTGAAAGATTTCCACTACCTCAGGGCTGTAATGTAATTATGGTGGTGGTTGATAAGCTATCTAAGTATTCTCATTTTATCTCCCTCATTTATCCATATGCTGCCTCTAAAATTGCTCACATTTTTATGGATAATGTATTCAAACTCTATGGCATGCCATGCTCAATTATCACTGACCGAGATCCTATGTTCACTAGCATTTTTTGGAAGGAGTTGTTCAGGCTTCAACTTCCTTGAAACTCAGTTTGGTTTATCATCCACAATCAGATGGCCAAACCGAGATTGTCCACAAAAGTGTGAAACAATATTCAGGGGATAAGCCTCGAGATTGGGCCAAATGGTTGTCCTTGGTCGAATGTTGGTACAATACCAATATCCATTCATTAACTCAACTCACCTTCTTTGAGTTAGTTTACAGCTACCCACCCCCAAGAGTCCTACCCTATTGCCCCAACACAACCCAAGTCCAAGCTGTAGAAAATATTCTATGCACAAGAGATGAAATTACTAGGCTACTTCAACACATCCTCAACTTGGCTCAAGAACGTATGAAATGATTTGTAGATTTAAAAAGAACAGGACAAAGTTTTGAAATTGGGGATTTTGTGTACCTTCAATTACAACCCTATTGTCAACATTCCATGGTTGCTCGTCGGAATTTGAAGCTTTCACCACGATTCTGTGGGCTTACAAGATTTTGGGCTTTTAAGCAGGAGCCAGAGCATATTTTAGTGAGAAGAATGGTGCAGCGCTGTCGTCATGTGGAAATTGAAGTTCTTATTCTCTAGAAAGGGCTCTTAGCAGAAGAAGCATCGTGGGTTAATTATCAAAACATTGCTTCAAAATTCCTTGACCTTGTGGGAAAGGTCCTCTAAGGTGAAGGGAATGTCACGGGCCTAGCCCGTAGGTTGTGGTCCAATTTTTATTTAGTTAATGGTTATGGGTTGTGAGTTTGAAGGTTGGTCTGGTTCAATTATGGAGTCCAGTCCATTAAGTTTATCCATTCAATATGTTGACGACGTGTTTCGTATACTTTTAGGCTAGGCCTTTGGCAATTCGAGCCTTCGATCTTGAGTCTGCAAACACAGAAATAACTCTGAAGTCCAGCGGCTAGAATGGCGACTAGGTGGAGCCTTTGATGCTTAAATCAATAGAGTTCGAAGGAGAGAATTCAAACATAGTTGTAATAAGCAGAACTTAGAGAGTCCAGCCCATATTTTGGCGAATGTGGATTGTTTTTATACCTAGGTTCGAAGTCAAAAGCACATGTCCTGCGGCTGGGCGGAGAGACGTCTTCTAGGAGCCCCTTATGTCAGGCTTCATCTAATATAGCGTGGCCCTATGGTATTGTTTTAGAGTTTAGTCTCGTCGAGATGGCATGTCCATTTCCTTCTTTGTTGGGATGGCATTCCACACCAAGGGTGACAATCCAGCACTGACCTGAAATCTCGAACTTATATAGGTCAAGAACCTATGATCGGACAGCCTGATGGCTGGCAGGTGTGGCCTTTGGGAGTTGGCCCTTTGGGATTTTTGAGGATTCCCTCCATTATTGGGGTTGGGCCTATCCTCTTAAGCCCAAAGAGTAAAAACAATCCCCCTAACACAATAAATTATTATTCGGTTAATTCAATTGACTGAGTTTTGGGTGTCTTTTGTTGATAAGTCCAATGTCCTAGGCTCACGTAGGGCTTAGCCTTAATTTTAGTTGTTGTTTTGATTTGGGCAGTAACGTTGTCGATTTGTTGTGGGTTGGTGCCTTCAAATATTATTAATGAAAAAGTGAAGAAAAATTGCAACATTTTTTGTTATCCATGAGATTGATAATCTCGAATTGATCTTACTTGTCCAACCTTCCTAATAATCCTCCTAATTAACGATTGGACCCACTAGGGATTGCAGATAGATTAATGCTACTCAATTTCGTCATTTTGTACCTTTAAAATTATCACTAATGCAATTATATTTTTTTCTTTTTTTAAAAAAATATTTTTTAAATATCTTTAAACTTTTTAGAAAAAAAAATACAAAATTACTAGTAATTATTTTTTAAAATATTAAATAAAAATAAAATAAAATATATGAAAAGATCAAATTAACGTGACAATGGACATGTAGCTGCGGCGGAAAAAATAAGAAAACACAACGGGGGCGAGGGAGGGAGGACAGGACAATGGACATGTAGCTGTCGATGTGCACATTTCCGATTTTCCAAAAAATCAAATCCAAAATTTTTGTTGGCAGGAGGAAGGGACCGTGCCACGGAACTACCACTAGTAACAATTAACAACCACCTTTTTTTTCTTTCTTTCTTTCTTTCTTCCTTCCACCACTAGTACTATTGAGGTCCACGTCCCAGAAACTAATCCTCATGATTCATCGACACTCAACTGTCCCACATCATAGGACCACGTTTTTTAGTGGGGTTCCCGACCACTCCACTTCAACAATATCCACATTCATCTCTAAATATATTACTTATTTTATTTTTATTCTTTTAATTAATAATAATGTGCTCACAACTCTTTTACGATTATATTATAATTTATTTTACAATCAATGAGTATAAATTACATTTCATTTTATTTTATTAAAAAATTACTTTTAATTTTATAAAATTATCCTCTAATTGTAAGTGATATTTTCAACAGGAAAAACCCGCGAAACATGAATTAAAGAAGAACCACTGTATCTGTACGCAAGGAGGTAGTCCGTAGTCGTCCCCACGTGGGAGGGAACAGGACATTAGCGTCTGTCCAGGGAGAGATAAAGGTGAGAGTGTAGAAGCAGCTGTACGTACGAAGTAAGCCGTGCATGGCAGCGTCGCCTGATCTATTCCATCGGTTAGGTGGGTCGACGGGGCACGTGCAACTCGATCCCATTCTGGGGGATGATCCTGCCCAGCCCCATGGTCCATGTTCCCTGACCTTTCAGACTACTTGATCTCCTGATCACAGACCCAAACCATTAAACCCAGCAATGGTTCCCCCCACCCTTTTTTTGTATAGATATCAATGGAAGTATATGGGGGCCGGGAACCAAACTGTTTGGACATTGATACTCTGAATTAAATCTATATTAAAAAAATGTCACATGGGATTATATTATACGTACCTGATGCATGTGTCTTCTATAGGTTAACCGTACGTGTAATTATGATTTTATTGGGGCGGCGTCGTTAATTTACAAGAATAAACAAGAAAATTGCATGTGGCTTAATTTGCATGGCTAGATTCAAAAGTGGCAATATTATTTATCATTTGTATCTTATGATCATTACAGTTTCCTATAAAATATATATATATATCGGATCGGAAGAGTACTAAAAGAATAGAAAGATTTAATTCTGTCATTCAAAAAAATGCATGCGAGATGTTTAATTTTTTTAGATAAAGACGGTAGCTCAATTTTATTCATAAAAATCGATCGAAAATGCACCGACGGTTTACGCCAGTCGACGGTTGGTGCGCGAAGGGCCGAATCCCAACGGTTCGCCCTTCGAATTGGGCAACAAATGGAACCGCGCGCGCAGGGTCGGATTGCACAGACTCGATCGGGACCACCAGGCACAAATGGCACGACATGATGTCAGACAGAACAGAAGTGAAAAATAAATCAAAAAGGGAAAATAAGATAGAAGACCCAATAGAGACTGTACATGAAAGTGGAATGACAGAGGAGGAGAAAAGACAGAAAGAGAGAGAAAGGTAGAGAGGAGCTAGCAAGGAAAGGAAGAGGAATTCAAGCAAAGAGAGGAAAAAGGAGCTGCTGAGGTGTTCCGACACAGCCACCACCCATCAACGACCACCTGGACATCGTTTCTTAGGCTGCTCTTTCGCCGTCTCGTTCTCCCCTCTTCCCTAGTGGTCCTTCCTCTAATCTAACCCACCTATCCCTTGGAAGTTGGATCATACTTCTTCTTCTCCTCCTCCTCCTCTGGTGATTATTCTTTTTGATGATTAGAATTGCTAGCTCTTGGGTGAGTCAGACTGTGGACTGGAAGATTCGAGTGTCTACAAGATTCAGGTAGAGTTATGATTTTATTTGGGTGTGTTTGTGTTGCCTCTCTCAAATATATGTATATAGGATGCACGCTCTGATCAAAGCGGTGAACTTGGGTTTCAGGTTCTATCATTGTTCCGTTTCGATCATATGGGTTGCTGATCAGAGATGAGACGACTCATGTGTCTCTGGGTTGCCTGAGATCTCTCCCTTTCTCCAAAGATTTAAGACCTCTCCTTTCTGGGCTTTATCCACGTCTATAATCCTCTCTCCAGATAGCAGAAAAAGCAGCTCTTTCCCCACCTTAAATTGTCGCAGTACCTTCTTTATTAGAGAGAGAGGACCGGGGTGGTAAAAATCTTGGAGGATTTTGTTGGGTCTAACATAAAGAGATCGATTGAGTTCTTGATTTATTTTTATTTTTCCATCTGGTTTTTATTCTAGAGTTAAGGGCTTTGGTTTTGTGGAGAGTACTGGGTCGGTAGGTGGAAACGAGAAGAGGATTGCATGCACAAGGGTAACGATGGCCGTTAGTCTTTGCACTGTATAGATTCTCAAAGCCTAGCTAGGGACAGACACGTTGAGTTTCCAAAACTGAAACGGTCCAAATTGTGTCCTTTGCCAAAACCTGCATGCGCACCAATTAAAGCCAAACCCCAACCAAAAAATCCTTTCTTGATATATAGACGAAACCACGGCAAGAAAAATCGCAACCACTAGAAAGGAAGAAAGAGAGACAAAGATGCACCAAGAGAGAGATGGGGGAGCACCAGAAGAAATAAGGCAACAACAAGAAGACCGGAGACTGAAGCCTATTCAAGCTGAAAACCAGCAGCAGCAGCAGCATCATCAGCCTCAAAAATGCCCTCGCTGTGAGTCTCTCAACACCAAGTTTTGCTATTACAACAACTATAGCCTGTCTCAGCCGCGTTACTTCTGTAAGGCTTGTAGAAGGTACTGGACTCAAGGAGGAACCCTCAGAAACGTCCCCGTTGGCGGCGGTTGTAGAAAGGGAAAGCGTGCCAAAACCTCGTCATCTTCTGGCGCCGAGAACACACGGTCTCAGCAGCCACAACAAGTACAACAAAATTTGACCAACCGACCAGCTATAATCCCCTCCAATCCAGTTAACACCACAAGTTCAATTCTAACGTCCACAGAAGCTGCTGGTAATTTGGCTACTCCATCCATCCAGTCAGTTGCGCCGTACTATGCGGGAGGTGGGTATCTGTCCTCTTTGGCAGCAATTCAATCATTGAATCAATCACATTCTTTCAGCACTCAAGCTCTCGACGTTGGCGGTGATTTGGGGAGTTCTTCAAATTTGGATCTGCTACAAGGGTTTGCAGTACCTTCTTTTGGATCCCAACAGCAGCAGCAAATTCAGCATAGGCAATTTTATCAAATGAGCAACAGAGATAGAAACGTGGAATCTGATCTCTATCCTGAAGAAACTTTGAGTCAATCAAGCAGGCCTCCCAGTTCTTCCCATGATTGGCATCAGAGCTTTCTGTACAATACTAACCCCGTGGTCCCTGATACTACTTTGTGGAGTATTAGCACCATCGCCAGTACTACCGCTGCTGGTAACACTAACAGCAATAACAATGGTGGTTCTACTTCGAATCCAGGTCAGTGGCCTCATGATCTGCCAGGATATGGCCCTCCTCCCTGACCTTCTTCAGCCATTTTTATACGCTCCCTCGAGCTCCAAAAATCAAACAGCTGCATAATTTGAGGAGTTCCTTTACTTTTGTACACCACCCCCCAAAAAAAGAAGCCCATTAAACCTCTACGTATACCCTTTTTGTCTACTTGGTTTACTTTGGATGGTTTGGGGTATGATTTGGTTCGTCATAGAACAAAGAGTGGTTAGAAATTTGTGATTTGGGTATTCATTGTAAATGAAAGATTAGGGGGCCAATCGTGTTCGTTCTTTACATATCGAACAGAATTTCTGGTTTGAGCTGGGTTGCTTTGAAGTTCATAATCTGATTAAAGTTAATACCTGCATGTTTGAGCTTTTGTTTGGTTGCTTAATCTTCTGCTTTATTGTGCATATAACGAGTAAAATGATTCTTAAAAGACGGGCTTTCCTTCTTAATTTTTTAGTTACATGATCTTCTAAGAAAATTTTCAAAAAAATGGAGAATATATACATATAAATATATAGTTGAAGAGGATGTAGAATACGTAGATGGGGGCAGCTTGCACCATGTCTTTGTAGAAAAGTCGACAGATGGTTCATTTTTCGGTGCGTGCATGTGGATAACTGAATCAAAACACTTTAGCTTTTTCACTTTTCAGTTCCAAATGCTCATCGGCATCACTCATACTGGCGCAGATGCTGATGACCAATCGTACACCCCACATTTTTAGGGCATTTCGTTGATTTTCCCTTTTATCTATAGATATATATATATATATATATATATATATTTAGCCTACTGCTTTTCTACTGTATTTAAAATCTTTTAAGAAATAATCGAATATTTTGTAAAGGTACCGTACGTGCTTCTCCACAAAAAGAGAAAAAAGAAAAAAGAAGAAGATAGCCAAGTTAATAATTTAGGAACAAGATAGAAAAGTCAAGGCAAGGAGATTATTTGGGGCTTTATATAAATTTTTAGAAGATCAATGACAGGATCCTCGATCGCGTAGTAGCGGATGCCTTCGTATATATTCATCAGGAGCCTAATATTCCAGAATCCAGAGCCTCGATCATTCAACTTTCATCTGCTCTCTCTCTCTCTCTCTCTCTCTCAGTGTCTGTCTGTGGTCTGGTCGCAGTTAAATTGCGATGAAAAAGATCATGCGGCTTCAATTAGTGCATGCTTTGTCGTACTTGACGTACCAAACGAAATGGCTGATAGTGGCGTGCATGCACATTTCTCTGGACTCTGGTCATCACAAAAAGTACAAACACGTAGAACACCAGTTTGAAATGATCACTGTTACTGAATTATTGATTGAATATACAAGCTGCAGGCACACCCGAAGCACCCCTCAGGAAAACGAACCCTCCCACTAGCTGAATCCCTCCTGAGTCACCGGTTTAGGTATTTGGATAATTAGTTAAAATGAGATGAAAGTTGAATAAAATTAATATTGTTATTAATTTTTAATAGTATTATTATTTTAAATCTGAAAAAGTTAAATTATTTATTATATTTTATATAAATTAGTAAAAAAGTTGTAATGATAAGACGAGATGAAATAAAACATTTTCACTATCTAATCAAAGCCTTTTCTCCCGAAAATCTAGAATTTTTATCAGCTTCACAGTCAAAGCTTTAAAACTTATAATTCGAAACTTGAATATTCAAATACATCTTTATTGTGTTCCATACATAAAAATATTGCACAAAAGTAAATCTATAAATGATGCAATTTCATATAATATGTTATATCTACTTTACGATAAAAGTTACTTCACAATCTAACATACTGCATCAAACACGTCATTTTGTGAGTAATCCATTTATGCTAAAAAATATTTCTCTTTTAACCAACTTTTTATGTTAATGATAAGTTGACCAAGAAATTGCAAGGTTAAATTTCAAATGCTAATTAAGGCTATGATCTATCTGATCTATTATCTTTAATAAATAAAAAATTGTTACATGTAAAATTAAGCATGTATTTCAAGAATGAATATAATAAAAAGAAATTTGCAGTGTGATATAATTTTTACGGCCAGGTTTTAGTTAATAGTAGTTCAATTTGAAAATATAAGTAGTTTATGGTACTGTAAATTGAAATTTTTGATAGTTTAGGATCAAAATAAAAGACAACCATAATAATCACTATAATAAAGTATTTTCGGTTTCGAAAACAAATCGCCGACAAAATTACTTTCCATAAATGGTTTGTGTTCCGTACAATATCCAAAACAACGTACAATAAGCAACAATATCCGAATCTAAAATCACTATGAGAAAAATAAATTTTTGTGACCAGTTAATAGCAACGAAAAGAGTATTAGTAAACTTTTTATTTTTTATATTATTTTACTTAATGATTAAAGACGTGCTTATTAGTGAATTGATATTTTTTTATTTTTTAAAATTATTAAAGATATTCATAATTATAATTTGCTTACGTACGTATATATAGTTCAAGAATGATCTAGTCCTAATCCCTAGTGGCATGCAAATTGCAGCAACTCAACTATATAATACTCATCCACTCAAGTAATTAACCACCACCACTTGAGTTATGCACGCAGCATGCAGTAATCAGCTAATTAATTAGAGTGTATATACATAGGAAAAATCTATACACTACAGTACTACCATTTTACTAAATAAGATGTGGTATATTTATGACTATTAAATGATCATTTATTTGACTTTTTTATCATCTAATAATAATAAATGTATCATATTTTTCTTAATAAAAATAAAGTAGAACGTGAGTGTAATGTATATCATTACTTATATATTACTTATATTTGACATTCAAGCTTGTAATCGATCTAGAGCTGGAGTACTAGTACTGCATGTTTAGGTCAAAACCGAAAAAAATATTTCCCGATGGAGTGTGCTGGTGAACATGAGCGGCTTGCATGCAGTAGTACAGGAGGACATAATGATAGAGGTTTCATGTGTTTTTGGGGGAGAGAGAGACTAGGGGGGAACCCCCTTGCATTATTTGTCAACTTTAATTCCTCCAAAGCTATGCTGCGGTCCTGCGAAATGGGTTGGTGCATGGAGGAACAATCCAGTGTCTGGCTTTACCACCACAGCTCCATGTACAAGATTTTGATGTGTGGGGGACCTTTTATTAATACTTTATATTTAGCTCTTCTTTTTGAAAATATCATTGGCATTTGTAGCTAGCTAGCTAGAGTAGTATTGAGGTGGGTTTCCACTTTCCATCGAAGCATCCCATCGATCGATTCATCGGTATAGGAAGCTGGCAGGCCCCGTTACAACATCATCATTTGGTCAGTGAAAGTGGGTCTTACAGCTCAACACTTCCGAGACAAATTGGTTTTTAATTTGAACTAACGTTTGTATGATTCGACCGAACGTGGAATATATAATTTCCACCTCATCCTCTGAGGTCACCACGTGTACACACACATACATACATGTATATATATGCACACACACACACTACCCTCCAAATCATGCATATTGATGCATGTAAATTGAAAAATATAATAGTTTGAAGGAACAAAATATGTATATACTTCTCCCATACATAAATACACATTTTTCATGGAAGATGAATAAATTAACAGCCAATACTTAATTCAAAACTGATTATATATTCAGGTACGTCCGTTGATCAAGCCAAATTTCAGCCCTAAATTAGGAAGGTCGTGGTCCGCAGCTAGAGATGATGATGATCATTTCTTTAATTTCGGCCAAGTATTATAGGCTTTTCAACGTGCTTTTACCCCATCTTTGAACCCTAGCTGCTCCTATGAGCTAGTTCGATCACCCATGCTGCATGCACTTTGCGCATTACAAACAAATTCCCTCCTCCTCTACATTTCATTGGAGGATTAGGTTGACTGATTTCTGAGATATGTTAAACAAAGGATATTCCACCACATTTATAACAAGTTGTGACCATAATCGAGTATATATCATGATTAGATTAATTGAGTATCATTCCCTAATATCCCCACGATTTTCATGACGAGCAAGTGTAAGCAAGAATAATGCGCAGCCACTCATGGAATATTAAGTAATAATAATATTATGAGTGGGATTCGATAATCTGGAATTTATTAACAAAATCAGAATATAATATATATATATATATAATATGCTTGTTTAATTACCTTCTGGTCATGATAAACATGGACAGATCATTATATTCATAATTCTTTTACAAAGTTTATTCGAGTTCATTATATTATAACTATATGTAATGACACGCCATGCATGAACCACTCTCGTTTTCACATTCCAATAAGCTAGGTTCAGACAAAACTATAACATTATATATTGAAGTGAAAGGGATAACTTAACACTCTTAAACTCAGTTGTTCATCCGTGAGGGTTTAAAATAAAATTGAGGTACTGTTCTCTCTCTCTCTCTTAAGTGAAACGTACGGTTTTTTTTCTTCACCAAAAATAAACAGAAAATATTAATGAAGGAAACTGAAAAGATCAAAAAGGTTGATTATGATCTCTTACGAACGTAAAGTCTATACCGATGATCAGACCAAAACAGATCATGATCAGGTTAAACGACCAAAACTCTAAAAGGTTTTGTTCAAATGGATCGAAGACGTTTTTTTTCTAGAATTCTTTATATCGAAATAATTGCTTTCAAATTATATATTATAATTACAAAAGAGAATATATAAGAGGAGTAGCAGCATTAATTTGGAAGAAATCAAAAGTCACAACCAAGAAATTAGTCAGTCAGATCAGGGAGGGAGAGAGAGAGAGAGAGGAGAGAAAGAGAGAGAGAGAGAGAGAGAGAGGTCCGACCGTAAAGTCCCAGCATGTTTTGAAGCTAGGACCGACGGATTGACTAATTTAATTATAATGGCAATGAGCCTCAAACATTCGGTGGGATTAATGGATGAGACCTGTTGCTTGTGAGCAAAGGTTTGAAAAACCATGATTCAACAAGAAAACGACCCTCGCATGCTTGATTAATTCGCAGCTAGCTTTAGGTCCTGATTTTGTTCATTTTTTTTTTCTAAGCAAGCATATTGTAGATATATTTAATAATTACATGATACAATAGTTAACAGGTGGCCAGGAGGCCCCAACATTTAATCCAACCAGCAAATACAACACAATTTTTTTTTTTTTTTTTTCAAAAAGGTGGGATATGAGGTCAATGACTTGACTCCACCCATTTCCTACAAGAGGAAGTCGCTTAAAGCGATTTTGATAAAGTTTAATAAATAAACTGTAATACTACAACTGAAAGTTGCAGTGAAGTGATTTGTGCGCTGCATTTTGTGGTCTAGATTGGTTGCAGGAGACTTCCACTATCTTTTTCCCATGATCTATGATTAAGAGAAACGAAAACATAGGTAGGTAGCAGATAGGAGAACAGTCGAATCGTCGAAGGATAACAGCTAGGAATTATGGCGGCGCGTGAGAAATATGCGCCACGCTAGGAATATGGAGGTAAGTTGAATCAAGGAATCTGAAGTCTTTGACCCCAAAAATACTACGCATGGTAGTAGTAGGAGGAGCTTCTCACTGCGGTGGCGCGTGGATCATATCCGTACATACGTGTCATGCATCACCAACCCTAATTATTAAACAACATCTTACTAACTGCTCATGTCTGGTCCTATTTTTCTCGTATTGGGCTACTCGTCCTCTTCTCTTTGGTTCATCGATAATGATTTCAGCTACTTATGGTACCAGCATTTATTATATATATTATAATGCTTAACTATACCAAGTTTTATAATGTAGTTGGTGGGGTTTACAACATTGGGACTAAGATTATAACCTTGGACATCATGTGTTTGTCTTCAATAATAACGTTATTTTTATAGTTTAATAAAGTATTATCGCTTTCAAGCCCGTGTCAGTGGCCACAATTAGCGTAAATGGAGTAGAATTTCAATTACTCAATCTCCTATCATCATTCCATGTTATCGTGAAAGCTGAATGCGATGGTATCAGATAATTATTGCGCTATTTCAAAAGTCAAGAGCAAAGATCAAACGTATATGGACAGTACGAATTAGTTCCTTGGAGAGAGGGGAAAAAAAAAAAAAGGCTAGGGATGAATCTGTAATTATAAAGTTTCGAGATATCCAGTAGAAGAGTAATGTTAGACCCAGTTATAGAATTTGCAATATGACGTATTTATTAAAAATTTAGATTTTTCAATATGATTTCATATTTCTCGAATTTTTTTTTTAAGTATGAGATTTATACATTTTAAAATTGTATACATTAAAGAAACATTGTATATATATATATATGTGTGTGTGTGTGTGTGTGTGTGAAAAAAAAATTTGAGTTTTTGGCCCGGAACATGGACTAGGAAAAAGAAAACAAGATGGGAACTTGTCGGTGGTGGGGGGGAATGGATGACTACATGTGAGTTGGACCAAACACCTCCTGAAAATTAATCATTGTCTATATATGTAGACTAATCTGTCGGCATGGTTGGAAAATTTTGTAGCCTTAATATTAATTAATTAGCAGAGGCTGATCCTAAATTGCGATAATATTTTGAAGCGCGGATTAATTTTCGTCTTCAACCATAATCAATTGATAAATCATTGACCTTAGTGTCCAAGTCATCATAGATTTTCCCCTTAAAAAACGGAAGTTTTATATGCCTTTACACCAGTCGGTATAAGGTCTGATCTCTATTTGAGAACTAGATTCAAACCTCACCCCTGTATCAGAAAGGGAAATTTTTTGTACTTAAGGTGAGGATGGGAGATATACCTTCCAAAATTATGTAATTATCAAAGATACAAAGTTAGTGTAGAACCGCCGAGTATGCCTATGGGTGCGTAATGGGTCTTAAGAAGGTTTTTGGGCTAAACTCAGCAGGCTGAAGGACTCGTGCCTCAGGCAATAGGCCCTTTTCAAAGCCCACAATTGTTTCTAGTGTGCTGCTTGTGTGCATGTTCTTATAATTTTGTATCCCAACCTTTTTCAACAGCTATAAGCCCAAAATATGAGAAGTAAACCCCAGCCATGGTTTTGTGTTACACAAGAGTGCGAAGGGGTTGGGCCTAATGTCTCCAGGGGACCACTAAAGGGTAGACTACAAACTGAGTAGTACCCTGATCCCATATTTATTTCAAGGTGGTGCTACTCCCACAGAGGGCCACCGGATAGATAAAAAATTCTTTTTTTTTTTAAATTTAATTTTTTTAAAATTCAGTAAAATTTTTTTAAAAAAAAAGATAAAAATTAAAAACTCATTAAAAATTATTTACTTAAGTATTAAGTTAAAAAATAAAAAAACTCAATTGGTGACCACCGACAATGCGAGAAGCATTTTTATTTATTTTAGGATAATAATATCTTTACACCTCCCTTACTATTGCTTTATTATTCAGTTTTTTTTTTGTTTTCATTTTGCTATTTAAATCTGGATTAAAAATTTTAAAATATGTTGTTTTTGCATAATCTAGAAAATATTAAATTCAGTCAGCCAATGTAATTATGTAAATTAATTAAAAATAAATTTAAATTTATAAAAATTAGCTCAAAGAGTGAAAAAATGTTAATTTTTATTTAATTAAGTTATATGAGTACGTTACTTAATTGAATTTATTTATTTTTAAATTACGTGAGAAGATGATATTGTAAGATTTTTAATTCAAATTTAAAGTTTAAAGAGATAAAAAGAAAAAAGAGTTAGATAAGAAAGGTGCAAAGTATCATTAACTTTTATTTTATCTGGGGAGTAGTGAGACTCTAATGCTTTAATCACGGGGTGTTTCATCAGATAAGGTAAGATGAAAGATTTAGGTGAGTTGAAATCATACGTAAGTTGAAATAAGGAAATGATGATGTTTCGCCATGATCATGTTTTGGTCGATAGCGACTTCCACTTGGTAGTTGGTGCCTTCCTTGGTGATATACATGGGTCTAAAGGTGTGATTGTCAGAAAAGATTCGCCTTCTTCGATCCACTTCTTTAGTTTCCGCATAGAGTTTAATTTAAGGAAAATATTCTAATCACAAATAAGTAGATAAAAATAATCTTATAAATTGATATAGTTTAATATAATTCGTCATATTATAAAATTATTTTTATTATAAAATAAATCTAAGATGAAGTTACATCAATTTATAATATTACTTTTATATAATTTATTTATAAATTTAGCATTACTCTTAATTTAATATCACGTAATCTTAAGGAGTACTCCAATATTTTAAGCAGAGGAAAAAGCCGGCCGACAATATCTATTTTCTTTACTATTTTCTTTCTCAACCCTTAAGAGTCGGTTTGAGATTAAGTTTGAAAATTTAAAAATTACTTTTAATTGTTTAAAAATTTTTTTAAAGAAAAAATAATATGTTTAGTAAATTTATAAAAAGTGCTTTAATCACCTAAAAAAAGTTAAAAATCTACTTTTTTAAAAAATAATAAATTAAAACTTTTATCGAAAAGTTATCGTAGATAATTATATATTTTTAAAAAATTAATATAACTAACTTTAAAAGTGTTTTAGAGATATAGTTACCAAATTGTAAATGACTTTTTAATAATAGAGTTTGTTATTTAAGTTAAAAATTATAAACCTTAAAGTTAAAAACTATATTTCTCACTGCAATTCTAAATATGTACTAAATTCAGTCTTAAGAAATTCATTGAATCTCAATCTTTGCATCCCTACGTCACAAACTTCGCAGGGGGAAAAATTGAATAGTCCAACCTTGGAAATAGCTTTTATATTAATAACGAAAAAATAATTTTAATATTATATAAAAGTAATACTATAAAATGATATGCAGCGCCATTATTTCATTCATTTAGATTTGGAAAATGCCCCGGTGCCGCCTGGGGTTGACCGCCCAGGTTGACCGCAGGGCAAAAATTTTTTTTTTTTTTTTTATTTAATAATTAAGGAAGTGATTTTAAGTGTATTGGTGTATTTTTTTTTTCTTAGTGATTAAGAAAGTGATTAAAAAAATGTAAAATAAAAAATGAAAAAAAAAAAAAAAAATTTTACCGCCCAGCGGTCAACTCCAGGCGGCACTACACGTCCTTTAGATTTAGCTGTTGGTAATCAACATAGACGTTCAAGCCGTAGATGTCTTAGCATTGGAATCCAATTGGCCGACATTAATATCATCATGAACATGATGAACAATCAAGACAATATATACTTTCCTCTAATTAGATTATTCTTTTGTTTTGTAGTCAACTCGGAGAATTAGATGTCTTTTTTATTTTTTATCATTGCTACGAGTTTATCCAATTAATTACGACAACAACAATAATAATAATATCTGCAACAGTACTGAACCCAGTCAAAGCTCTCGCCGGTTCTCTTCTCGAAGCTCTTCAAATGGTTGAACAGAAAAATAGAGTAACATAAGTGAGAAGTGATACGGACATACAAATACAAAAAGGAAAACTACACATTAATTTGGTTTTTTGTGATTTATTAAATTTATTTTATAATAAAAATAATTTTATAATCTAACGTATTAAATTAAGCTGTATCATTTTATGTATTTACTTTTGTATCTAAGGTATTTTTTATATTAAATACAATCTTAGGATGTATGGCTGTAAATCAGTCCGGTCCTGGGGGTGATGGACCGAAATTTTCAGTCCATCATTTCTCCAGACTGGTCCAGTTGGTCCGTTTGGTCTAATTCAATTAGTTTATTATTTTGTTTCACTTTTTTTTTACAAATAAATTAATAAAAAAGTTATTGAAATTCCTAAAATTAAAATTAAGTGAATTATTAATGTGAATTATGTATCTAACTTGTGACGCCCCCAAATTCCGCTTGGGATTGAACGGACATCTGAAGCATCGAGACATGCAACACATGGTTACCTGCCCCTGTTCATGACATATAAGATGCAATGTTCCTAACATGCATATAGCATTATGCAATATTCGCAGCGGATAATTTTTTTCTTTTCTTTTCTTGAGCAATACTATGCACCAAACTTATAATATCCCAAATAGTTAAATCGTAATCCAAGCATACTTAACAAAATAAACATCCATGATTTCAGTATGAGTCTTAGAAGACTATAATCTCAAAAACATGGAAGACCAAACTCCATATTTACATTATCATAATACACTATTGAGGAAGTTCGTCGAGTAACTCACGTAACTCGACTAACGAGGCCAGAAAACTGTCCAAAAACTAACTATGGAAGTTGTAAGCTCCGCGTCGTGTTTGCGGCGTCTAGTCAACCTCCTTCAGTTTACGAACGTTTGCTCCCTGCTCTGATCCTGACACATCGCCTACCATTCGGGGGGAATGGTAGTTGGGACTACCACGGTAAGATTTTATTACAAATCTCAGTAAATTAACAAAAAACTCTCACACAGGTTAAAGATGCATGCATGGCAGTAAAAGCATAAATGCATAAATAAAGTCGTACATAAGCATAGCATAACTTGAGACATATAGCATGACACAACCTGAACTTAAACGTGAACTGAACTTGACTTAACATGACATGAACTTGAGCTTAAAACATAACATGGACTAGCAACATAACATGAACGTGAAACTTGCAACATAACATGGACATGAACATAACATAACATGAACGTGAGCTTGAACATATCATAAACGTGAACATAACATGATGTGAACATGAACTTGGAACATAACATGAACATGAACATAACATGTACGTGAGCATAACATAACATGAACTTGATCTGAAACTTGACTTATCATGCACTTGATCTGAAACTTGACTTAACATAAACTTGGAATCTTATTCAATTGTCTTGATTAATAACGTGACCATATGGGTGCTACACGGGTCCCCTAGAGCCGTGTGTCCCTGCCGATTACCGCATCACAACACAGGTATCTAGACCAGCTGTGAGTGCGTTAATACGTACTCCACAGTTGTTGTGGCCCCACGTATTCTACGTGTCACAATTGCTGTGTCTCACGTAGTGTATGCTCCACAGTTGTTGTGGCCCCATGAATACACGTAACATAAAATATGGCACCATCGGCGTTAGTGCCTGGCGCGCTCCGGTGACCAGTTACTTAGGCCCCATTCGCAACCTGTTGACTGTACTTCGTCAACCCAGGGAATTTCACACCTATTTAGACACTCCAGCGTGAACAAAGGAGTTCCACTAGGATATTACCCCATCCTAGCATTTAGGGTCGTGATTGACATGAATAACTTAACTTGAACATGATCTGAAACTTATATGAACTTTACATAAGGTGAACCACGCTTGAGTCCGTGGCACCGCATAACATAACTTGTGGTGAACATGCTTAGATCCGTGTCACCCTTAACATAACTTGTGATGAACACGCTTAGGTCCGTGCCATCCATAACATAACTTGTGGTGAACACGCTTAGGTCCGTGTCACTCTTAAATATCTTATCTTTCTTAATACATGAGATATTATTTAATATCATGAACTTTTCTAACATGGCGTATACTTGTAAATGGCACAATATGATTTAAATATAAACATTCCATGACATACATGTAACATATGGCATACTTAACATGACATACTTATAACATACAATATTGCATGACATAAAAGATTGTGTAACAGATAAATACTCATGAAAGAATAAATCATGCGTAACAGATAAACATGTAATGACATGGCATATATGATAACATACATACATAAATTGTAGTTCCTTTACCCATCATACATACACAATAAACTAATAGTAAGTTAGAAGCTAACTTACCTCGTTCGTCGCGTTCTATGAGAATAAAGCGCGAAACACGATGAACTGTAAAAGGTCATTTTAAAAGTTAGAAATTTAATTACTAACAATTAGAAACATGAAAACAAGTTAACTTATCATTTTACCATCTACATGTGGGAAAACGACTATTTTACCCATAACTTAAGGATTTCACATCCTAACTCCAAAAATTTCCAAAATTTACATTCCTCATGTAAATTTTGTCCTAAACTCAAATATCAACTCAGAAAAATTTAAAACAAAACATAACTATGGAAAACACATTATGGCCGAAACATCCATAAGCCATTTCTCTTGATTTTTGTTGCAATTCCTTCCAATTTCAAAACTCATGCTTAAACCAAAATTTTGCGACAAACATCTTCCAATCCTAAGTTTAAAACCATACTTAAAACATCAATTTAGAAAAATCTAATAATCAACACCAAACTTTTTTTGTAAAAAGATCCAAGCACTTGAATCATAAGCTTTGACCTTAAATCAAAACATCTCCAAGAATTCCAAAAATCAAATCTTACTTCTAACATATTCATAATATCATCCTAACATCAACCATACTTTAAATCATCAAACTAAAGTCACCAAAATCACAAAATAACACTTGGAGTTTTTTTGGTTTTACACTTAGTCCAAAAACAGAAACTTTTTCCTCAACTAGTTTTGATAAATCTCTTGATCAATGGCTTAAGAAGGTGAGATATTTGAAATAAAGCATCACATGGTTTATAAACGTGTCCTAAAGAATATCCAACCATAAAAATTAAAATCACATAACTAAAACTCAATAAAACATGGATTGAACCTAAAAACATCAAATCTTAGGCCTAACCGAAATTCTCTTGCATAGAAAAATTATATCTTTGAAACTAATGCTAAATATCTCCAAAATAACATCCTAACATGAAAATAAGAGACTTAGTATCATCATATAAAAATATCAAAGCCATTAGAGTAAGATCAAACCACGAAATATTCAAACTTTCTCCAAATAAAAATTATTTTTCCACTTCCAGTTTTCAAGTTTCTAGGTCTAAGAACATCTATCATCAAAAGCTTTATTCATGCAACAAAACTTCAATGAAAACTCTTAAAGACATGCTAAGAACACTCCATAAAATTTTCGGACCAAGATATGTCCATTAGCTTGGTCAAAAATTCCAAAACATAACATACTCTCCAGATTCACGCCCAGAATGACCTTTCCATGGTTAAAAATACTTTTGACTAACCAAATGACCATGGAATGATACGAAAAATATATCTACGGAAACTAGACTCAAATAAGAACAACTTTTATGAAGGAGTCATTATGTGAAAATACTTACAAAGGGTTGAAAAGCTCCACGTAAAAAGACCCAGAAATCTGCCCAAGAGAGCTCTTTTGGGTTTCTCTCTAAAAACGGGGTGAAGAAATGATTAAAGTGAAGTAAGTGTATCATGCACGACTCAATACTTCTGTAGGGGGAATATTTGGACCTTAATGATCATTGAGTGGAGGTGTAGACATGTGATATAAAGTGGAGGCATGTGACATGAAGGACAAAAGCTATGGGGCATGGTGCTTGATGGGGTGAGTTCCTCCATCCTATTGAGTGCAGCTTGAGGCAATGAATGGTCTGAAAAGTAGAGGAGGAAACTTCTCCAAGAAGCTTTGTCAAGGTGGCTAAATTCGTGGGCCTTAGTGGGTCTCAACCAAGTAGGCTTCAATTTGGGGTTTAAAGAGGGTTTGGTTAGGGTTTGAGATGCTATCAAGCCCAAATCCAATTTTTCTTGGCCCAATCAAATTTCCAAGGTTTAAAATGTTGGATAAAGATGTCATAATAAGAATTTGAGAAATTAATAGCATGTGGAAGTGATTTAATCAAGTGATTAAACACAATGCTAGAAATTGGATCAAAAGGGTTTGAAGGCCAACTTTAGGGTTTGGGGAAACCGTTTAGGGTTTCGGTTTCAACTAAGTTTTTGGGGTTTCAAATAGATTTCAACCATTTAGGGTTTCACTAGAGTTGAAACCCTCTTTGATCTGACTCAATTTGGTTAATCAGATGAAAAAAATGTTTTGCTTAGGTGGCATGATTTCACACATTGATTTCCTTCACAAATCCATCTAATGGTTTCTCTTTGTACCAGGTATCTAATACTATTCATTATGTGTGGTTAAGATCTTTCCAAGTGTCCAAATAAAACTTATCTAACCTAATTTGGACATTCCATACTGTGATTTTGAAAACACTGCACTTAGTACGCTTATCGATGTTACTATTCACTCCAAAAAAAGTGCATAAAAAACTTAGTACTGAAAAATCCTAAATATTCAATTAAGCCTAGTGGTGTAGACTATAATGTAATCTGACACTTCTAACTACCTCAAACATTTAAAATCGCATTTAGGGCACTATAGTGAGTGATAACACTAACTATATTGACAAACTAGAACTTATGCGATTAGCCGATTCGTAAAAACTTATGGGGTTTTCACGAGGTTTCTAATGTCTATAGAAATTCCACCATTGAATTTTTAGCGGGCTGTTACATAACTCATTAAAAAAAATTTAACTATAATTATATTTATGATATTGATAATTACTACTCACTAACTTATATTTTATTCTTTTGTATGCATAATTATTAATAATTTTATATATTTTATATATGGTTAATAAATATCAACTAATTTCATTGTACATAGATTATTCTTACTTTCTTGAAAATTAGGTATTTAAGAAAAAATTACCTAATTATTTTAATTAAGTATAAATAATAGAGTATGTATGGATGTATGATATATTAACAATTTACATATAATGTCATAAATTATCACATTATTTATGATTTATTGAAACGCCCCAATGGAAGGCTCAAACCACATGGTCTATTCTCCAAAAGGACTAGTTAATGATACAATTGGAGCCCTATTAAAACCTTATAAAGAGCAAGAACTTATCATTCCCAAGCAATGTAGAATCTTATACACCGCCTACCCTCAATCTTATCATAAGGGATATCACAATCTACCCCTATTAAATTTCCAACGTTCTCGTTGGCCAATCCATTGTAGGTGGCACAGCTCAAGTTCCACATTTCTTATCAGGATAGACTCTGATACCATTTGTAACGTCCCAATGGAAGACTCAAATCACATGGTCTATACTCCAAAATGACTAGTCAATGATATAATTGGAGCCACATTGGAACCTTATAAAGATGAAGAACTTCTCATTCCTAAACAATGTGGGATCTCATACACCACCTACCCTCATGACAAGTTTGGGGGTGAGATAAGATGAGATTTTTAAGATTTTTGTAAATAGTATTAAGATGAAATGAGTTGATATTTTTGAATTGATTTTCAAAAAAGTTGTGGGTCTTATAATAAGATGTGTTTGGATGTAAAGTGGAGATGATATTTCTCAACTTTTTGGGAGAAACGAAAAGGACAATTGTGGCCCCCACCATTCTTCAGCTCCCGAGGCCTCTCTGTTTTATGATTTCTATCAAGAGGCAAAAGCTTTCCTTCTACAACAGACACATATCCCCACCTCCTCCCTCTCTTCGCATCAACGTCTTCATCGAGCAGGTGATGCCAGTAGCCGCGCACGTGCTCGCGGGTATACAGATGCAGGTGATGCCGGTAGCCTCGCACGTGCTCGTCGGACCTTCAAACCAACCTCACATATTCACATTCCCAGCCATAGTGGTGTCTCTAATCAACGTCTCGGCAAGGCCGATATCATCCTTCATCTCCATGGCCAATACAACCGCGAATGTTCAAATCCAACCCAACTCAACCATTTCTTGTCCAAGCTCAGCTACTTTTATGATGAGTAGTAAAACTATAACTTCTATGAATAGCAGAGAAGCTATTCTCAAGCTTGAAGAAGACTCTCTCGTCTACTCAATTTGGGCATGAAGGATAGTAGAGTAATTTTGGGTTTGGGGCGTACAGCAAAAGGAAGGAAACGGGAAATAAAGGAAGAGGGAAGGGGAAAGTTGGGGAAGGTGGACGTAATAACGTTTATTAGAAGATGGACAATATTCTCACTGATATTTCTGTGATCTGTCATGTCAGTAAACAGTTGTAGAATATTTTTGAAACAAAGATATCTCATCTCAATTTTACATGAATGGGCGTTTGTATATTTGATCTCATCTCAGTTTTGAAAATGTTTGAGATTTTCGTGTCTCATCTCGAGGGCAAAACCTACCCTCAATCTAACCCTCTTAAATTTCCGACGTTCTCATCGGCCAATCCATTGTAGGTGGCACGGTTACTAAACTAGATGAAAATATTTTATTATTAATTGATAATATATATTATTTAATATTTTATATGGTCAATGATAATAAAGTAGATGAAAATTACATCATTAACTTCTATAATTATTATATAAAAATAATATATTAAATTATTAAAAATATTTTTTAAAAATATATATAGGTGTTTATTTTGGTCTGGTCCAAGATTTATAGACCTCGGGACTAGACCGAATTTCTTTGGTCCACAAATTTTGAGACCAAGATTGACTAGTACGGTATTCGGTCCAATCCAGTCAGTTTTTCTAGTTCAGATCGAATTCTATATAACTCATTAATAGGATGTACAAGTCTTGCTTTCTCTCTTTTAAAAAAAAATAGAGTCAATTATTAAAAAAAAATATTTTTATGTAAATCTTAAATTTACTTACTTTTTCAAATAGAATATGTAAGAGGCAGATATTTTAAAACTGAAAAATATCATTATCAAATGAGTTTTGCTATGTACAAGCAAAATCACGTACTAATCTGCGTATCAATATTGATTCCTACATATTCAAAATTTAAATCAGTATTGTTTTCAATAAAATATACTTTTTGATCAATCACATTAAATTAATGCACAATTTTACTTGTAACTAGATTTTTCCTTATCAAATAAACACAAATATAAAACCGGCTAGTGAGAAGTCAGACTTTCTCTAACTAGGAGGTTGTTTACACTTTTATGCACTTATTGTTACTATTTTATGCACTTATTGTTACTATTTTCTGCACTAAGACACAAAGCCAGAACACAAACTCAAATCAATTCTTGAGCTTCCACCATCACTACTACAACAGAAGACCCGATGATCTAGGTTCCCTCATTTCCCAAACTGCTGCTCTGTCATGGCACGACCTCAACCTACATCTAGCACCAGAATCAGCTCAACGCATTTCAAATAAAATTCTGATTGGCATGTTAGTAGCAGATAGGCCTTTAAACAAGTTTGCAATACACTCATGCATCAAAACTACCCAAGACAAACTTAGAGTCCTCAACCAGGCCCCATGGAATTTCAAAGGGCAACTTCTAGTTCTAAAACCGTGGCCGACTGGGGCCACCCTTCAAGAAATCAACTTAAATCATGCTTCATTCCATGTGCAAATTCATGGCTTGCCTTTAGATTATATTACTCTAGAAAATGCCATTGAAATAGGGAATGCATTTGGAAATTTGATCAAGATGAAAGAAGATCCTCTCGACGGGTTAGCCTTCAGAAAATTTATCAGAATTAAAGTTAAAATAGATGTCACTAAGCCACTACAGCAAGGTTTTCAGATGCCAAGGTTAGATAACCCTGAAATTTGGATAGCCCTCAAATATGAAAAATTACTAGACTTCAGTTATGCATGTGGAAGACTCGGCCACTCTCAGGTGTTCTATGGTTTCCTAAGCTCATCAACGACAAGACTAATTTATGGCCCCTGGATCAAAGCTGAGTATAACAGCAACCAAGGCACATCTCAAGCATTTCAATAAATAGGTAAAGGGCAACAAGAAGAAACCAAAATAATGGAAAAAAACATCAGAAACACAAATCTCTATGGAAATCCAAACAGAGAGAAGCAAACAAGCTTTGCAAACCGACAACAAGATTTGAAGTTTTTTTCCATGAGAGACCAACAAGATCATATCGGAGGACAACCCAAGATGGCGAAGACCAACAAACCGGATTTGATACACCTTACCCCTTCATCATCAGGCACCAAAAACTCATCTAGAAATTTCATGCGCACGTATCCAGCAAGCTCTCAAACACTGTTCTGTTACAGTGAACAAAGCTCATTAACTACCCAACCAAGAAGAATAAATATCTTCACTGTAGAACCACCAACTAAATCCCAAAACCTCACCTCACTCTGCAGCAAAATATCTCTTTTGACTTCAAATTCGATTTTAGACCAGCAGGTGACGGAAGGGACATCATCAATTGTACAGAGTACTCAAGCTTTTGCTCTACCGATAGAAGAAAGACAACTCCCATGGTACTCTCAGTGGCATCAAATATACTCGACTTTCAAAGGATATAAAGCTCAGCATAAAAGTCACGGGCTTGGACCTCCAGAAGCCCATCAAACTGAGCCCAACTTTAATCCTTCTAAACCCATTGAGACAAGGCCCCTCTTCATGAGCCCACAAGACCTATATGCAAATCGGCACAACCCATCCCAATACAAGAAGGAAATTCACCCGGAAGCCATAAAAAATGCACATCATTCCAACGTGGGCCAAGCCATCTTATTTTCTGCAACTGAGTCCAGCCCCACAAAATTTCAGAAAACTAATCCTCTAGAGCCGAGCAGTTCCACGGTAATACTTGCTCCAACTTTACAAAAAATTGCAGCGCAGCATCAATCCCAACTCACAATTCAATTGATTGAAGATTCACGCCCCATGCATGTTGATCAATCGGCTGCACCACTGGAAATACCAAGAGAATAGAATGCAAGAATGGAAAAACAGAAGCTCCTCAAGCACAACATTTTCCTGAGAAACATCCTAACCGAATGCACTATCAGACCCATGCTCTTCTCCCATCCAAAAGGCAATAGGATATAGATATTCTTGAAGAACCAAAAAGAAAATCTCAACGTCTCTTCAAAATAGAGAAAATAGAACCAGTAGATGAAACAGTCAAAATGCTCCATTCAGAGGAATCTACAACAACTCTCACCCTACTGGAAATGCATTCAGGCATAAAGGGCAGAGAAAAAAAAGCAAAAGGGAAAGCTAGATTGAATCCGTATAGTAAGCCAGTCCACACTCTCAAAGCAAATCCAAATCAGCTAGCGAGGCAAGTTTCAAAATGCCTCCACAAGCCAAATGAGAACACTGGCCTGGAATTGCAAGGGACTAGCCCGACCCAATGAAATCAGAAACTTAAGGGCTAATATTAAAAAATATAATCCAGAAGTAGTTTTTTTGTCGGAAACTATGGTGACGGATGATTGCACCATATCTATTGTAAATAGTATAGGTTTCCATAATTTTGTAAGTTATCCAACAATATGTAAAAAAGGTGGACTACTACTTATGTGGAGACCGGGTATGGAGATAGAACAGGTCAATATGAATATGAATGCTATTTCTGTTTTGGTGTATTCGGATCCTTCTCATCATCCCTGGTTAATTACCTATGTATACGCTCCTGCGTAACAGAATCACAAAGCAAACTTTTGGAGTCATCTAGACTCAATACACCAAGCTTTTCAAGGCCTTTGGTTATGTATAGGAGATTTCAACGATGTGATTAATCAAAAAGAAAAGCATGGGGGATGACCATTTCTAAATAACAATAACAAAGGACTCAAAGCTATAATGGATAGACACAACCTTATAGACATTGGCTATTCGGGCCCTCAATACACTTGGTCAAATAACAGAAGTAGAATGACACTCATCAGAGAAAGATTAGACAGAGCAATAACAAATTAAGAATGGAGATTACTTTTTCCTGATGCATCACTACAACACTTGGCGTCGTCAGCTTCAGATCATCACTCGTTATTGTTACACACAACCAACCAGAAACCTGCCTCTTCTTTCAAATTTGAAGAATTTTGGATTCATGAACCGCTCAGTTTAAATATTATCAAAGAAGCATGGAACAAATCTTTTCAGAGCAATCCGGCTTATATACTTTGTCAGAAAATCAAATCTACAAAAGAAGCCCTCAAACTTTGGAACAAGAATCATTTTGGACGCATCCAAGATAAAATTCAAAATCTGGAAATAGAGTTGATCGATATACAAAGCAAACCAATTGGCGAATATAATCAGGAAAAAGAGAAAGACTCAAAGACCTCCAACACAACCTTCAAAAACAAAGAAACACGAGGAAACTTTGTGGCGTCAAAAGTCAAGGATAGCATGGCTCACTTTAACTGACCTCAACACCAAATTCTACCATTTATCAACAATGATCAGAAGAAGGAGAAATTCAATTGACGTCATCAAACTGGGCCCAGATAATTGGTCTATGGATCATACTCTTATTGAAAATACATTCATATGTCATTTTCAATCCATTTATACTTTTTCAAACTCAACCTTCCCGGAAAGTTTAGAAAATCTATTTGAGAAGCAAATTACAGACCAAGACAATGTAAATCTTCTAGCAATACCAAGCGAAGTAGAAATATATGGGGCCCTAAAACAAATCCCAAATCATAAAGCACCAGGTCCAAACGGTATGATAGCGCTGTTTTACAGGCATTATTGGAGTATCATTAAAAAGAAAGTGGTGGAAGCAGTGCAGAATTTCTTCAAAAGTGGTAAATTGCTGAAACAAATCAATCATACCAACATAGCTCTCATTCCCAAAATTTCAAACCCAAACAACCCGAGCCATTATCGCCCAATCAGCCTCACAAATGTCATAACCAAAATAATGGCCAATCGCTTCAAAGTAACATTAGATGCCATTATATCCCCTCTACAAATAGCTTTTGTCCTAGGTCGCAACATAAAGGAAAATATTATTATTGTACATGAACTGTTTCACATTCTCAAGAGGAAAAAAGGAAACAAAGGATTTATGGCCCTAAAATTAGATATGGAAAAAGCTTTCGATCTGGTAAAATGGGATTTCTTGTTTCAGGTTATGAAATTAGTAGGCTATAGTCCAGGCTGGATCAACTTAATTAAAGAATGCCTCACCACAGCTACCTTTTCTATTCTTATAAATGGCTCACCTCGGGGTTTTTTAAATTCTCAAAGGGGATTAAGACAAGAATATCCAATCTCCCATTTTCTCTTTATTCTAGTGACAAAAGTGTTATCAAGGATTTTATTAAAAGAAGAAGTAAGAGGAAAGTTGGAAGGAATAAAATTAAGCAGACAAAGCCCACCAGTCTCACATCTATTGTTTGCGGATGACACGATCATTTTTACAAAGGCAACCATAGACAATGCTCAAGTTATCTCAGAAAACTTATCAAAATTTCAACAATGGTCAGGGCAATAGATCAACATGCAAAAATCCACCATCTTTATTACAAGGAATGTCAACTCTGTATTAAAGTCAGCAATTCAAAATTGGCTTCCATACAAAGTCTCCTTAGAAAAAATGAAATATGTGGGCCGCACAACTACTTTCGGCAAAAACAAGAAAGAAAACTTCAAAGAACTTCTAAGCAAAGTAGAGAAAAAATTAGAATGATGGAAAATGAAATTATTATCTCAGGTGAGCCGAACAATGCTAATCAGATCAATAGCTAGTTCTATCCCAACATACAGCATGTCAACCTTTCAGCTTCCCAAAATAGTGTGTAAGATCTTAGACACAAGCTTCAAAAACTTCTAGTGGGGATTCCCAAATTATAAGATCCACAATCTGACCCTTAAATCATGGAAATTCATTTCCCAACCAAAAATCACAGGTGGTCTTAGAATAAGACAAATGACAAATATGAATCAAGCACTTCTTGCAAAAACAGGATGAGAAATGTGCGAAAGTCATAATGCACTATTGTATGAAATTTTAAGAGCAAAATACTTTAGAATCTATAATTTTTAGTAAGTACAACAACGGCAATCAGACTCTTACTTTTGGAAAGGAATTCGACAAACAAGAGATACAATCAGAAAATGAAGATGTGTTTAGATAAATAATGGTCTCACAACCAACATATGGGAAGCACCATGGATACCCACTATGGAGAACTTCAAACCAAGATCATTACAAGGAATGGATCAAACCCACCCAGAACTAAAGGTCTCAGATCTCATCATAGGCAATCCAAGACATTGAGATATAAGGAAAACTCAAGACTTATTTGACCAGGAGAGCACCAAATAAATTTTGAAAATCTCTCTACCGATCTTCTCACACAACCAAGACAGAACGGTTTGGGCCCCATCTTAGAATGGAAAATTCTCAGTAAAATCAACATACCAAGTGATAATCAATGGGCAAGAAACGACTCACCAAAATGCATCCCAAAATTTATTCAAGTCAATATGGGAGCTGAAAATTCATGAAAGGCATAAACTATTACTATGGAAGCTGTTATGGAATATTCTTCCAACCAAAGCAAGAGTGAACGAAGTCATCTTAAACTCAGTTTTAGAAGAATGTTTGATGTGTAATCAAGCTGAAGAAACTACACTCCATCTATTTATCAAATGCCCAATAGTGAGAATACTCTGGAGTCAAAACTCTTGGCCTTTAAATCTAGAAAATCTCCCAATCCACTCAATTTTAGATTGGATCAAAATGATTATTTCCCCAAAGGAAGAATTAGGCTTTCAAGAAGTAGAGATTCACTCTTTTCAACTCTTTACAGTTATCACTTTAGACTTTATCTGGAAACAATTAAAGAAATGACATAGTGCACAATCAACTCCATTTCACCTTTGAAGAAGCAATAGTCCAACTGAATTGCATTTATCTCAACTACCAAGAAGCCTGGAAAACAAAGCAAAACGACAAGATAGAAATATGGCAACCTCCACCACCATTTTTTCTGAGCTACTCATTTGATGCTGCAGTCAGGGATAATTTCTCCACTATTTCAGTCATCTGCAGAGACCACACAGTTAATATTTTGAAAATTCAAACTGAAAAAATCCAATCTCAGAATCCTCTAGTGGCTGAAGCAACGACAACTCTCCTAGCCACTAAAAGGGCGGCATCTTCCCAGCACACTCGGGTTTTGTTTGAAGGAGACTCTCAACTAGTTCTCTCAGCAATATCAGACCAATTCTTTGCACCAAACTGGATTATTTCCCCCATCATCAAGGATATTCAACATTTGTTCGCAAGTTATAGGCTTTGGAAACTTGTCAAAATTCATTCTGCAAATTGATGCATGCACTCTGTAGCGCAATGGGCAACTACCAATCTAGTTTTTGGAAGCATACCCCTTGATAGTTCTTTTAATTTCTTTCTTTTTGATCCACCTTGAACTAGTTCTGAGTGTATTTGTAGTTTGATTATATATATATATATATATAACATGCTTGATTAGAAAGAAAACAACGCACATATAACGCTAGGAGAGATGGAGTATTTGTTTGCAGAAGAAGGGTGTGTACGTTTGACTTTGACAAAAGGTACTGAACCCATCTGCATCACCCATACGATTCCACGTGGTTTGCCACGCGTCTAAATCCAGACAGGTCATGTTCTAGACAGGAATGGACGTAGTACTACATACCTTCTTTCATTTGACCTAACATGACTGTGGACTAGCTACTTGCAGGAAGCTGGGGAACTGACCGTCGGCACATGATCATCTACTCTTATTTTCATTGTTATTTCCTGGCCACCAGGTTGAAGAGGGTAGTAAAAGCTAGCTGGTGATTTTGAGATGGCAAAGCATCATGTAAATTTGTAATGTTAAAGGTGTCAAGAGTGTTAAAACGACGGGTGAGTTTCCAGGAAATAGGGTTGTAATCGAGCCGAGTCGAGCCGGTTTTTGGCTTGCCGAGCTCGGCTCGACTCAAAATACTCGAACTCGAGATTTTTGTTAAATCTTTGTTCGAGCTTGACTCGACAAGTTAAAATCTCAACTCGAGCTCGTTCCACAAACGAGTTCGAGTCGAGCCCGAATTGTTTTTTAAAAAAAATAAGATTTAATAATTAATAAATAAATAAATAACTAATATTGAATTTATACAACTAACAAGTAGAACCTCTATTAAATTATAAAATTTTAAAAAATTTATAAATAATTAATATCTAACTAGTTAATATTTATTCAAAATAACAATATATTATATGCCTACATATATTATTAATACATACACTTAATATGATAGCATATATATACATTTTATATATGGTTCCCACATACTAATATATGAAATTATTAAATTTTATCGACTAATTATTATACAAATTATAAAATATACCTATGAAATATATTCACTATATAGACATAAGTAATTAGAATACATATTATATATTTAATTATAAAAGTAGTATGTTTATATTATTAGCTAATACATATATACATGCATAGGTGTATGTATATATTTATCAATATATGAATGAGTTTTAATCGAGTCGAGCTAACGAGTCGACTCGAGCATAAACGAGCGAGCCTAAACAAACCTTAGTCGAGTCGAGTCGAGTTTTATCGAGTATGTGTCATTTACAAATCGAGCGGATATCTGCTTTCACAAACGAGTTTTTTTTTTTTTTTTTCACGAGTCGAATTTGATTCGAGTTTAACCGAGCGAGTACCGAGCGGGCTATCGAATAGACTGATTTATTTATAGCCCTACTAAGAAAGAATGATGTGGCAATTTATTAATTCTGTGTTCCAGGCATCCTGCATTAATGTGCATATATGATAGAGGTAAAACACAAGACAATGGTTATTCTTGTGCTGTAAAAAACCCCAAATAGCCCACAAACACAAAAACAGTATTGCAAGAACCTGTTCCAAAATTCTAAAAATGTTTAGATAGGCAAACACGCTTTTCCTGGATTTTTGGTACGTAGTTAAAGTTTAAGCTCGATCTGCCCAGCTTCCGGCAACATTTGAAGCCTGAATTAGCCTCTAATGGTCCGTTGAACTTCCCCAAGTGGCCAAAAACCCCAGATCGATAAGGAATACACACATATAATTAATTAATTAATTTGCAATCATTAATCTTTCACCAAAAGTACTACATTGTTTGGATCAATTACTACGTGTTAATCTATCAGCTTGGACAAACAAGCTAATTAATTAGTGCAACCAAAAAGGGATTAATTAATGAGGAGTGAATTAGCACTTATATACAAATTTTTTAGGTTTAATCACTTTTGCATAAATTAAATAATGCATTCAATCACATTATCAGAATGCATAGGGGATACACAAATGTAATTGAATGTAACAGAATTCAACTATATATATATATACACATATTATGTATGTATGTATATATATATATATATATATATATATATATATATATGCGCGTGCCGGGATACGTGACAATGTCAAGCATATAAACTAATAACTAGCCACATTGAGATAACAAATCTCCCTCTTTCTCTATACCATTATACCCCATTCCCCCTCATGAACAGTACTTCAAAGGAGGATAAAAAAGTAGGTAAACTTAAGTAAAACTAATTAGTTCCTCAGATGATCTTCATTGAGGACTGCAACATATACCCCCAGCTCCATCTAGTAACAAAGAAAGAAAAAAACAAAAAGACAGTCATATATATACATACAACAAAGTCGACCAACTTACTGAACGAAAACTTTCCACACTGCGTAGCGCCGTAGGTGATTCCGATGAAACCCATGGCGATGAGATGCAGAGGATCCGACGTTCCTCTCAGCGCAATTAATGAGTCTCAACCTTGATAATAAAACTAACAGGCTGATTTTCTGCAGCTGACATGATCGCTCGGATCCAAGCTCCTCCCATCGTTGCTTCAATTAATGTGAAATCTTGCGTTTTTTGTCTTGGTGTGTGTGCTTTTCAATTTCTGCTTTTGAAACTTGCCCTATTGAGACTCACTACAAACAGATTTAATCAACAGAAACCTAAGTGACCATGCCGGCGACGACTAAGATGACTAAAAAAGAGGGAGACAAATGAAAATTGATGTTTGGTTTTGCTAGATCAGGTAAGTAACCGAAGACCCGATGTTACCGGGATCATTCCAAGCACCATTAAAATTTGTTGCGTTCCAGTAAAATGAAAGATCCGACATGCCGACATGCTCCATTTTATTCTGGCAATAGCCATTCCAATCCAACCTGTTCTGGCCGTCTTCTACTTTCACTTCTTTCATGGAAATTCCAGCTTCATTAGTACCCAGTATTTGCAAGCCTTCAAATGGTGCTATGGTTTGAAAATGATTTAGCACTGTTCGAGTGTCTTTGATACCTCCATTGACAAATTTCTCATGTTGCTGAAAGCTAGAGGTGAGTGGGGAATTAGCGATGGCTGTGGAAGTGGTAGTAGAAGAAGCTGAGGAGCTGAAGATGGAATAACTTGAGAGAAGCGAGTTTGATGTAACAACATCTTGGATTTGCTTAGAAGGGTTAAACCCATTTCTGTAACGGTTCTGACCACCATTCTCATTAGACATAATTCCAGACGAAAACCCAAGTCCAAGAGCATTCAGGTGGGGTTGGAGCTCATACCCAGAAATAGTGTCCCCATTGGAAACTCTGGGATTGAATCTGGGAAAAGGAAGACTCATATCAGAAGGGTTACTGGCTAACCCATAAAACAAAGGATTGATATGATTTGACGTGGTTGAAGATATCTCGATATGTGGTTGAGATGGAGGGTCCAGGTGAGCTGAAGAAGAGGCAGCTCCATCAGTAGCCGAAGCTGATGAAGGCCTCTTCACGCGCTTGTTTTTCCTGCAACCACCACCTACCGGAACGTTTCTCAGGGTACCGCCTCTTGTCCAGTACCGCTTGCAGGCCTTACAAAAGTGCCTCGGCTGAGACAAACTGTAGTTGTTGTAGTAACAAAACTTTGTGTTAGATGAATCGCAGCGCGGACACCTGAGGGCTTGTTGCTGCTGCTGTGGTTGGTCCAGGACTGGTTTTTCCATTACCCTACCCGTAGAAGCCATCAAACCTTTTTGATCATCTATCTGATTCTGCACCGGGAAAAGAAAAGAAAAGAGTTTGAGGTGGCGTTCTATGGTAAAATAACCACACAAGAGACATTCTCTTCCAAAAGCATAGCAACAAAAATGGGGTAGTGCCGTAGTGGTCGTGTTTTGACTAATAATTGAGAGAGAGAGAGAGAGTGAGAGAGAGAGAGAGAGAACCTGTGACCATTCGTTTGTAGATGGAGGGATGACTACGGCCATCTTCTCACAATTACCCAACATTTTCTGATCTCTCACAGGACTCGTTGAACAAAGAGTAAACAGACAAAGATCAGGGGGAGACGTGAGACTCCTTTGCGGGGTTGAAATATTATGACTCTCAGATCAGGGCCGGCCCCCAGGAAGAGAGAGAGAGGTTAATTACTCTGTAGCAATGATTTTGTGTTTATTTTATTTGATCTAGTCTCACGTGATGGTTGTTGGTCCAAAATCGAATTTGAGTAGGCCATTATTTTAATGGGAAATCCAAGAAGGACATTCGAAATCCAAGAAGAAGACAGGAAGGTAAAGTAACATTACAGATGAATCTTTGCAGGAGATCAGGTTCAAGAAATTAAAAACAGCATTTAATTAATTAGTTTACACATGATAAACTGTACATGATACTCCGCATCACTACGTAAAATTCCTTTGTACAGACACACAGATTTATAGATAGAGGGAATCCCTAAGAGTAAGCTGCACAATACCCCATGCAAAGTCACACCGCAAATCCCACTTCCACTTTATTATTATTATTAATAATTCTCTGGCTCATGATTCATATCCTATAGCACCAAGGATCAAACTCAACTGTTTTTGCATTGGCTGTCCTACTAACGGCTTATCCAAGCTCAAATCTTGATTCGACGGTACGCATGCATGATTGTACCATTCTTAAGAGCCCAACTCGTATTTCATCGTCTTCAATAGCGCACTACAACTTTCTCACAGGAGTACGGACGAGACCGAGTTTCACTACTCATATCTATATTTATATATAGTAGGGTATTTGTATGTATATACCTCGTCAAATGAATATTGTCTGTATCAATTAAACATTGTAATTAACATGATTAGGGTAAGCTAATCCAAATACCCCCATAGCCTCCAGGCCTCACCTACATTCTACAGGTTAGAGTACATCAGATGAATGACACTTAGCATAGATCCCATCTACTAGCTAGGAGACCGCAGTGCCGGCTTAATAGTTGGGCATTTTTTTTTTTTTAATTACAAGAGGCAAGGCTCCCAAATTTTTTTATAAATGCCTTAGTATATCGTGAAAACGAAATTAAAATAAGGTCTAAAATAAATGATATTAGATGATGTTATGTTAAATTTAACGCTGTCATTCTAAAATTTTGTTTTAAGCCTCAATTCATGTTATGGAAGTTACCTAAGGTAGAAGCAGTAAGTATGAAGGGATATATCATAATCACAAAAAAATTATACAAAAGTAATCTCATAATTAACTCATGTCGTGTTTGATGTAGTTCGTCATATTATAAAATTATTTTTATTATAAAATAAATTTAACAGATTATATGAAACTATGTTAGTTTATATGATTAATTTTATATAATTCTTTTTAAATATAACAGTCGGTATGAATTGAGTTCAATGGTTATAGATAATTTGTTATTAGATCCATTAATAATACCATAGAAAAAAAAGTCAAAATACTGACATTAGAGTGTATCGACAAACGGACTTGGAAAACAGCTTTTTTCTATTCAAAACTCCTGAAGCTACTCAAAAGTAGGAAAGAGCTGTACGCTCTTCGAATTGGCTTCTTGCGGAGTGGCTGTGTTTCTTCTCTCATCCAATTTGGTTTGAAAATAAATCATGAAAAACCAAATAAATTGGAAAAGAAACCGTTAATGGTGTCTGGAGAGAGTGAGAGAGAGAGAGAGAGTGGAGCCCTGAGGTGCAGAACCATGTGGTGAGCAGCTCAGCTCCTGAGGAAAAAGAAGGAAAAGGCAAAGCTAGTTTGGGGGAGCAAACGGATTTTGTAGTTCCCCAAGGGATTTTCTCCTCCACCTCCACCCTACTTCCCATCATTATTCTTCCGCAGCCCTCTGCTTGTTGAGCTTTTATTTTTGGTAACTAAAATACTGCTGACATGTTTTCCGGGTAAGTGTGTATATATTATATATAATACTGACAAGTTGCTCTTTATAAAGACTAAGTTTGATAAGTAAAATAATATTATTTTTTAGTCTTATTATTATTTTAAAATTTTAAAAAGTTATATTAAAATTTTAATAAATTAAATTATTTATTATATTTTATGTAAAAATTTAGAAAAATTATAATAAGAAAATAGAAATTTTGAGTTGTATCTTTCAAATCCATCCTTACTCTATAGATCAATGTGTGGATTGTACATAACTTGCATGTTAAAGAAGATAATTTATTGGAATTTTGAATGATTTTCCTGGCAAGAGATATGCTTGTCCTTCCACCTAGTATTCATGGAGTTATTATATATTGGGGGGGCATAGGAGTACCACTTCTCACTTGATCTGATTTTAAGTTACAACAATTGGTTATGATTATAATGGGAACAATCGATTTCTAATTCATGCAAGAGTGAGTCAAGTGGGGCCGAGTTCTGAGTGAACAAACTTAAGTCCATCCAATGGATATCCAAAACAGGACACCAACCTAAAGTTAAAGTCTTTTGGTATTTGTTACTTTAAGTAGTGTAAATTAAAATGCATGATAGGATATTTGATCATATTCTCTTAGAGGTCGATCACTTATTGATATATATAAATGGTGTGAGGCGGAAGGAAGTTGGGCAAACCGAGAGGCCAGGGATCAGCATGGCTGCTTTGGAATTAATAGTACTACTGAGTCAATTTACAAGTGGGTCCGATCCACCCACACCAGTCACCTCTCCACCACCACCCAACAAAGAGATTCCAATTTGCCAAGTTTGAAAGAAACCTAACGCGCACGTTAGAGAGAGAGAGAGAGAGAGAGAGAGAGAGAAGGGGGACCAAAGCATCAAATCCAAGCCAACAGTGTCTATCAAAGGCTGACCATATTGCACCCCCGAAATTATGTGCAGACAAAGATTCACTCCTCATTTAAAGTATTAATGCTCCTTTCTGTTCATGCCACTTGCATTGTTGAAAGATGGTATTGCATGCCCTCTAAAAGCTGTATTCTTATATACAAAAGTAACAAAACTTGTGCAAGCTCGCAATTCCGATTCAGTTGAGCACAGTTGCAATGAAAAGTAGTACTGTACTAGGGGGTGATTATAATATCAGAGAAAGCTAGCTACTTTCAATATTTAATACTGCATATTCATGATGATCATATATACTGTTGAATAGATCGCATCATGATGCAGCATGATGTCTAAATTTCAGATGAAAAAATGCGAACGAGATTCTTTCTTCTAAAGCCATTTATTCCATAATATTAATGCTGCATACTTATCCATCATGTACGTAGTACCCTCCTGTACTTGTACGGGATGTCGCATGAACATGGCGATGACTGTTAGAAAAATATCAAAGTAGGTTGGGCAAGCCGCGAGTGGAAGAAACGCATGCTGTCGTTCACGATAAGTATCCAAGAGGGAGGGCATGCATATGCAAAATCTTATTTATGACATATATCAAAATTAGCTATGATGGGACTTAATTTGGAGCCATTCACGTTCACATCACCACTATATGCCAATATATATACGTGGCTATTCAAGAGGGGGAAAAAAACGTACGTGGACCATATCATGATGATGTTGTTGTTAAGTTCAATAAATAAAAAATTGTTCTAGCTGTTCCTCGAAGGTTCCAGTCCAAACCAAATTAATGCAGCATAACAAGGAAGACCCACAAATTAGCAGCTTGCGCGCAGTAGCTAGTACTACTCCACAGGTACTAGACGATATATATATCATGGTTTTGGAAAAGAAAAATACGTACTTGTCGAAATGATAAGACCGATCGTTATATATATATATATATATATTTGATTTAACGGCTATGATCAATTTTTAAGTCCCAGTGGCATTATCAAATTTTGCTAGTTGCCCCTGATCGAACCTTAACGGATGGAAATAGACAGAGTACAGTACTCAAACATGGGAAATGTGCCAGAAGCAGCAGCAGTTTGAGATTGGAAAATTCCAGCTAGTTCTGGTCATGATATATATATATATATATATATATAGCATGTATGGTTGGACGCCGTGGACTGTAGCTTATGGAAGTTTCAAATGCGCCGGTCCTGCGTGGGACCTTGAGGATGTTGAGAGGGACAATTCCAGTAGTGTATTTTCATCGGGTGTGCCGTAAACAAATTTCATTTTTTTCTAAGAGTGGGTCCAAATCTTGTCTTCGATATATATATAAGAAATTGGTAAAAGCTATACATCCATGAGTTGAAGTTTCTCCACCTCATCGAGAAAATAATTACAAAAAATAATAAAAAAAACAATTAAGTTATGAAAGAAAGATGATTGGCATATTCTGAGAATAAAGAGAAAAAAATAATAATATGGTACTGGTGAGATAGGTCTCTCAAGCTGTCAACATGATGATATTTGTACAATTAATTAAGCAAATTATATTATTAATTAAAATAAGATCCGATCATCTGAATTATCATGATGCTCTAGCTACCATTATTTTTTATAACCGTAGCTATCTAGCATTATTAAATCTCTTGGAACCAGCTTGTCCAATGTCCAGTAGTACGGTTCCTTATAAGAAGTGTTGAGGTCAGGACAATAAGATAAGCTTTAGTTTCATGGTGGAATAAAGTGGATACTTTAGCTACAATTAATTAATTATGAACTAACATTCAATGTGAGTACCATATTATCGACAAAATCCGGCCAGTTAAACAGTCTTAACTAACTAGAGAGATGTACACTCATTTTCAAAACTTGAATTAATGAAATTCTTACTGCTACATTAATATAGATATAAAGCATTTATGATATTAAATTTGTTGAAGTATATGGCTCATACATATGGTATGGGGTATTTTTGTAATTTTTTAAATACATCCATACATCTATGGTTAGTATAAATATATATTATGTAACCTTAATGGACTGATAGTGAATTTTGTGCCATTCGCTCCCTATCAATGTAGGTACATCGCCAAACCACATTAAATCTCTGTGTCAGATTTTTATTTTTCTCTTTTGATCATTCCGTATAATTCATAAACAATTGCCACACGTTATACAACAAAATTGAATCCCAATGTACTACTACTAGTGATCAAATAAATAATAATGTCATAACAATGAATTGAAATTGATGAATATTTGTCAGAAAATTGATCTACTTACAACTAGTTTACAGTTTACGTATATAAAATACAGGGTAGTTTTATATGTAATATTAGAGTGACATAATTGCATTAGTTAATTATAAAATAATTGCAAGTGTATCATTACTCACGTTGTAATTAATGTATAATGAGGGAGGCAGTGGACGGGGGAGCCATGATTTTCCCCAGAAATAATTCTCCAATCTCCCTGAGAATTCACCAAGAGACCTGAAAGATTTGAAATATGCCGACGATACAAACAAAAACCTCTCTCCTATTCTTTACATGTATATTTCCCCAGTTTTTAGTCATTGACGGGCCCAAAACAGAGCCCGTCGTGCTACAAATTGTAGCCCAAGTGATGAGGCATATGGTAACCCTATACCAAAGGGCTTTGCTCAAGTTGGGAGACAGAACCATTCTTTTGCCGCCTTGGTGTCAAGAGACTTTACTCCTAATTAAGTGGTTTGATGATGTTAATTTCCATGAACAAAATACAGAGAAGACGATACTTGTATTTAAATTTAATATCACTACGCCCCAAGTTCCTCTTAAGAGAATCAAAGAGCGCATAGTCGAGATTAACACTATCAAAACATTAATAATTAAACTCATTATTTTGGAATTATATATGATTTTAAAATGGTGTAGGAGCATTTTTACTAATTCATAAGAGGTACCTTTACCAAGCAGGTTTCATAACATTTATCAAAAAAATCCTACACTTGATAGAACTGTCTACCAAGTAAGTTGCTAAAGGGTGGAACACAAAATCCAACCTTGTGCATCTGTTGGTAAACCATTAGACGAGCTTGCTTTCGAACCTTGATCAAGACCTCCCTCTTGAATTCCAAACGTGTCAACCTTCCTTCCTAATCAGGACAAGATTACCATACTTATGGTGGACTGCTGGGACCTGTTGTTGATGGTTTGAAACTTGAAATAAAGAAATCACATCAAAAGTTATGTACACAGTAAATGATAGGAATACCTACTTTAATGTGGACCACAAAAGTGATAAAAAAAATCATGGTTCAACCCATTTCAAGTGAAGCAATTGAAGAAGACGAAGAACAGGATGATGAGGGACACGATCGAAAGCATCGCGGAGGACTTCTGGTGGAGAGGTGACGTTAGGGAGCGTGAAGCCTCTGTTTTTCTTTGTTTTTTGCCCCTAATAAATCGTTAATAAAAGTCAACAAAATATCCCCCATTAGGTGATAATTACGAGAACAGATCGGTGTCGGCATCCCACCATGGAGGCACAGCCGCACAAGAAAAGAGCACGCGTCTACAATTAAGTTTATTTTCTTCTCCTTATTCCTCCTCTTGATAGCTTGGAAACATATACCATATCTATGCATTATTAATCTACATGTTGAAAGATAATTTTACATTGCTTATACATAAAATCTTGAGTATATTTATAAAGAATGATCAACAATCTCTTGTTAAATCGATTTTATGAGATGGGTTAAATTTATAAATTTCTTCATGATATCAAAGTCTGTTACAGGATAAATAAGAGTTCACACTACTTGTCTCGTGACAAAGACCAGTATAAATATTGGCTTGCACGTGAGAGATCAGAGTATTAAGAATAATCTCTCATTACCTATAGATAAGATTTTGAATATATTTATAAAAAATGTGTAATCTTATCTTATTAAACCGATTTTATAAGATAGAATTTTTTGCATTCATACAGTGGCTGGCTAGGATATTTTATTTTTTCCAATCGCTGGCTATGTTATTAATTGTTGGCTTGGCTCCAGTATCAGAAAAACGCCAAACCCCAAGCCCTCAGCTAGAGCTAGTCATGAGTGGTACCACCTGCAGGGATTGGGACCACTTATAGATAATTTTGGGTCAAAATTCAGATAATTTTATTGGTTTAATTAGCTATCTTGCAAATTAAATCGATTAATCAAGCTGTTTCACTCCATATGGGTGGGTCCATATCTGCCAAACCCATACTAATAAGTCATTTGATGTGGTCCTGAACCATTCTGGTGGAATATTGATCCGGGGGGCCGATGGGCTCCGATTGTTAGGAAGGCTCACAGGAAAGGACAGTCTTATAAATGAAAGGCCCATATATAGCTGCAGCTAGCGAAGGCTTTTTAAAGGCATAAACTGCTGGAGGTTCTGTTGGGCCCAAATATGTAAACATTTGAAAGTGTGGTGAAGTCGGTGCATGTGTGACCGACGGTAGAAAGTAAAAACCAGGTAAAGCAGGGGGAGACAAGGGAAGCTTTTTAATTAGCCAACTGAATTTCCCGCAACTTGAGGTTTCCGTGCATGCCACTAAAGAAACAAGTTACGAAGGTGAGCACCAGGGACCCCCACCACCTCTGAGATCGACCGAATATGTGGATACTAAATAAAGTACGAAAAGAACAGCCACAATGCCACCAGAGAATTCAAGAGAGAGAGAGAGAGAGAGAGAGAGAGAGAGAGAGATATCATTCATGGCTGGAGGCTGGAGCTACCTTCGTACTCGCCATGAATGAAATCTTATCTTTATGATCGGGTGGGGATCAAATTGATGGATATGCATGATTTTTTATTTTGTCTGTTGTTTTCTCTTCCTTTTTTCCCGTAGAGTAGAGAAGCTTTTGCAAAACATATTCTATTATTCCACTATTTTTGTTTTGACAGAAAGTTCAAACTTTATTAAAATGGAAAATATATTCCTTTTTAACCTTCCATATATACGTTGATGTAGGTAGCAGCACCAGGGACAGAGAGACCCCCTGAATGGTCTATATAGATAACAGTCATAGATATATTCCCTCAACTTGGTTATTCATATATTCTTCTTCATCAGTTCTGGACCATCAATAGAAAGCTATACCATATAAAACAGTGTAAAATTGCATATTCTCACTGTTCTTTTCCTTTTCCCTGAAGGCTGATTACGTAAGAATATCAGTATACAGTAGAGGGAGAGGGAGAGTTAAGCATATTGGTACGTGTGCTCAGGTGCACGTACGTACGGCGATAAAAATCTTGACTATTCAAATTTAAAAAATTTGAACGTTACGTCTGGAAATGTTTGGTTTGAAACAGTACTTGTAACTAGCGGAAGGGGAAGAAAATCGTTCCTATAATTCGTAGGTAAAGTCTATCTTTCGAATGAACGTACAGGATGAGGCCCAACCAGGGTTGGCAATATTACAGTAATAAATTATAACCTAGTTGCTGGCTTATTCATCAATACATGAAAGGTACAAGTGCATGGCGTAATCGAAACGCACGGTTTTTTTCTTTACCCGTGATTGAATTAACGCACGTACAGTTGATTATTTTTCTAATATATATATATATATATGTATGTGTGTGTGTATATATATATGATCATCAATACTCAAGCAGATGATGAATCTAGAGAGAGAGAGAGAGAGAGAGAGAGAGATGCCGCCGCCATGGGACCAAGCTAGAAATGTGATAATGAATAATGAGTGACGGGGCGTGGTCCAAGCGCGCATGTAGATGGATGGGATGATGGAAGAAGTATAATGTAATGTGGGTGAGGATATATATAGTGGGCCACTTTGCTGCAAACCAGTTGGCTGGCTAGCTTGGGTACACGGAAATCTGTAATGTGAAAACAAGCTAGGAGGGCCAAAGAATAAAGATCCAAGGACATGGAATAGTAAACAGTCGTACGAACGATAGAGACACCCTGAATCGGGATTGGCCGAGCTCTTTAAATCATTGTACCATTCATAATCATATATAGATACTTCACCCCTTTCACCTTTACCTCAATATTCAATAATACGGTTTGATGCAGGAATCCCCCACTCTATCCGAAAAGGACTGTCATCTATTACAGTGAGAGACAGAGAGGTTCCACATCCATCCAAACTAATATATATATATATATTATTTATGTATGTATATGTATATGTATGCATGCATGCATATGTATGTGCTAGAAAACCTCTGCCATTCATTTTTAAATGACCTAGAGTTTGGGAATTTGACAAATTGGTTGTTAATCCATGGCAAGTTTTCTGGTTTCACTGCATTAGAATGCGTAGAACCCCAGCGACTTGGTCTTGGGCCTGGGTATGCTAGATCTTCCATGTTCTAAGATTGAATCTTTTGGGTGCAAGTAATGCTTAATAGGTAGACTTGATCTTTGTGATAAGGGTGCATTACATGATCTTAAAGTTTAACTGGATATAGATATATATTACATTTTTCTTTTAAAGAAATAGGTTTTGACAATCCCTTAAATTTCCCATCATAAAAAAAAAAATAATAGATAGCAAAAAATTAAACTTGTAATAAAAATTATTGGTACAAGTACTTGGTGTCGAGAACATACTGCTCACATTTCTTACTTAACAAGATTTTATTTATAAAAAATATTTTAAATTATCTCGCAAATTAAATATTATAGAAAAAAATTGTGGAACATGTATTTTTTGTTTTAGAAATTATATTTATAGTTGTAAAATATGCAAGTGATGTACAATCATTTTTAAAAAAATAAATAAATATAGAATTCACATGCGTGATAAAAAAAACTAATTTTTAAATAATATATAGATCCTGCCTTATTTTAGAAAAAATTACACAGTACTTACATATACTCACTCTACCCTGAATCTATCATTACTATTTTTGAACATACTCGTAAGTAGAAACCCATGAAATACATTGAGCAAATGTGGTAGAGAATTAAGTCACAGTAGCGCAGCCGGCCTATAAAGTAAAAATTATTCACGTTACTGTTCAGACCCATTGGTATTGTGCTTTTGAAGCCAATGGTGATGCTTGCTTTCTACCCGGACCTCACAATTATTCTTACGCTGACAGGGGGAAAATGGAGTTGGTGGTCCTCGCATAAGTTCTTCTCCTTTTTCAACTTCCTCGAGGTTTTTTTTGCCTTCAAAATCCTCTTCACTGCTGCTTGCTAGCTCCATCTGTCCCCTTGTCTGTCTGCTCTTGTTTTGCAAAAAATGGAAACAGGCAGAGCTGAGGGAAAGAGGAGCTTAAAGTACTACAGTAACATGGTGGAGGAGGCTGAAGAGGAGGAGGATGAAGCTAGCGAGTTAGGATTTGGCGAGGATGAGAGGAAGAGAGAAATGACTCCCGCATCTAGCAGGAGAACATCATCTGGCAGTGGAGGGTCAACGCCGATTACTTGCCAGGCGGATAATTGCAATGCTGATTTCACCGAAGCCAAGCCGTACCACCGGCGCCATAAGGTCTGCGAATTTCATGCCAAGGCTCCGGTTGTCAACGTTGGTGGACTCCATAAAAGGTTCTGCCAGCAATGCAGCAGGTTAGAAACCCTAGTTTTCCAATCATTTATAATATTAAGCTTGTTTCTTTCTGATCTTTTATGGTTTTCAAATTTCTGTCTTGTTCTTAATTCCTTTGTAGCTCAACTAGCTAGTTAATGCTTTTCCAGGATAGAAGCTTATAATAAGTGAAGTCATTTATTATTTAGAACTAGGGCGAATTAACCTATATATATATATATATATTAAGTGTATCAAACAGAACATAGTACATTAAACTCGTTGATGATCAGTGTGCTTTCCAAGCAAAGTAAATCACGGCATTTGAGTATTAGGGGTGTTGGAGAATAATGGAGACTAAATATTGATCTACTAGCTACTTTAAATTATTTCTGCCACATGATCATGAGGACGTTATCTCATTTTAATTTGAATGAAATACAAGATCAGAACCAGTACAGTAGTAGCCTCTCAGTCCAACCTTAAACCTGTTCTAAAACCAAAGGTATCCATGCACCATTAAAGGATGCAGAAGATAGCTAGGGATCATTGTGAGCTGTAAGCCATACGCGACTAAATATGAAATAATATACTGGACGAAGTCGTTGAAACGACCACTACGCCAAGAACCAGCCCCTTTTTCTCTCAAGTGTCATATCAATCAGAAATCCACATTCATTTATTTGTGGACAACGGCCTCCAGCTAGCTTAATCTTAAACATATAAAGTAGTACTTTTATTGCCTATATATGGGGCCTTCTGCAGAACTGATATCATCATCTAAAACTTTAGGCAGGCTTTCTAATCGTACCATAAGCAAGTTCGCTGATGTACATCAATTTGGCTGCAGAAAAAGAGGTTTAACAGATATATGATCATGGAATTAATGAAAATTTTAATTATCTACACCTTGATATATATTATAATTGAATTAATTGTTGGAGTGTGATCTCTCAAAGTCCTATATTCCTATTATGGTCATGCAGCTATTTATTCTTAGTTATGCTTGGTGCATTACGAATTATATCAATATTCCTTTTGTTACACATACAGTGAGGTACATGCATGTATGCAGATGGTATATATATCCAAAGGTTGTACGTATTAAATTTGTACGTAGTACCTCTGAGCATTAACCACTCTTATTTTTTCCAGCTTATTTTAGAAAATAGTTTCCTTGTGAAAAAGAAATTGATTTCCAAGCCCAAGAAACTGTGTTGAAATCTCTGTGAATGAGCTATATGTATATATATCATTGTTATGCTGCGGAACACCAGGATTTTGTGCACAAGTCAGACTTAGATATATGTGTGTGTGTGTGAATGATCGATAATTAATATTTTTAACAGCGTGTTTGAGAAAATTGCAGTATTAAATATAATGTACTCTCCATATATAAAAGAGTAAAGGAGAACCGATACAAAACAACCCACTTGACCGCTCACCATCCACCAATAATGGCACTGTACGTCCAAGTCACTCAATGACTCATCAACCGGATTGCTAGCTAGATTGCTATATTCTACACCCTTCGAGACTAGCTGTCTGTCTTCTAATTGGAAAGAATAACTTTAATAATTTTTAAGTCGGGGAATATGTATATCTTGAATATGCTATTTGTCATCTTCTTAAATTCATCATTTCATCTTTTGATGTGGCATCAAATGATAGTAAAGTTATTTATTATATAATATATTTTATCAAGATGCTAATCATTTGATGCCGTGTAAGAGGACATTGATGAAAGGTGTCAAGTAGCATTTTTCAATTATATATGTATGTGTATATATGCATGTATATATTCTAAGTGCATGATTATGTGTAAAGATTAAGAAAAAATCTTGTACCAATGTGCGGTACTACACGTTTTTGATGGCTTATTGCATAATGAACTACTTGTGCTTTCCAATCAATACCAATAGTTCAACATTTTCCAAATCTCTGCCCATTCAAATCCTCCCTTTTGGTGATGCCGTAATTTGACAAAAGGACCGACCTTTTTTGGTGATTCCCTCAATCTTGGCTTTATTGATCTCTTTTACTCTAGTCTCCACTAGGCCTATAAACGTAGTTGGTGCTCGTGAATGAACTTCTCAATTCTCTTGCTTGATAGGGTCATTGAGACCCCTAAAATTCCAAAAGTCAAACACCATCGATCAGAAGAAGAAGAAAAGAACCCGACAAAAGCATTCATTTCCTCCTGATCTCCTGAAGGGATAAGACTTCTTACACCGATTTCAAGTCTCTTTCTAATTAACCTTCTGGGCCTTTCGCACCCAATGAGTCCTTGGCTAGCTAATTCTCCCATTAAGTTCCTACCTACCAAAAGGAGGTGATAAATAGTATTTCAAAACTTTACCTTAAAACCCACCATTTGTCAAAATAGGAAAAAAAAAAGAAGAAGCACTCAATCGGCTACTCTACAAGAGGGAGAGGGGATACCTCTTCAATGTTATCACTACATGGGACACGAAGAAAGTGATCCCTCATCACTTTGCCTTCACCATGCACAATAGTAGGATTCCCCCTCGTGTCATCCTCGCGGAACCTATTAATGACATCTCTCCTTGCCACCCTCACATAGCCAATACGGAGGAGATGGTTAAAAGTCTAACCATTAATGCAAAAGTTCTAAAACTGCTGGATATTAAATTCATTATGCCTTTAACCATCGGAGTAGTAACATTCCACCACACTTTCGAATCTGATATCTATAGCAGCTCGCTCTATCAACATTGATATGATGGTAGCTCTCTTTTTTTACGGCTCCACTTATCTATCAGTATTCAATAGCTTGACACTATGCCCATACCTAATATCATGACATTTTAATCCAGTTTATAAGTCACCCCCTTCGTGACCAGAACTTGTGATGTGGTCTTTGCTCTAATACAAGTTGTTAAGGACCCAATTATTAATCCAACAGTCCTAGAATTGTTGGATACTAAATTGGTTAACTATTTAACCCTCAAAACCACAACAAAGATCACTTTGCCTACACCACTCTCGCATAGGCAGAGGGAGAGGGAATCATCCTCAATCACATGGTGGAAACTCTCGTGTCATGCTGCTTTTATGCAGCACATAGGAAAGAGCATGCTCTCTTGAGTCTCCTCCCTCTCGTACCTCCTTTGCGGAGAGAAGAAGATTCTACCCTATGCCACTCTCTCTCTCTCTCTCTCTCTCTCTCTCTATCTCTCTCTCTCTCTCTATTTGGATTTTATGGGTAAAGGGAGTGAGATGAGAATGTGACAATGCTTTTTTAGATATATTAGTACTTCCTTTTTGGGTGATCATGTTGATAGCTTTTGAGTACAATTAATTATAGTAAAAAACTATAATTGTAAATAATAAAAATATACCAATGTAATAAAACTCAAAACCAAAACTAAAACCTGTCTTTTTATAAGTAAACAATTATATTAATAGGAATAGGCATAGCCCAAGTACACAAGAAGGTATACAAGAGGTACAACCTATCTAAGATGAAGTAATGGAAACAAGAAAATCATGAAAATCAAGGCCGTTAAACTCAACATCTTTGGCCCATAAAAAATAAAGTTCTAACAAAAAGTAATCTAATCTCCTCTAGAAAGTGCTTCTTGTCTTCGAAAGTCCAGTCATTACACTCCAGTCATAAGCACCACAAATTACAAATAAGAACAATCTTCCACACAACTGTGATATGTGGAAAACCGCCTAGGTTTGTCCAACAGGCTAAAAGCTCAACCAGTGTGGCATGTATAATTCAGGCTAGCTCTAACTGTTTGAAAAACATCTTCCCATAATATTATAGCAACCTCGCAATGCAGTAGAAGATGGTCCACAATCTCACCGCTTTTTTTGCACATGAAGCACTAGTCCACTATAATCTCTATAAATTATCCACCGTCATAATCTTTTTCAGAGAAGCTGTCCAAGCAAAAGATGTCACCCTAGGAGGAGCCTTATTTCTCCAAATCCTTCTCCATGTAAAGTGCTTGTTCTGCCGTTGTCTAAAGGACTTATAGAAAGAAAGAAGAAAACATTTGGAGAAACAAGGTTTGTGGAGGGACTTGATCTCCAAAACTCAAACCTTTTACCAAACATCGTAAAATTTATGGAGTTTCTCACACACTGCTTCTATAAAGACTTCTCTTCACCAAATTTACACAAAACGTCATGGTAGCTTGTTTCCCTTGAATGACAAAATCATGAGCAATATCCTCTTTTGACATCATTGCGAATGCCTCCATGATCTTGGTAGAGGAAAGCACAGATCTTTAGATGCTAAAGATCGATTTTAGTTGTTTACCATAAAAAATCCTCTATATCAAGCTTCGACAGATGCAACAAAAGGTGATATCATAAAATCTAATTGAAGCAGAAATTACACCACTAAATCGTTGCAAGTATTTTGGTAGCTAGCAAAAAGCAATACTGAAATAGCCCAAATCCATGTGAACTCACGGCTCTCGCATATACGTAGGTACGTACCTAGCTACTGAAAAATTAATATTTTATGTAGTGAATCAAGTAGAAAGGAGGAGAAGAAAAGAAATTCATCACACAACAATCTTGACGTGTTTTAACAAGTACGAAGACTAGCTTTTGTCAGTAGATGGAGGCCATTAGGAAAATAATTCCACTATCAAAAGATGGAGTATAAGAATTTGGACCAAAGCCTTCTTCCCAGCTTGATAACAGAGTCTCTCTCTCTCTCTCTCTCTCTCTCTCTCTCTCTCTCTCTATATATATATATATATATATATATGTCTTTATAAAGACTTGAACTACGATTCTTACCTCTCTTCTTACTTGAGGATTATCATCCTTATATATGAATTATATCTTCTCTACTTTTCAATAAAGAATCTACTAATCAGGGTGGAGGATTCCCAAAGTTCGACTCTACTGATACTGCATGCATATCTTTATATATATATATATATATATATATATATGTATATAAAGATCTTCATCTTCAGCTTTTTATTAGTTTTGAGTAAATATCCACTGATCTTGAAGAGCTTAAATCAACAAGATTGAATAGGTCTATTAATCTTTCCCCTAGTTCAAAATATGAGTAATTATAAATCTCTTCTTCCATGATGCTGCTTTCTTCGTATTTCCTCGATTATTAATGTAGATGGACCTAAAGACACGCACTAGTACTCCCACTATACGTTTGCTGCTTAGTTCTTTGCCTTGAAGCTAGTGTTGATTACTAAAGCGAAGTAAAAGAAATCTATTACCTATATACTTTCTAAAGCCACCTCATCATTTTATTTTATTAACTCATCCCAACCATTCGCATGCTAAATTAAAAGACCTTTCATTGTATTGTCTTTAATACCCTAATAAACTCACTCCATTTATTGATATTAATATTAAAAAAAGGTTTGAATATGTAAGATTTCCTACTATTTATGATTTCTAATTTAATAGACTTTAATAGAAGAAAAGACTTTTTATCTTATAGGAGTCTTAGTAGATATTGATTTCTCTTACTTGTCTCTTTGGCTTTCCCACCACTTAACTTTTCAATCATTTTGTTGTTACTTTTCAAATAAGTAGGAAAACTAAACATCTTTTTGAATTATTGACTCTGTTATTTATTTTTTTGGCTTCTTCATCTCTGAACTACTCTATTTTAATTATTCTCACGCATTGCTTGGTTCGATGAGTAGTTAATAAGAAGAAGAAATGTGAAAATAAAGACTATATGGTAGCTGATCATGAGGAAGTAAAATATGGAAAAACCTTACGTTACTTCATTTCTTATTGAGCTCTTTCTATGAAATGGTGCATTGCAGGTTCCATATGCTATCAGAGTTTGATGAAAACAAAAAGAGTTGTCGGAAACGTCTAGCTGGTCACAATGAGAGGCGTCGGAAAAGCTCATCCGATTCATATGGAGAAGGCTCACATTGAAAAGTATTTATGTTAATTGGCAGCAAGCTTAAGAAAGGGACTCCCAGCCGATAAAATCCTATATATATTATAAGCTTATTATTAAAATGAATCAAAGATCTGTGTTATGGCTCTCTATCTTCTGTCAAGTGTTAATCGGCTTTAATTATGCATTACTGCTCTATAATCTATCCGTTCTCTGAGACAATTATGCCAACAGCATTTTGGCACGACCCAATGATTGTGCCTTCCTGATGGTTGTCATTCTAGGTCTGTATTGTTCTATCTATAATAATGACTACCCTTTATGGCATTGGTCCTATGTTTGTTCTATTTAAATGAGTTTCTTGTCACAAAATGTTTACCGCCATCAATGCTTTCCTTCTGCTTTCTTGATTAATTGAAATTCACGAATTATATTCTTTCAGGTTCTCACCCTTTTTAACCGTGTTTGTTGCATACGTTAGTTTTCCCCCTAATTCACTTGCATCATCTGATACTTTTGGATAAAGACATAGGTCTTAATTATGAAATGAACACATGGTTATTTGCATGAGTCAAGGTGGTATTCAAATCCAGAATATGGCAGGCAGGAATGGATTATACTTATATAAATATATATATATTTTTATTTATAGAAATGGGTACACAATTTTTGCACGCTATCTAATAAATATTATTATTTCTTTTAAAAAAATATTTTAATTTTGTTTGACTTTGATGTGTTGAATAAAAAATAACAATATTTTATTAGAAAGCTGTGTAAAAGTTGTATAATAATTATGTTTGTATCATCTTCCCTGTCCCTTGAGCTAGCGGTAACATTCATGATATACACTGATCACGAGTAATTGCATGATTGCATTAGTCTCGCCAACTCTCACATGCGGTGATGGTAAAAGCAGAGGACAAGATTTCTGCCACCGCAAATACGAGGGTGAAGATGACATTCTACTCAAATATGATCTTTACAACTCTTGTGCATTAATGTGGGGGTGAGCTTGGAGACCAAAGACTTGTAGTTTAGCATGACTAGGAAACTTTTGTTTCCATGGTTCTAGAAGCTAGGACATTCGACTCAACTCATCAGACGCATCATTGAAAATAATTTCTATATTTCCTGAGTCCAGCACTCGAAAAAATGCCAATAATTAGGAACCGTTACAATCAGGCTTGAAAAATCTCCTGTGACCAAGCTAATCTAACTCAAACTGATCAACATCATGACCAGCATCTTCAACTAGACTTGTAGACTACAAAGAAAATGTTTCAATCCATCCTTAACGGATAAACCAAAAATGAAGCAAAAAAGGAAGCAAAAGGCCCGTCAAACAAGAATTGTAATAACTCAAAACATATCGCCCCTTTTCAGTCCAGCCACTAAATAAAGGACTACAAAATAAGATGGTGGAGCCTTGTTTCGAAAAATATCCAGTGAAGTTTTTTTTTTTATTATTAGATATCAGCACTCCCATTGTCTGGCTGTGTCCACAATTTTCTGGGTGAAATCTTACCAAATGGCAACCAGTGGATGTGCTATAGGCTATGGGAACAAAAAAATTGAAGCATGTGATAATTGAAAATAACCTCTTCAGTCATGCTTGATGCCTAAAATTTTTATTGCTAGCTCCAAGGTAACGATTGCAGCCGCATTGGCGGGAAATGCCCGAACTATGGTAGGACCCAAACCTGTATAGCATCCTTTAAATCCAGCCCTCCTGTAAATCTATTATAGAAAACCCATTCAGCTTCTCTCTTCTAAGACCCCAAAAGGAAAGAAGAAGAAAAAGGACACAAGGAGTTTTTTTACCCTATTTTCGTCAATAGAGAAAATAGAAACCTCTCATTAATGAAAATCTTGAAATGTAGGAAACCAAGATAACTTACCGAGCTCAAGATTTGAAAAGGATTCCTCGAAGAGCTTTTATCTGGGGCAGTCTGAATTAAAGTTTTTGCCACATCCAAGGGCAAAACAGCAGACCAAAACTGGAAAGGGTGGGGGAAATTTTATAATATGTAAACATAATACACTTTATTCAGAAATTTGCTGAAGTTGTTAAGAGGCTTACAGCTACACCACCAAGGCCACCACTCACAATCCCAATTCCCACGTCGATCAAGTGGCTATGGTCAGATGAAGCAGCTTTTAGTTGTGAATGCATGTAATACCGGACACACTCATAAACACTAAAAAAGACTGCATTGCCAGCAGATTCTCTTAGCAATGTTGTACAACCTCCACGAAAGATTCCTGTAACCTGAAAGGTGTTATGTCAGTTCAAAACTGCATCATTCATAATGTTGCCAAATGAAGATGATTTTCTCACCCCTTCAGTTTTTATGGTTTTGACGGCACAATCAAGGGGACTACCATATCTACTTGACTTTGGAACCATAGAGTCAGTGCCTTGAACTTGCATCCTACACTGAGAGCTCAGTGTCACATGTACCATCAGAAACAAAAAAGCAAATATAAAAAACAGTAGTTGAGCATGCAAACCCTCCATTTCACTTTACCTTCAGCAGCTCTGATGGACATAATACAAAACTGATAAGAGCTCCACTGTAAGCAGCAGAAGGAATTATCACTTGCAGTTGTGGGCCACCATCTTGTACACCTCCCTTCATGAAAAGAGCAAAGATGAAGTTGAAAGGTTGTTTTGTAGCTACATAGCCAGATGCAAGACCCTTCAGAAAAAATCTATCCACAAAATCATGCAACTGACTGTTCACAATCAAGTATTGCCAAGAGCAGCTCTGTAGATGAGGATTGGTGAAACTTTAAATCAGTAAAAAGCTTACCCAACTAAACTTAAAAGCAAACCTGCAGTGACTGCTTTGTTTGGGAGTAAATGCCAAAAAGAAGTGAACTCTCAAAAGCCACCCCAACAAAAGATGATGTTGCCCCTCTATAAAGTCCTTTAATCTGTCAAAGACAAGTTTCACTTAGTTTCTCCATAAGGTAAAGACGTGGAAAACTCAGATTCTACAAACCCCTAACCCACCCCTTTACCCTTGGTGTTGTGTGGTTGGTATTGTGGTGGTGTTTTGGGGCCCGGGGGGCCCCGCGGGGGGGGGGTGGTGGTTTGAGAGCAAAGAAAATCTACTTCATAAAATTCTAGAGCAATTTAAAAGTTGACCACACTTGATATGTTACGCTTCATGCCTTTTTATAGCATAGATTGAAATATAAACTGGCCAAAAGAGAGAGAATTTTGTGTTTTACATATCACCTTTTTCATGAGTTTTTGCATGACTTGGATGTTACTACATACTTTAGAGGGAATGGCTGCTTACATGGAAAACATATAACTAAAACAACTATTTTCAGATGAAAATAAAACATTATAGAAAAATAAAACTAAATCCAACTTCAGGACCAGCCCTTTCTAAATCATTTCAGCATAAAAAATGTGCAGCTAATGTTACGGCTTTCCTTTTACAAAGTTGTTTCCTAAGATAATTGAAATGTTGGGACTATTTCAAGACTTCGAAAGTCTTCAAAGTTCAAACTAGTCATAATAAAGAATTAATAAACTGAGACGCTTGTACAATTTTAATTAAAATGAAGTACTTTTTCTCTGTTTGTAGCTCTTAAGTTCTGAAAATGTCAGGGTAATTCTGATTGAAAAATATCAGCATTACTCAATATACACTAGAATGTCTACATAGTCTATTCTCTTGCAAAGAAATCGGAGAAACAAATGGAAGTGCCTCACACTTTTATGTAACTCATGAACTAATGTTAAGAAGAGTGTAGCCCAAATTTTAGAAACCATTAACAGAAGGTTAATAGAATACATTGGAATCATTCACTGCGAAAGAAAGTATCCTAATCTGTGCTTGCTGTGATGTCTTCTGATATCAGGCTAATTGTAGATCCCTAAAGGAATACAATGACTTCATTCTGAACAAGCCTTGATGCTGAACTGACAATTATAGCTCAGCTTCCACACTTCCCTACATAATGCAAGATTTGATATTCCACAAACTTCCCTACTTATCTGAAGCTTTAAAGCACCTTCACATGCAGTTCAACCAATGGAGTTAGACCCAAAAGACGGTTGAACTTTAGGAGGTGGAAGGTTACAGCTCAAATAGGTTGACCCCTAGGGGTTGGCTTAAGTGGTAAAGGCTTTGGGCTTGGGGATATGCTCACCCAAGTCTAAGGTTCAAATCCCCTTAAATGCAAACAATCTCTAGGCGCCATCGGACTGAGGGATTTTTCCCTTGAATTATCCAAGGTATACTTGCAGGAAACTCCTTGCTGAAGGCCTCCCCCGGGATTAGTCGGGACGTTGTTCCCGGATACCAAGTGCCAATTAAAAACAAAAAAAAAAAAACAGGCAGACAGGATTTTTTTTTTTTTTTTTTTTTTTGACAAGTAAGAAAGACAATTTTTTTAATATGAATGAAAACTTGGTAGACAGGAATTTAAACGTGAAAGAGAAGGAGGGGAGGTGCAGGACAGTAAACCTGTAAACTATCCCTATATAACTAGGTTAAACATAATCTTTATATGGTGCAAAGTAAGAAGGTAATCATTTATATGACTCAACTGCACACAAGATAACAAGGTCCATGCAATGAACAATTAAGATTGGAAGATAACTTCTTTCTGGACTCTTATTTTTTATTAATCATCAAAATAAAGTTAATTGCAGACTTATTGATATCAAAGACATAAAGTTCCTAATCAACAGGTAACTTATTTTAGTAGTCACTTAACTTCTAAAGGACGTTCATATGAGTTGCTGGTTGAAACATTTAACTGCGCAAAAGAATTTACTCTCTTTTTGTAAAATAAATTACACAGGGAGATAACCAGAGCTTAATTTTGTCTTCTGAAAGAACAAGTTCAAGAACCATACTCCTTCGGTCTTCAAAATCCTGGCTGTGCAATGCAAACCACTCCTGTATGTAATCCCATGTGCTTCAGTATTGTGCTTTTGCAGCTTCACCTAATAAATTACAAAAGTAGGGAAATATGCAAGATAAGTTCAGTCATTTACAGGTCACAAATGCTAATCTTTTTAAGACGTTAAGAGATCCTTACTGACCTAATTTCATCAATAACCATTTAAGGTTGCATTGTTTATCTAAAAAGAAGCTGAAACAAAACCGAGTCATGACAATGGTGGCAAGGATGAGATATCAAATACTATTTGACCAAAGTTTTCTTAAGAAAAATACAAGCAAAATAAAGTGCTGTATACTATTCAATTGTCGTGATAGGATCTATTTAGGTCTGGTTTGGATAGTAAGATACTCTCATCTCATCTCATATCATCTCATCTCGTCACATCTCATTTCAATATCCAAACACCACAAACATAAATACTTTTCAATTTCAAATGTTCAACTTTTTCGCCTAATTAACCACTAGGGGTTGGCGCAAGTGGTAAAGGCCTTGGACTTGAGGGTATGCTCCACCCAAATCTGAAGTTCAAATCCCCTTGAATGCAAACAATCTCTAGAAGCTATTGGATTGGAGGATTTTCCATTTGAATTACCCGAGGTGCACTTGCTGGAAACTCCTTGTTGAGGGCTTGTGCACCCCGGGATAAGTCGAGACACTATTCCTGAACAACCGGTGCCAATAAGAAAAAAAATTCATTACCTAATCACTACAACTTTTACAAACTTCCAAACAAAACACAAAATAAGAATAATATTAAAAATTTATATTCTAACATTATTTTAACTTTATATTATTTTTATTCAAAATTTTCTCTTTCGTTTTCCAAAATCACATAAACATCTTAACTCAAACCATTTCACTACTATTCACAAACTATTTCACTACTATTAACATTTAATCTCATATCATTATCCAAACGAAGCCTAGTCTGTTTGAGTTCTGATGACAACTCGTGAAAGAACTTGTGTATTCATGCCACTTAATCAGCAATCGTTTGTCCTTCACATAGCATTGCGTATACAAGCATTCACCTTATTCATACAAAGCTTTTAACAAAGAGGAACGCTCAATTCTTGAACTGGAAGAAATAATTGCTTTAAATGAAAGCCTCGTTCATACTCATGCTTCCTTTCCTTTATTGATTACGAAAATGAGCTACAAAAGTGATTATTAGTTTATTTCATAATTTTGTCCCAGAAGTACATTATCTACTTTAGCATCTTCCAAAGATAACGCTCTTAAAAATGCTATTTTTAATAAATGTGATTGAGATAATAAATTAGACCAATAGCAACCGAAATCCCAAATCCCACCTTTATAGGGCACTCTTGACTTGAACTCACTCGCTATGTTGCCATCTGATTAATCATGGAAAAAGAAACAAGATTTTTCCCAAATTAAAATGTTGGGATTAATATTCACTCCAGCCCCTACTAATTTGACTTTGAAACATGGCAATATGAAGGATGTCTCTGCGTTTATATAGAATACATACATACATCATACATTATATATACTTACCTTGACTGTGTCGAAGGGGTGGCCGATGATGACAGTGGCAACACCGGCGATCAAGCCTGCCACGTAGTCCTTGTAACCGGAACTCTCCCCCATCTTTTCTCTGTCTTCCTCGTTCGCTCTACTTTTCCTCTCTGAAGCTCTCTCTTTTCGGCGGCTACTTCGGGACTATCATGGGAGTCCTAGTCACTATCGGTCTATGGCCTACAATGTTCATGCGCTGAAAGACACAAAAGTACTACGGAAGCTTTTATGACTTGCTCACCCAATCGTAAAGCCTTTTGAAGCCCTTTTTCGTATCGCAGAAAAAACTCAAGGTCCAAACTTTAAGCAAAACTGGTTTCACCAAACAAAGAGAAGTAACGAAAAGAAGGTTTAATACCATAAAAAAGATACAGTAATAAAGCTCGCAACCAATAAATAAATAATAATAACTTTTGCCTGTAAAGCAGAAGAAATAAATCTTGTTTGTTTAATGGGTTTTACACTTTACTCTGTCTGTTTGTCTTCTCTTCGATCACTGTGTTCTTTTCGTTTATATTTTCTTCTCGCCTACATAGATCTCCGGATACGGCAAATTTACTGGAGTTTAAGCCTCTACAGTTATCATATTTAGTACTTGTTTGGAATTACATTAAGAATTTTAAAAATTATTTAAATAATCTTAAAAGCACTTTAATTAAAAAAAAAGTTGTTTAAATATTACATATTAAAATATTTTTAATCACAAATCAACTAAATAGTATGTTTGGACAATATTTTGGACAATATTTTGATGATTTTCTTCAAATGTACTTTTTCGAATAATTTAGAATGTAGTTCCAATTTTAATAAGATTGTCAATAGACAAATATACCTATACAAGTTTTAGATAATTTTAACTTTCAAAATTTTAAAGATATAGTCATAATCTTTTATGTCATTTTTATCTCAAAAAGTAGTTTTTTTCAATTTGTTTTTAAATAAATATAACATATTTGAAAGTATTTTAATATATAATTGCCAAATAATAAATAATTTTTTAATAATAAAACTTATTATTTAAGCTAGAAACTATAAACTCTGAAGCTATAAACTATATTTCTCGATGCAATCTAAAACATGCACTTGGTGGATATGCAACAGCAAAGTCGACTTTTATTCAGTTACATTGATAAAAATAAATTCACAATCTAGCGTGAGTTAAATAAATTTAAAATATCATATTAAGTTACATGTTTATTAATTTACAAAATATATGGTGAATAAAATATTTCTCTTTATATGCATAGATAAGTTTCTGGCTACAAGTATTGGAATATACTCCCAAGATAAACCATTTGGGGCTGAAGCTCGTTAATGGAACAAACTGAGATTCAAGCCCCTGCTTATCTAGTCATGCTTGTGGCACTTTTGTCCGTGAACTTAGGGTGAGTTATCTTTAGCTCATCAACAGAAATACGATCAAAATTCAAAAGCCATCTTCACATAAGATTCGAGAATCTTTTCCAGCCAATACGTCTTACAAAGCCAGGTTGGAGCCGACAGGAATCATATGATTTATATCCGAAGATTGTTAATATTTCTATAAAACATGATAAACATATCTAAAAATACCATTTACAGGTTTAAGGAATTTCCATGACAGATCTCAAACAACAGAAACAAGGTAATAGCAGTGAAGGCTCGGCATTATACTTCTTTTTGTATGTGTCTTGGTAAAATACACAAAATAAAAGAACTGCGTTTGGTACGGTACCCCTTTCACACATGCATATATAGTGTTTTTCTTTAACACGAGAATTGCGAAGTGTTCCACCAAACCATCCATGGTTCATCCGATCTGTGAGAGTGGCGGCAGGCAGAAACCTATCATATGATAAGACTATAGGACCTGATCGCTTTGAGAATGAAGCCTGACAGAAACCTGTCACTTAATAGGCTATTGGACCGTATCTCGCTCTGGCTGTTGATACCATCACTACAAAAGAATTGACAAATGTTCATAACTTGCTAGGGATAATCACATTAGAAAGCCTTTCCACCTTGCCAAGTTGGAAGGGCTTTTTAAGCAGCCCCTCTCTTTCCGCCATAAATTTAGCGAAACGGGAACCTTTCCCTTCCTTGTCGTTATCTTCTCCTAGTGTCTGCGGCAGATTAGGCAAAGGAGGGGGCTTGGGGGATAGCGATGGCATCAATGCCCATACGGAGGAAAGGTGTTCATTTGGCTGATCAAGGACTTGCAGAAGTGACCGATCCTGCATATCTGTTAGAAGATAAAGCAAATTCATCAATTACCACAAGCATACTTTCTAGCTCCGGAAACTAAAATGAAGATTGTTGCTATTCTTTCAGAAGAGTCTAATCTTGTTATCTCACAACAAAATAAAGACTGCTGTTTTGAATTTCAGTAGAATACAGTTTCAGGTTTTTCTAATTTTCAGTGCCAGAATTGGTTTTGTGTTATGCTTGTTTAAATTTCAACTGAATAAAAAGTTTTAAATTCTGGTGCCTAAACTACATATCTAGCCAAAAAGCTACCCAATTCTCTGATAAGCTTGAGCTTTTATAATTTGTGAAACTGAATTGGAATTGTCACTTTTTATAATAGAAATGGAACCTTTTTTAAATAACATGGTAATGATAAGAAAATACTGAATCATCGAATCTTCCATGTGGTTGGAGAGGGCCAATAGATCATAACCTTTTGAGAATTTGAATATTGGTTCCAGAGCGGCACATGGAATGCTGAAGTTCAGATGAGGTATAACGGTTCCTCCACTATGCCTTGCATTGCTGTATCAAGGAAACGTAAAAACTTATCAGCAAACTTTCAGGAACTTATAAATAAAGAAAAATTATATTCTCAAGCCGGTATGTACCATGTATAGCACACTGGGTAAAGTGCTTATATGACATAATTTGATTTGGAAGACAATTTTAAAATTTAAATCTTACAAATTAAATCTTACCATTTAAGTAATGGGGATGGTGTGCTCTACACACCAGCTTAAGAATATAATAACTCATAAATATAACAAGCAAGCTTGAAATCTGAATGAAGGTGATGATGATGGAAAAAGGCAAATTTGGACACTATATGGTTTTGTCGAATCATTTGATGCCTACCATTGGTTCCCATCCTAGAGTTTTAAAAGATACAGCTAAAAAAAAAAAAATCAAGTATGAGAGTAAGCATCACCAACTTTAATGAAGGAAATATAGAATTCATTGGTTTCTGCTTTCCTTTCTTGTTACCATCTACTTAAAAATCCAGCAATAAAAACCCACCAACATCATACCATATCACAACACAAAAGCATGGAACTGGAATTTAACTTCGTGGGTGCATCAAATTTAAAGCAGGGGGAAAAATTGCACACACCCCCTCCCTTACTCTCTAACTTGCAATATCATATTTACTTCTGCATAGTTTCAGTCACTGTACCTTGTAACAAGCCCGATCATATGACCATCTGAATTGACAACAGCACCACCACTACCACCAGGATGGACAGCAGCTGTTGTTTCAAGCATCACAGGATAGTGTCCCTGTATGTTTCCTTCTTGATTGGATCGATAGGAGGGAATCTTTGCTTGGACCACTTTTGTAACGACACCAGAACAGACAGATGGGAAGAAGCCTGATAGGGATTTGAAAGCAGAAACATATGTAAAGTCTTGACCAACTTTATTTAGAATGAAAACGGCCCTATTCTGGGTTTCATCTAGTTGAATATACAGAGGATATAGAAGAGAAACTAATCTGCACTTAAAAATAAATCTCCAATCTCTAGGCAATGCCACATCAAGTACCAGTGTGAACAATGCAACAAAGAGTCAAGCAGATTTCATGATTTGGATTCAGGAACATAATCATGTCTTATCAACATAGGGGAGCAAATTGAGGTGAAAAACTAGTTTGAACAAGAGTACTTCTAAAGCTTGTAGCCTTGTACTAAGATAAATCAGACTATCAGAATGCCAAACATATGAGAAGGGCTATAAAAGTCTTTCTGTAATGAAATAACAATGAATTAAAAGTTACCTAAGAATAGATAATTCATCACATGAAAAGAGCAATACATTGAAAATCGTTCTGTAAGACACATACAAAAGTCCTAGAAATGCAGCAAAGATTAATGCTTAAGATGTCATGTCACCACAATGCAATATGGGATTTCAACCAACCAAAAGCAAAGCAAGTGGGGTGGAGGCCAAAGCTTGATAGACTAGGTTTTGAGTCTATTGAGCTGCAGAATGCCTCTTGGTTGGAGAGGCCTTTTGAGGAGGCGGAGGTTTATGGTGTGATAAGAAAAATGGTCAAAGACAAAGTGCCCGGTACAGACGGTTTTTATGTGGGATTCTTTCAAGCATGTTGGAAGTGTGAAGGAGGATCTAATGAAGTGTTCCATGAACTGTTCTCAGCTGGAAAATTTGAGACAAGCCTAAATGTCACGTTTATTGCATTGATTCCTAAGAAGATTGGGGCATTGGAGGTAAAGGATTTTAGGCCCAATTAGCCATGTCAATAGGGTATACAAGATCATCTCCAAGGTGCTTGCAAATCGCTTAGGGGAGGTCTTGGGGAAGATCATTACAAAACCACAAAATGCATTTGTAAGTGGCAGGCAAATTCTGGAATTGGTTCTGATCGCCAATGATTGTCTGGATAGCATATTAAAATATGGCATTACAGAGATCCTATGTAAGCTTGGATATGGAAAAGGCCTACGATCACATAAACTGAGACTTTCTACTTTACTTACTAGGGAGGTGCGGATTTGGAGAGAGATGGTGTTTGTGGATTAGATGGTGCATTTCAACGGCGAGATTTTCAGTTTTAATAAATGGCAGTCCAGTTGGTTTCTTTAGCAGTTCCCAAGGCCTAAGACAAGGGGATCTGTTGTCCCCACTCCTCTTTGTCATTATTATGGAGGAACTTAGCAGGATGATATTGGCTTTGGTCATGAATGGCTTTGTGGCTGGCTTCTCGGTTGGTGATCCCAATAGGGGTCATATTAACATTTCTCACTTATTGTTTGCAAATGACACACTAGTATTTTGTGAGGCAGACCAAAACTCGCTACGAGCACTGAGGCACTTCCACTCTGTTTTGAAGTAGTGTCCGGTTTAAGAGTGAACTTTAATAAATCAGAGTTAGTGCCAGTCGGAAGGGTTAACAACATTCGGCAATTGGCCAGCACGCTTGGATGTAAGGTTTCCTCTCTTCCCATGGATTACGGGCTGCCTCAAGAGCTATATCAATTTGGGATACAGTGATCAAGAAGATAGAACAAAGATTGACAGGGTGGAAGAGGTTGTAATTGTTGAAAGGTGGCCGGATTACCTTAATTAAGAGTACTCTTTCTAATTTACCAACATATTTTTTTGTCCCTATTCCCTATTCCAACTAGCGTGACGGCCCGAATTAATAAACTTCACTGTGATTTCTTATAGAGTGGTGTGGTAGATGAATTCAAATTCCATCTAGTCAGTTGGGACAAGGTATGCACTCCAATCTCCTTTGGTGGGTGAGGAATTAGAAATATGAAAGTTTTCAATCCGGCCTTACTTGGGAAATGGTTATGGAGATATAATATGGAACTAGACGCCCTATGGAAGTCGGTGGTTGATTGTAAATATGGAAGTTTGTGGGGGGCTGGTGTACTAGAGAGGTAAGTGGGGCTTATGGAGTGGGAGTTTGGAAGCACATTAGACGAGGGTGGGGGGTTTTTACTTGCCATACTAAACTTGTGCTGGGAGCGGGATCTAGAATAAAATTTTGGAGCGACATATGGTGTGGAAATAATGCCCTAAAGGACTCATTTCCTTCAGTTTTCCGGGTTGCAAGTGACCAAGAAGCTTCAGTGGCGGAACTCATGGTGTTATCGAGGGATCAAGTCCAATGGAACATCACTTTCAGTAAGGAGGCACAAGATTTGGAAGTTAGCAGCTTCGAGTACAACAAATAGACAACGAGTTGACACGTTGTGGTGGGTACCTGCAGGTAAGGGCATGTTCTCGATTCAATCCTTCTACAAGTCCCTCACACACTTACCGAATAATAATTTCGCATGGAGAAGGATTTGGCGGAATAAGGAGCCTCCCAAAGCGGCATTCTTTACTTGGACAGCTTCCTTGGGTAAGATTTTGACAACAGATAACCTGAAGAAGCGCAGGGTGATTATACTAGATTGGTATTGCATGTGTAAGAAATCCAACGAGACTATAGATCATATCTTACTACATTGTGAGATTGCTAGAGCGTTGTGGAATGAAGTGTTGACTTTTTGGCCAGCTGGACAGATCCAAGAGGTTTTCCACATATCAAAGCCGTGTGGAAGACGGAACCTATCTGTATTATGTGGTGTATGTGGTAGGAGCATAACGACCGGACAAGGGGTTGGCCCAAGTGGTGAAGGCCTTGGTCTTGGGGTCTCACTTCCTTCAAGGTCCAAGGTTCAACACCTCATAGGTGCAAACAATCCTTTGGGGCCACACCCCCTAGTGAAAAGCCAGCGATTTAACCAGTTCCGTGTAGGGAAACTTCCGAGGGTGCGGTGCACGGGACCAGGGTTTATTCTGTAGGGGTGGGTCCAAAGGGCCCTGCCTTGGAAAGGTTCCCCGTCATCAAAAAAAAAAATAGAGGAACTTAGATCTTTATTTTTTAGAACTCTACTCCTATAAGCCATAGCTGTAAACTTTAATGGCCTAGATATTCATGATTTTCTTGTTTCCGTTGCTAAGACCTAGATAGGTCTTATCTCTTGTATACCTTCTCGTGTACTTGGGGCTATGCCTATCATCAATACAATCATTTACTTACAAAAAAAAAACAGAGAAATAATGAGAGCAAAGCTGTACCACATCTTGGGCCAAATAGTCCATGTCCAAGCACATATGCCCTTGATCCTAAAGATGGGCATTCAAAGTCCATGATGATAGGTGAAAGCTGACCAGGAACATCATCAAGCTGCAGCAGGGCAACATCCAAAGGCCCTTTACAAACATACACTACTTTAGCATCACACCAAACCCAGGGTTTTGTATGATCCAAGCGAACACATATCTTTCTGCGGCCTCCATAAGACTCACTCAATTTATATCCCTCATGCTCATCATCAACAGAGTGATTCACCGTCCCCAGCAAATTTGGAAGAAAACTCTGATTCATGTCATTGCCTTCAACTCTATTTTGCCGCAGAGATGCAGATTCCTCAGACAGGAAGGAAAACTTTTCTGATTTGGCTCCATAAGTTGCACTTCCAACAGTAGTTTTACCGAATCTAAGCGGTTCTAACAGGTGGGCATTTGTAAGTATCAGGCCTTGGTTGTTAAGCAGAATTCCAGATGCCCAAACTCCATCATCAATAGTAACAAGACAAATGGCAGTCATTGCCTTCTCAACCGGTAACTGAGAAGGGTAATGAGAATTAAGGTGCTTATGAACTTGGCCGAAGGACCCATCTAAGTCTTTGCCATTAGTGATAAATATTTTTCTGACAGCACTCGAGCTTCCATTGCTATAACAAATCCCTTTTTCTCCATTTTGAGGCACCTTCTGCAATAACTCACTGCAAGCAGCTGCAATGGCTTCCCATGGAATCACCAGCTGTTACCCAGGGCTAACGTTTTGCACCATGAGTTAATTATGAGAAAGTTTAACTATTTGAATGAGAGAATATTTCTCAAATTTACCTGAACTTCAGCAGAACTGGCCTTTTGCCTTAATGGTTTAATAAGAATACCAATGAGATGTGCATGCTCATCAAAAACTGGACCACCCTCCATTCCTGACAGATTAAAAATTAAAAGTAATGAGGAACCGATATCCATGAATGAAGAATGGAGAATCTAATAAGAGACAAGACGCACCAGGAAGACCTCGTATGTCAGCCATCAGCAATGATCTATTCAATGATCTAGGAGGGTAGCAATTAGCAATGGATCCCACCGATATACTGATGCAAGCAGCCAAATAATTAAATCAAGCAGAAAAAGGATTTAAAAAATAAATAAATCTCTAATGCACCAAAAGGAGTTAACAATTGGAATGAAACAATGAGAGAGTGAGGGTTGGAGGAACAAAAACTTTTTATTTTGATAAGTAAAAGCAATTATATTATAAGCACAAGGGGTACAACCTGAGTACACAAGGATAATTAGACCTCAACAACTGAGTGCCCATAATGTGTATCTAACTCAAATGATCTGCAAGGATAATTACCTGTGATTTCCTCCCAAATAAGTATGGGGTGGTGGATAAGGCCTGGGGTTCGAGTCCCCTTAGGTGCATGTGTAAATTTGCCAAGTAAAAAACAATTACGACAACTAGAGGCCATGGACATCATGTTATTTAAACATCTCCTCTGTTCAACAGGGGAGATGAAGAACTTCAACTCAATCTGGAGATAGTGGTGCCACATGAAATTATTTCAGCCACCATGCAACAAAAATGAAAGCTAAAAAATTACGACAAAAAAAAAAATGGTACCATAAGAAAAATAGAGAAGTGAAAAAGACAAAGATGCTTATAGAGGAGAACATGCCTTACTAGATTAAAATAAAGAAAATAACTTACAATTTTACTTACATAACCATACGTGCTGATGTGTCAGCTATTGAAAATGATGAAATTTTTAAAGTTTGAAATTTAAAATTCAAATTAAAAAAGAAAATAATGGTAAAATGGGACTGCCACTCAGTACGTATAATATTGTGCATAAAATTATACGTACGTGTAGCACTACTCTTAAAATAATGCTAATGCAATAAAGGCAAAAGACACCTTTTAAAAAAATTTGAGATGCTGAAATGTTATTAATTATCAAAAACAAATTGAGATTAAGTTTCAATCCAACATGCTGTTCAAAATGGAAGCTTGTCAAGAAAGCAATCCGAAGTTGTAACACAACATATATTCATGTTTTAAAGAAAACGGTACCTGTTAAAGAAGTGCATAGGAGACAGGACACCAAAAGGAGAACCCACTGACAGAAGGAAATCCCCCCTCTTATTAAAGGATGATATGATGATGTTTGGCACATCCTACATAACAAGATTTCACTGGTCACTCTCTTTTTGTTCTTGTTCTTGTTCTTGTTCTTCTTCTTCTTCTTCTTTTTTGTTAAGTACAAAGATTCTATTAAAAAGCACAAAAGGCACAATCTATATAGACAGGAAATTTACAAGACATACACCTATCAAGAAGAAAACAAATACAAAAAAATAATAAAAGTTAAGCCCATTAAAGTCTATAGGAGCCACCCAAAGGAAGAGAGTTGAAGAAAGTTTTGAGTTCTCTAGCATCCATTCACGATCCTAAAAACTCTAACATCCATTTCCAAGTAGCGAGCATAAGAGACAAGAATCATTTTCCACACTGTTGCAATTTGTGGGCGGCCACCTAACCCTCTATAAGAATAGAATTGGTCCAATCTCCTAGATATAAAACAAGGACATGTTTACTATGCAAAATGGCTATTCAATTGAGGAAAGGAATAACCACTTCTGGGAATATAAGAAACTGCAACGTATGTAACAGTTATTTCAACTCTAGTTTCATACAATGCATTATTTCAATGATGGAATCACACCATAATCAAATTTCTTGAAACACTCTTATAACAAAATTCTTAATTATTTTGAACTTGATCTCTTTCTTCTTTAAAACAGAAATAACTTTTCTATCCCCCACCCTCCCTCTAAGATTTTAGTTTTAGTTTCTTTTCTTTCTTTTTTTTTCAGCTCATGCCAAACAAGAATACCCAATATACCACATCGGATATTTAAAATATTTAAGACGAAAATTTTACAAAAATAAAAACTATTTTTTTTTATAACTAAAATTTTACAAAAATAAAAGCTTAAGCCTTGAAAATAACAAGGCAAAAAAAAACTAAAACTAACTCTTTAAAAAACTAAACATGACACTTACAAAACTTACAGGAAAAAATTAGTGAGAGAAAAAAGTTGTCATTTCTGAAGTGTCCACCCCACATGGGGTGGCTGTGCCAGTAGGACCCTCTATCCCCTAAGGGTTGCCAAGGTTGCTGCATGAAGGGGCAAAGGCCTCCTTTCAGGCGAAATCCACCTTACAAGGGATGAATGGTGTTGGCAGGTGGGATCTACCCAGAGAGGGGTGGAGGTCCCTCTTGGCCAACAAGGTTAGCCTGTTGATGGGAGGATGGAAATCATGGGATCCAACCTAAGAGGCCTCTCAGGATAGATTTCTCTTGAAGGGGGCGCTCTGCTCTTTTTTTCCGTTTTTGCTAAAAGGAAAAGAAATTAATTGTGTGAATATTATTGTCAACAATAATCAATACACTACTTTCAATAGGAAAGGTTTTGGGAGGGATAGCTATTCCTCATTTGGAGCAATAGTATTCCTATGGAAAAGTTACCCACGGGAATACTTTTTTTTATAGGTAAGTTACCAACAGGAATACTAAAGTAACCAAATGACAAAATAGCACACCATTCAAAACTCTAGTCTGTGTACCAAACATATTATGAGTGAATACACAAACACTACCAACTAACAGAAAAGTAATGCCACTAAATATTCACTGCATACCAATTTGACCTTATCGTATATGGTATGTTAGCAAAGAAGGTGATAACAGAAAGTTTACCTCAAGAGATAAGGAAACTCCAAGAATGGCAATTCTAGTTGTTGACTTTCCAATCAGATTTAAATTGTCTGATCCTCCCACTGCCAAATGGTTCTGACTTCAAGAAAGATTTAGCATCACACTTCATCCGAATCAATCAAAAAGTGCTTGCACATAATGATATCTTTTGGCTAGTAATAATTATAGGCTTATTGTTCAGATTAATGCATCCTCATATGTTAGCAGATCATCAGAAAAGCAGCTCAAAAGTATGTTTATTCAATTTCCAGATTTCTCTTGCAAACAAAAGATTGTAGGCTTATGAACATTTTCTTTTGTTTATAAACTTTGAATTATTAATACGGATTAGTTTCAAATAAAAATCTAGGGAAAATAATTTATTGAAAACCTCCTCCCCAACTAACCCGTGTCTGAGTAGCATCCATAAAAGGCTGAGGGCCACTGTTGTGTGATGCCAAAGACCAACCAACCTCCCATCCATTATCCAGTGAGCCCAAAGAAGCTTCAGTAATAGACTGAAGAGCAAGAGCGGAAGCAGGGACATCAGCCTGCAAAAGATAAAAATTTGATCAGCATTGAAAGCCATATGGGGTGTGTCAAATGTTTAAGTAGCATAAATTCAATAAACAAGAACTAAAGCTACACATTATAAAGTAACTAACTATAACAGCCAGTGTTACTGATCTTAAGCATTTACCGTGACAATACCATTGTAATATCGTCTTTAAACAATAATGGCCAACAAGAAATAGGGAAATAAATGATAACTTAAGATCCCTAATGGCACAAGGTTACAGAATCCCTTTACAGCCATTCGATAACTTATGCCTCTTTAAGACCAACTAAATAAAAAGAACGAATGAAATGCCTACTAATGTTAGAACTTGTGCGGGAATCCAACAGGGAGCTCCTTTATCCAAATCCTTTGACCCCTTCTCTGAACCCATTTTCCCCTGCCAATCAAATTACATTTAACATGTCACATTAAAGCCAACAAATCAACCACAATTACTAGTCACTCCCAATAACAAACCATTATTAATTTGTCATAGACTCATATACCTCTACCATAATATCAATCTGAACACCAGGAATCAACTTGGGCTGGCCCTGCGAAGCACAAAGCGGAATCAAATGTATTAAAAACCCAACGCAAAATAAAAATTAACCAATCATTGACATCTATTATAAATGCTTCAACCTGAGCAATGTTCTGTCTATGTTGCAGTGACAGAAAAGGCTCAACAATAGACGCAACAGTCACAACCAATACGGGGCATTGATCATTGTAGCTGTAGAGACGCTTAGCTACCTCGGCATCGTAAAGGGTATCGGGAATTAACATCCCAGAAGCAGATAGTGTTGTTTTACCGGAACTGCAGAGACCCATATAGACAAGAACTTCAATAACTGCTAAAAACAAACAACTTGGGAATTGGATGTAGAGTTGTGATTGAAAGATTGAACTCACTTGTATTGGTGGAAAGCGTGGTTTCTCATCTTTAAGCCTTTTGGGTCCTAAATATCAAGTAATAAGTTTGAGAATCATTGTCTAGTACCAACTAGCAACGCAGTAAAATAAAAGGAAAATTGATTGAATGAAGAGAGGGAGAGTGTCAGAGTGGGGGACTTACAGGGCCTTGGACTCTGACCATCACAGCCAAGTTGCGGGCAAATTCGACCATCTCCGGCAAAGCCATGGTGTTGGTGATTTCCGATAAGCTCTTTGGGGGCTGTGGATTCGGGTCCGAATTTTGAGTCGAGCTGTTTGTTTGAGAGCTCAGTTTTTCGTTCTCCAGATTATATCCAATTTGGAGCCTCGAGATGTATGCGATTTCCGAGGAAAGATGCGCGTTAAGATCAATGTTTCATGCGACGTCGTATTTCGTTGTGGGTCGTTTCTCAATTTCTGTGATCTTCGAAACTTAGGGCGGCGTTGTGCTTGTAGCCTTATACGCAGTGCCTGCCGTCGTGCCGTGTCATGTCATGCTCCCCACGCGCTTAGGAAGCATGAAGACAATGAATGCTTCGCTCATACCCACTGCACCTTTTTTCAGCTAAAAACGGTAAAGACTTCTGTGCGTGATATACTTGAATTGAGTATTTAATATCAGTCACATTTTCTAATCCAAAGCCACTGTATTCCATTCCAATCAGATACAATAATTTTATTTTATTTTTTTATCCGAAAATCATTTTAATTCTTAACCAAGAATTACTAAACATTTTGTTCTATTTTTTATACGGCGATTTTAAGGAATGAGTATAATCCCACGGGAATATGTCGATGAAATTGCATTTTAAGGAATTTGAATCCCCTTTTTGGACCATTACGGCAAAACAACAGCTCCAATTCTCGATAATGATAATTAAAAAAGAACAATAACAACAACAACAACAGTCTCCCTCTGCAGGACAATCGCCGACTACAATAATACAAGCCATCCAGGACGATCGGTCGAACTTTCAAGCTGCCATTTCCAAACAAAGTTCGTCATAACTTGATGGATAGGGAACCCCTGCAGACATTTCTGAAAACATTGCAGCCTCAAATCTCCATCTGTAATCCATCATATCTACGAAGTAGAATTAAAATTGAATAGAAGAGGCAAAAAGAAGCTGCCGAAACCCAAAACAAGTTAAAAAAAAAGCCTAAAGGCACCAGCCAGCCAGCCACAGCCATAAATTTGACCGGAGAACATGAAATTTATATTTTATATAGCAAAAGTGAGCAAGAAAACCAAAAATAATGTAAACGTTTGTGCACGCAAACAAAACAAATTTAATTACAATAATCTCGACCTCCTGCCTATCTTCACCCTTCAGTCAAATCTCTCACGGTCACAGCTATTAATTGTACTAAAATACCCCTAAAGTTAACACGTGTAGATCAAGGAAGTAGGCTATGTTGTTCCCTGAAAACACTGGCAAGGCAAAACAATTATATATACCTGAAAAATTTTTACACGGGGAAACAATTATCGGTAATTCCACGAGCTTCGCAGCCACTCTACCTCTCCGTCTCTCTCTCTCTCTCTCTCTCGGTCTCTGGTCAAGTCCTCCGTAACCACACTGCGCCACCTTCATCTTTATCTTCCTCTGACTCTCTATAACCACAGTAACCACCGATTCCACTAGCGTTTAGAAACCTGTTTCAATATTCTCAGAATTTTGCTTGGAACAGAAGCAATGCCAGCGCAGAAGCGAGCTCTCGATGTGGCGGAGGATGATCTTGTGCAAGACAACCCCAGCAACCTCCATGAACCCCCGGAGGACGCAGAGGGTGCGTGTTTTACTTTAGCTTCCCCAAAATCACCTCCCGGAACCACGAAGCACCACAAAAGAGAACCCGTTTGCACACATTTTTGTTCTAAATTTTGACTCTTGGTTTGCTTGACGTTGTTCTTCGTTTGCCCAGAATCTGATCGAAGCCCTTCGTCGAGTAACGGGGACAACAAGGACGAGTACGTGCTCTCTTTGTGCTATTCGTCCTGATAGTTTTTTTTCTTCGTAGGGGCGTGTATATTTGTGAGTGAATTATAGAGCTTCATGCTGTGTGAATGCTGGGGTTTGATCTGCGATCTACGTGCTTGTATGCTGCTACTGCTTCTCTGTTGTATTCTACATGTATTTTCTCGAGGAAGTGCTACATGGGTGTTCGATGTGTGATTATTCTGTGTGTTTGAATGGTTATGTTTATGGTTTGTGCCTATGAGATTATCCTGAGATGGGTTTTGCTCTCCTCGCTCCGCTATTGTGAACGATACCGCGTCGAGTTCGACGAAGGTTAGTGGAGTTTCTGGTTTGGATCGTCTGGGCTGTAGTGACTTTGACTCTTATGGGTATATATGCATTAGAGTTGGTTGCATGGTAGCCTCGGGGGCAACTTGGTATTGGGATTTTGCCTCTGTGGCGAAATTCTGCACGGGGCTGCTGATCAGGGATCTTGTAATTGCATCCTGGTATTGATTGCATCTGTTCATGTATTTGATCTGACATGATTTACGTAGATTGGTGGAGAAGTTGGTTAAAATGTATACATTCAGGACCTCCTTTACTGGTTTTGTTTGCGAGTTAAGGTGATGAAGAATTTTGTAGGGTATGAAGACTCACTCCGCGTGGTGATGCTTATGATGTTTACTTTTCAGTTTTCAAGTCTTGGATACACGGTATTTTTTGTTTATAGGAGCTGCCATTTTGCTGCCATCCGCTGTTTGTTACAATATACTTAGATTGTTGTCCTGACCATGAATAAAATTGGTCTGAGACCTCAGGTGGGTTAAGGGAATCTTTTGCATGTTTAGTTTGATACAGATTTAGTACTGAACAGGGAATTGGTAGATGTTTTCCCAAGAACATTATGAGTGATGTCCAAAGGTGTGATAGTCACCCCATATGTATCATTTTCATGGTTTTGTTCATGGCTTCCAGCTTATTCTCAGTATAGAAAGAAAAAATAAAATTTGACCGACATGCATACCTCTTGTGATACCAAATAATCTTTTTAACTGTATGATTAACATTCTACGTCTGCTTTTGTAGAAGAGGTTGACGCCTCACCTTTATTAATTAGATTAACCTTCTACATCTTGGTTTGACATGTCAAATAATTATAGCATGCAAGTTTTTTTCGTTATTGAAAATGTAAACCTCATGGCTTTCCCCTGAAGTCCTTTGTTTTTTTTAATTAATAAGAGAATTTTATTCTAAGTAAATAGGTATAGCCCAAGTACACGGGAAGTGTACAAGAAAGAACACCTAAATACAAACTAGTGCAAGAAATATGAGTCAGTGTTTCTCTCAGTAAAATGGAATTCTTACAGTCACCACTGTTTAAAATCTGGTTACTTTTGAGACTGTTGTGTGTTGCCTCTGGAATCTGAAAGAAATTGTTTCACGAAGCTGCAATGTAAGTCTGCATGGCAGTCCTTATTGGTGTATTGGCATGCAGAACTCAACATTTTTTGCTATAATTTGTTAGCATTCAGGTTAGCTACAAGTTTGTCCCAGAGGGGCCAAGCCCCCCAAATGTTCAATTTGTGGGAAACACCCATGTTGATACTGTGGTTTAGATTGGCATTTCGGAAAATCCTTTCTTCCAAATTCCATCTTGACAAAAGGGTATTGAAACGTATTTTTGAATTCCTTGATTATAAATTAATGACCATATTGTCCCCCAAATATCTTGTTTATACAAAGCTATTAACATGCTTCATTGTCATAGAATCTTAATCATCATTGATTCCTTGCTAAATGTTTTTGTGGAAGTATGCAAGAACTTGCTTCAATACGAAGTACTTCAATCTTGCGTCAACTATGGCTTGAACATCATTTCTTTCTATACTTTCTTTCTCCAGTTATTTTTTATGAATTTAATGGTGCATGATAATGATATGACATCTATCTGCATGTTGAAATAGCTGACCACATGACTTGAATCTCACATGGTGCATGGCTTAGTTATTGTACTTTTTTTCCTTTCATGCTGTTTATATATGATGCCTAATTACATGGATTGGTTATATTTAAATACAAGCATTAGAAGAGGTTGGTCCTTTTTTGGTTACTTTGGGTGGTGGGAAGTGGGGTTAAACCACAGGTCAACCATTCTCTTTCCGCAGGGTTTCCAATATCAATTTATATTGCTTATACATCTGCCACTAGGTTTTATAAAACATGCTTGAGTATGAAATGCATACAAGAATCAACCTATCTATCGATTAGGTTTGAACGGTTAACATTATCTGTCTTGCTTTTTGTTTGCAGGTTTGTTGCAGTGAAGCTGTCAGATATTCGTAAGGAAGTACAATGCCCAATCTGTCTAGGTATATTTTGTGATTTCTTGCTAAATATAAGAAACATTCGCTTCCAAATTTTTTGAATTGCAGAAGAGCATAATGATTTCTCTGTAATATATCCCAGGAGAAACTTTTATTTTCTGGGATCCAACATGTGCATTACTTTAAGTAAGCAGGATACGATGCTCCTTCTATGGTCATGTGGAAGCTTTTTAATTTTACTTTCCAGGGTGTAATGTCTTCCCACTTCTATCTAGATATGGTTATACATATCTGATGTAATATTAAATAAATATAGTTAGATATGTCTGGCAGCATTGTATCAAAGGATGGAGAAGATTACTGTTTCTGAATATCCATCAATTTCATCCTTTTGTTTCTTACCAAACTATCATTAATTTGTACCTAGTGTTGCATACCCTTTTGATTACATCAATATTCTATTTTTGGTGGTCTAGAAGGACCACATAACATGTGCATTTGACCATTTAAACATTTGGTGGATGCATACTAGTAGGGGCCCACCACATCCCCTCCCGATTTCCCTTCATATCTAAGGGGAGTTTATATTTGATGAACATTTCCTATAGAATTGCATTCAGTAGAACCTACCATGTGGCTGTTTCTGGCTTTAATCTTATATATCTCTGTAGGGTAGCCTCTATGCTTGATTTAAGATATATGGAGACTCTGTTTTATATTTGATTTCTGTGCCAGAGTCCTTTACTAGAAATTACACTTGTGAGGTTATTTACTCTATTTTTATAGGTAAGTTTTTTTACTTTGTTAATTTCATTCTGAATGCTTGATTCCTCTTTGCCTATGTAAACCTCAAGGAAATCTTATGAAAATGTCACATCCGTGTGCTCTTTCATGTGTTACTGTATCTTTTGCTCTGTCTGTAGACAATGGGTGACTTCCTTTTAGCACTGTAACTGGATTATTATTCCTTAGTTATGTTTTTAGTCTTTATCCATAACTAGCAGTGATTTGTGGGTCTTCAAGAGGACCAGGAAGAATTCACTGCAAAGCCATGCTCTTAAGTGAGGCCTGAATACTCGGCCTCCATAGGAGAAAGTATCATTTTACAGAGTTTGTTCATTTATATACATTCAATCAACCGAGCTCAAGTAAGCCGCAAAAGCATATAAAATTTTGGAAGAAAATGAAAACATTGAGTTCTTTTATGTGTAGGGATCATTCGGAAAACTAGGACCGTGATGGAATGCCTGCATCGCTTCTGCAGGGAATGCATTGACAAATCTATGAGGCTGGGGTATCTTATCTAACTCTCTCTCTTGTGTATAAAGTTTCATTGGTGATGTTATTTGGGATGATCTTACGAGTTTATGAAAAAAATTTATGTATAAGCTAAAAATATTTTTCTTGTTTAAATTGATTACTGCAGGAACAATGAATGCCCTGCCTGCCGGACCCATTGTGCCAGTCGTCGTTCCTTGAGAGATGATCCAAACTATGATGCTTTAATTGCAGCTTTGCATCCAGATATTGACAAGTATGAAGAAGAGGTATATTCTATCCAGTAATTACCAGCTTATGTTCAAATTTGATTTTCTGTATTGTTTTCTTATGTCAATTATTCATTATTGGGCATCTGCGCTAGGAATTGGCTTTCCATGAAGAGGAAATGGCTCGCAATAAGCAGGTAAACTTTTTGAATTTCGGCCATGAAGCCTTGTGCCCAGCTACACTTGTCCATTTATTTTGGTTTCATAAGTTCAATTATTATCGTTCCTTGGGGTGATATTAAAAAAAAACAAAACAAAACAAAACAAAAGAGGGGGAAAAGAAGACGGCAAAAGCTTTTGCCATGTAAAAAGTCATGGCATTCTCCAGTGATGGATGTCTAGGCTGTAGATGATGAATGCCTTTCATATTTGTACGTGAACTCCTAAAACCATCTGTGTGTTGGGTTTCCACTTCAAATTGTTCACCAGCAGAACTGTTTTTCTTGTTTTTCACTTATTACTTCAAGGTTGTAATATCTAATTGTATTTGGATAGATACAAGCTTCCATAGCCCAAACTTTTCGACGGCAAGCAGAAGCTTTGGGTAAGAAGCGGTCAACAGCTAAAGCCACAGCAGCTGCATTTGTTAGGAGATCGCGGGGCTATCGAAATGCTCATCTGAGAGGAAGGAGAAACTATCGAAATGCTGCTGAGAGTCAAGGATCCGATGAGAATGAGGATGCAAATGGTAATGATGGAGGCAAAGATTCATCTTCTGCTGATGAGCTCACAGAAGTCAGACCAAAAAGAAGCAAAAGATGGGGAGGAGCTCGATTTTCTCAGCCTTCTCCGGCAGCTGCAGGAGCTGATGGAGGTGGTGATGAAAATGATTCTGAAGTGAATAAAGAATCTATGGGTGCAACTGCTGGACTTGTTACCGGCTCAGAAAGGCTTTCCTGGGGCAAAGGTGGCATGCGGAGTCACACACGATATGGCAGTATGGGTGGTGGAAATGGTAAAAATGCACGGAACAGTCGCCCCTCAAAATTGGCTGATTATCTGCGTAACATAGAGAAAAATGATGATGAGGTAAAGTGTATGTTGGCTAGTTTTCTTGGGACTCAACCATGGTAAGGAATTGAGAATTCCCTTTATGGCTTCAACTTGTCATACAGCAGTCACTTAGTTCACTGCCCTTTTATATTGGTTGAGGTCATGGCATCTTTTCTCTTTTTTTTTGGTCAAGGGGGGGTTACTGTATGCTTCTAGCTCTTGGTTACATTAAACTTATTGGGAAACAATATGTTCCTTATTGTGGAGAATAATAGGTTCTTTGCTATTTCAGTTGACCATCAACCTCATGCTTGTTTCTTTCGATGAACAAATTATACCAAGTTTGGAGAGGCCCTATCTTTGCTGCAGGCCTACCCTGTCAGTGAGACAGCTGTGCCAGGTCTTACTTCTCAACCTTATACCCTGTTTTTCATTTGATTGCACTTCGTCCAATTATATGGCCTTTTGTCACCACTACTGGGACTGTTCTCATGCTTGTTAGTACAGTATGTAGCCATGCGAACTACAACCCAACATGAAGTTGAATTGCACTTGGTAAAAGAATTGCATTCCAAAATCAACCTTTCAACCCCTGCAAGTTCTCCACCGGGAAAGTCTCTTATAATTGATCCAGGCAAAGACGAGTTGCGAATCCTAGGGGAGGGGGAAACTCTGAAAGGACTTGCGACAAACAACCTCGTTCATGGCTATTTGGTAATCACTCCTAGAATATTTATTTACTTGCGATATGCCAACATGAATGAAGCATACGGATTTAGTTTTATGTACGATTGTTATTACATATCTTCTGGTTTTTAGTTGGAATACACATTTGATCCATATGTTTTTATTGCGTTCTTTCAGCTTCTGGCATACAAGAGAAAGTCATGGAACTCTAATCTTGTGATGGCTTTATCATGAAGAACAAACTTTTTCGTCTTCTGTTTACTAAAGTATGGTATACAGTTATTCTCTCAATGGGGATCTCAGCTTATATTCATAGTTTCGATGCTCTAGGCTTTTCTGTACTACATCATGTAAAAAAAAAAAAAAAGTAGGTTGGAAAGTTCAAAAAAATGGACGAAGCAGAAGTCCTTGTCATACTTATAAGGTCCATTGCTACATATAGGCACAGATCTACCTTGCTATCTCCATGGTCTCTAAAATGTAGTGTGCATGCTTACATTGTTCTTCCTGTACTATTTAATGACCACGTATCAACAGGCTATATAGCTTTTATCATAAGGCGACGGTTTCATCGAATATTGCTTGTTTGATGCACCTGAAACAATATGGGTCCCGTTCGCCTCTCGCACCATTGAGTTGGCGCAATTGTTTTTTCACGTACATTAATGTGTAACGGATTAATGATTATTTTGTTCTGAGTTAATAGAAGATAGGATGGTGCTAGAGCTACCGTTAGGCAAACAAGATTTTTTTTAAAAAAATAATCATTTTTTAATACTTTTAAATATTTTAAAAAATATAAAAAATTTATAATAATATTAAATAATTTTTTCTTAATCATTAAAAAAAATTAAAAAAGCCCAGCGATAGCCCCAGCGGAGGCCAAAGCATTATCCTAGAAGATAACATTTTTGGTTAATTATTATTAAGTAGTCAAGAAATAAAAATGAACAATTATTTTCGTCCTTATTTAAACATTGCTTATATAGTAATATAATATATATATATATATATATATATATATATGATGAAAGAGATCGTCATTTAAATTGTTCATAGGCATGAAGATCGGTCAAAGTTTTTACCTTCAGCCAAACTGGCTTGGAACTACTGACGAACCATAACTGGTGTATAATGATGAAATGACCACACCCCTATTTACAAGGCCGTTCGATGAGAGCAAAATGTATTTTTTTTTTTAATTTTTTTTTATACGTCTTTAAATATTTTTAAAAAATAAAAAATATCAATTATCTAAAGTTCACTTTTTTAATCATTAAATAATAAAAAATTCAATTTCAATTTTCAACTAACATTTTCCTTTACATCGTTGCTGTCTTTCTTTAGAAAAAAATGTCACGTCAGATTAGGACGTTGAAGGTAGACATAATTTATAATCACATATATTTAATCCAATTAATACCAATTTCTTTTAGTACCGAGGTTGATCATGATGTTGCCCATAAAATACATGCATTCGATCTAAATCATATTTTCATAAACAGAGAGGACCTCATCCCTCTTGCCATGAAGTCCTTTGTTTTGATTTCGGGTTAAAATTGAAGAGAAAATTGAAAAAAAAAAAAAAAAAAAGTCCAAGGCCTGGCTGCTAGATGGTCCCTCTTTCTCCCTCCTCCTTATCCATTACACGTGGGCCCATTTACCATTTATCTTCATTTTGGATTAAAAAAATAAAATCCAAGAAATAAAAAAATTAAACTAATAAACAAGCAATGAAAACACAAAATATATATATATGTTATGAAACTAATGAAAAGATAGAGAGCAAAAGAGAGAGAGATGTTTAGAGAACTTTGTTTTCTCTTATTTCTTGGGGTCTTACACAAATGAGGACTCCCTCTATTTATAGGGATTTCTTGGTACAAAGGATGGTTAGGATTGTTACACTTGTCATCAATCCAATGGTAAAGAGTACAAAGGAGGTTAGGTGTACCTAAAATCACTATTGGGGGGTAGGTGTACCTAAGATTACCATTGATGGCTAAATGTGGTCATACAATACAATTTGAACTTGGTTTCTAACACTCCCCCTTTGGATGACCACATATAAAGAATATGCCTCGTTAAAACCTTGTCAAGGAAAAACCCAGTGGGAAAAAACCAATGACGAAGGAAAAAGAGTACAATATTCTGTATATCGTCAAGTGCTTTAAGATTGCCTCATTAAAACCTTGCAAAGGAAAACCCAGTGGGATAAAACCTTAGCGAAGGGAAAAGAGTACAATCAGCACAAATCTTCAAGACATTTACTCCCCCTGAAAAGTGCATGATAATAGGTCTTCAAGTCTTCGCATTCCAATCTTCTGCACAAGTTTCTTAAATGTTGCAGTTGGTAATGCTTTAGTGAATAAATCTGCCAGATTATCACTTGACCGTATCTGCTTGACATTAATTTCACCTTTCTCCTGAAGTTCATGAGTATAAAAGAATTTAGGTGAAATGTGTTTGGTTCTATCACCTTTGATATATCCTCCTCTAATTTGAGTAATACAAGCAGCATTATCTTCGTATAAAATTGTTGGACTATCATTAATCACTGGAAGACCACACTTTTCTTGAATATGTTGAATCACTGATCTTAGCCAAACACATTCTCGACTTGCCTCATGAATTGCAATTATCTCTGAGTGATTTGAAGAGGTAGCAGATATTGTTTGCTTGACAGATCTCCATGATATAGCAGAATTTCCATAAGTAAATACATATCCAGTTTGAGATCTACCTCTGTGTGGATCTGAAAGATAACCTGCATCCGCATATCCAACTAATTGTGGACTTGATCCATGTTGATAAAATAATCCCATATCAACTGTACCTCGGAGATATCGAAGGACATGTTTAATGCCATTCCAATGTCTTCGAGTTGGTGCGGAACTATATCTTGCAAGTAAATTAACTGAAAATGCAATATCAGGCCGAGTGCAATTTGCAAGATACATCAGGGCTCCAATTGCACTGAGATAAGGTACTTCAGGACCAAGAATTTCTTCATCATCTTCACAAGGACGAAATGGATCTTTTTGCACATCAAGTGATCGAACAACCATTGGAGTACTCAGAGGATGAGCATTGTCCATGTAAAAGTGCTTCAAGACTTTCTCTGTATAAGTTGACTGATGAATGAGAATTCCATTTTGTAAATGCTCGAGCTGCAGGCCGAGACAAAATTTCGTTTTGCCAAGGTCTTTCATTTCAAATTCATTCTTTAAATATGTAGCGGTTCTTCTTATCTCTTCAGGAGTTCCAACAAGATTTAGATCATCAACATAAACCGCAATAATAACAAATCCAGAGTCTGATTTTTTAATGAAAACACATGGGCATATTGGATTATTCTCAAATCCTTCTTTCAATAAATATTCGCTAAGGCGTTTATACCACATGCGTCCGGATTGTTTTAATCCATATAAGGATCTTTGAAGTTTAATAGAGTACATACTTTTAGATGTACTCAAATTAGAAGCTTCAGGCATTCTATATCCTTCAGGGATTTTCATATATATGTCATGATCCAATGATCCATATAAGTATGCAGTAACCACATCCATTAACTGCATATCTAATCCTTTTGTAACTACCAAACCAATCAAAAATCTGAATGTGATTGCATCCATAACAGGAGAGTATGTTTCCTCATAATTAATCCCTGGTTTCTGCAGGAAACCTTGTGCAACAAGTCGTGCTTTATATCGCACAATTTCATTTTTCTCATTACGCTTACGCATAAATACCCATTTATATCCAACAGGCATTACACCCTTTGGTGTTTGTACAATTGGTCCAAAGACCTCTCGCTTTGCTAGCGAGTTTAATTCAGCTTCAATAGCTGATTTCCATTTTGGCCAGTCATTTCTACGTCGACATTCTTCGACAGTTCTTGGCTCAATTTCTTCATTACTTCTGGTAATGTCAAGGGCCATTTTATATGAAAATATGTTGTCCACAACGGTTTTATTTCTATCCAGAATTTCTCCAGTATTCATGAAATGTATCGAGATCTCGTTATTTTCAGGTACCTGTCCCTCTTCAAGGGAAGACATTTCATTAAATACCTCTTCAGGAGGTTCTTTTTCAGGAGATTTATTCTCTTCAGGAGTATCAATTACTCTTATGGCCTGTGTTGTGGGTATGGACTCTTCAGGAGTACCAAATTCATTTTGTATTTTTCTCTTCCGAGGAATTTTATCCTTTGCACCAATAGGCCGTCCACGCTTCAGGCGTATCTTGGACTCACCTGTTGCTGTTTTGGCAATTTGTCCTTCAGGGACTGCAATCCTTGCTGGAATATTAACAGCAGGAATATATGATTTTACCACACCTTTAGTGTCAGTAAATGCATCCGGTAATTGATTTGCAACACTTTGCAAATGAATAATCTTTTGAACCTCTAGTTGACATTCATTTGTACGAGGATCAAATTGGGAAAGAGCTTTATTTTTCCAAGTAATTTCCTGTCGTGCTTCAGGCACCGACTTCTCATTACCCAATGTTGGGAAAATGGATTCGTCAAAATGACAATCCTCAAAACGTGCCTTAAACATATCCCCTGTAAGAGGCTCAAGGTATCTAATAATAGATGGAGAATCAAACCCAATATATATTCCAAGTCTACGTTGAGGACCCATCTTTGTACGTTGTGGAGGTGCAATTGGAACATATACCGCACATCCAAAAATACGAAGATGAGTAATATTTGGTTGTTGACCAAATGCAAGCTGTAATGGAGAATATTTGTGATATGCTGATGGCCTAACACGAATCAATGATGCTGCATGAAGTATAGCATGTCCCCAGGCAGAAATAGGAAGTTTTGATTTCATAAGTAAAGGTCTAGCGATTAACTGAAGCCTTTTAATTAATGATTCAGCTAAACCATTTTGAGTGTGTGTGTGGGCAACTGGATGTTCAACATCTATGCCTATTGACATGCAATAGTTATCAAAAGCTTGAGATGTAAATTCACCTGCATTATCCAATCGAATAGTTTTAATTGGATAATCAGGAAATTGTGCTCTAAGTTTAATTATTTGGGCAAGAAGTTTAGCAAATGCAATATTTCTAGTGGAAAGAAGACAAACATGTGACCATCGACTTGATGCATCAATTAAAACCATAAAGTATCTGAACGGTCCACTTGATGGTTGAATAGGCCCACATATATCCCCATGAATTCTTTGTAAAAAAGACGGAGATTCAAAAACAATTTTTGAGATAGATGGTTTGATAATCAATTTACCCTGAGAACATGCAGAGCATGGATATTCATTGGGTAAGATAATCCTCTGATTCTTTAGGGGATGCCCATACGAATTATCAAGTATTCGTCTCATCATTATTGCTCCCGGATGTCCAAGGCGATCATGCCAAGTCATAAAGACTTTGGGGTCAATGCACTTCTGGTGCATTACCACATGTGATTCGATTGTTTTCATTTCTGTATAATACAATCCAGATGAGAGGGCAGGCAGTTTTTCTAATACGAGCTTCTGGCTCGAAATTATTTTAGTAATGAGAAGATGCTCTTTATTGTCTTCGTCGGTGGTTTCAATATGACAACCATTACGACGTATATCCTTAAAACTCAATAAATTTCTTCTTGATCGTGAAGAAAATAGAGCATCATCGATGCAAAATTTGGTGCCATTAGGCAACACAATATAAGCTCTTCCGGAGCCTTCAATTAGATTCGATGAACCAGATATGGTATGAACGTAGGCTCTACTCAATGTTATATTTTGAAAATATTTTTTGTCTTTAAGAATTGTGTGAGTTGTAGCACTGTCAGCCAGACATACATCTCTATTATTCATCTCAAGTTCATCAGTAATACTCATGATTCTACAAAATATATAAAACTTTCATTAAAACATTGCAAAATATAAATAAAGAAAATACATTAATCAAAAAGGAACACTTCCATCACCAATCAAGTGATCTATTCTATCACTAGAATTTTCAAAGAAATCAGAAACATCAAGATTTGTAATATCTTCTCTATCTAAAGCATCTGATGATTCAGCAAAATTTGTTTCAAACTTTTTTGTTTTTTCTTTTATAGAAGTTTGATATAAGTCAACCAAATGCTTAGCTGTACGACAGGTACGAGCCCAATGTCCAGTCATACCACATCTATGGCATCCATCTTCATCTTTCTTTAAAGATTTATTTTGAGGACCTTTGCCCTTCTCTGAGTTGAACCACTTCTGGTGGTACGGTGTATATCTTCTATTATCCCTTTTAGTGTGGTCTCTTCTAGGACCTCCACTTCTGTAATCTTTTCTACCACGTCCTCGTCCTCGGTTTCTTTGAAAATATGCACCATTTGCTTCTGGAAATGGTGTAAATCTAGTATCATTCACTTCAGGGAATGATATAGAACCAGTAGGACGTGACTGATGATTTCTTAATAAAAGCTCATTATTTTGCTCAGCTACAAGAAGACAAGATATAAGTTCAGAATATTTTTTGAACTTTCGCTCTCGATACTGCTGCTGCAGGAGCACATTCGAGGCATGAAAAGTGGTATATGTCTTCTCTAACAAGTCATCATCAGTGACTTTTTCACCACATAATTTTAATACTGAGCTAATTTTAAAGAGTGCAGAGTTATACTCACTAACACTCTTGAAATCTTGCAACCTCAGGTGCATCCAATCATGACGAGCTTTTGGGAGGATCACAGTTTTCTGGTGCTCATATCTCTCCCTTAAATCATTCCACAAAATAAGGGGATTTTTCACCGTGAGATACTCAGTTTTTAATTCTTCATGGAGATGGTGCCTAAGGAAAATCATTGCCTTAGCACGGTCCTGCCGGGACCCTTGATTTCCTTCTTTAATTGTATCTCCCAGGTTCATCGCATCTAGATGGATCTCAGCATCAAGGATCCAAGATAAATAATTTTTTCCAGAAATGTCAAGAGCAACGAATTCCAATTTCGTAAGATTTGACATTTTCTACATATATAAATCAGGAACATAAGTATGTTTATATTAAGAAATACATTTACAAAATTATGAGAATAAACATAGAGTTTCATCAAGTAATATAACATTTCATATTCATATTGAGAATTACAAATAATATATTGAAAAACTTACTTGAAGTAGAAGACTACTAGCTTCAAAACCGTCAGAGACTTCGTGCTGATAACGTGTTATGAAACTAATGAAAAGATAGAGAGCAAAAGAGAGAGAGATGTTTAGAGAACTTTGTTTTCTCTTATTTCTTGGGGTCTTACACAAATGAGGACTCCCTCTATTTATAGGGATTTCTTGGTACAAAGGATGGTTAGGATTGTTACACTTGTCATCAATCCAATGGTAAAGAGTACAAAGGAGGTTAGGTGTACCTAAAATCACTATTGGGGGGTAGGTGTACCTAAGATTACCATTGATGGCTAAATGTGGTCATACAATACAATTTGAACTTGGTTTCTAACAATATATATAATATTAATGATAAAGGTAGCTGATCTATAACCAGCGTTTAGGGCTGGCTGATCTGACTTACAAAGATCAGCAAGCAACAGTAGGTACCACCCCTCCAAACCTCAGCGTTACTGATTACACAATTTTTCAAGTCAAATCAGAAAGCAAGCTTGCTTAGCACACGCAAACATAGTACCAAAGAAATTAACCGACACTGGAACACAGAGAATAAAGAAGATAAAGCGCTATTTACATGCGACTTGGGTAACCAGTCACCTCAACGATGTTCGCTCCGGGTCTCTCCACTGTAGAGCCTGCGATCAACGTACAACCCACTTCATCTTAGTATAAAACAAAGGAAAACTTTCACAAACAAATCAAGCTCATCCCCCATCAGTCAGATCCAATTAATTCATGACCCGATTAAAAAGATCATAAAACATCTCTTGTACGCCAATTAACTTTCACAAAAGGAAAACTTGTTTTTATCGTTGGGTTTGTTTGAAATTCTAAAGAACAAAATACTTGCACAAATTAATAAATAAAAAAAAATAGCAAGTAATCGTTGAGATCGGGTGTTCCTATCTGATCAGGAAAAGAGTTTCACTGGTGGAGCTTGGGGATCAGGCGCTGCCAAGCAATCGTACGTGCATGCAAATGCTTTGAATATATATGTACGTACCAGTCATAGACGGTGGGAGAGTTGGGCAGTGGCTTGTCAAAGAGTTCGGCACCGATGCCCTTGGTGGCAAGGTTGCTACCCGGATGGAATACGCTCCTCCAAACGTTGTCCTTACGAGCCGTAACTGGTGTTTTCGGCGTCGCCGGTGTCCCTGGGCTCTCCGGCATCGACATCGACCTCTGGTACTTACTCCCCTCTCCTTCCATCTCTAAAACCAAGCAAAAACAACAACAGATATAACTACGTACGTACGTAACATGCACGTACACGCACGAACCTTAACGATCCAATTCATAGATGAGCACGGATATGAAAGTATGGTTTCTATGTACCTTTAATGTTCAAGGGCCTGGGGGGGGTGATTTTCCTGAGCTTGCCGAGGCCACGCTCAGGCTGAGGTCCAGCCACAACATCGTCCCAAAGCTTCTCCAGTAGAACCATCCTTGCTCTCTCACTCTGTAATAGGGGCAAGTGTCTGTGAGGTCACATGTTTATATGGGAAAAGTTGGTGCTCCAATATCTGTTGTAGTCTGAATTTAGAATTGCAATTTCCATATGGGTTTTTACTAAGTCCAAGTGTCAAACTTTACGCTTACAGTTCGAAAGGGTAAATTATGTGTCACTGGAAACAAGGAAAATTATAAGTGGGAATAGAGAGATAGAATGGATAAGGACGAGAGTTGAGAATGGAGGGGCCCGCAAAATAATATCTCTTGAAGACCGGACGAGAGTAGGTCAGGGGTTGCTTTATAATTGTGCTTATTTAATTAGACAAATGCTTTTTTTCTCTCGCAAAATGTGGGGTCCATCAATGTTAAATTAAAGCCGGGGTCCACCCCGATGGGAGAGACGTGTCATCTGAATGTGACAAGGTGCGCCCCACGCCTTGGAGTATGGGATTCCAATGTGACAAGGTGGTGACTTTACTTACAGATGACACGTTGATTGCCTGATAGTTACAATAGGCCATGATATTTTTGATTGCCTATAATTTGAAGAAAATATTCTGTTGATTGCTATTTTCACTCGGCAAAATTCTCTAGATTTTATAAATGCGTTGTATAGTTTTTTTTTTTTTTAAGGCAAATGCGTTGTATAGTTGGTGTTGGGGCATAAAAAGGAAATCAATGATAAATTTCACTATTTCAGGTGCTCACCACCGTATTTTCCTTTTTTTCTTGTTATATTTGAGATGCCATTGTTGTAAGATATTTCTTTAAATAAAGATACAAATGGCTATGCATATTGTTTAAAATTTAATTTAAGAATTTTTTTTTATTAGGGTTGCCACCCATACTCCTGAAAATGGAGCCGTCAGCTATGCCCACACCCCACATGGAGGGAGAGATTTTGGATATTAGATTGAGTTGAGTTGAGTTAAGTTGAATAAAATATTATTAAAATATTAATTTTAAATATTATGAGTATGTTAGAATTTGAAAAAGTGAAATTTTTTATTATATTTTATATAGAAATTTGAAAAAATGTATGGAGATTTGAAAAAGGTGTAATGATGAGATGAAATGAGTTTGGGGTGGGTTTGCGTTCCAAACGGGAGGCTCCGAAACCCGTCTTGGCCCCATCCGCATGCCGTGGGGTGAATTGGCTCCCACAATCACTTGCCCAGCCTGTCCAAACCCCACCACCACGTAAACCATGACTAACAACCAACTTAAAAAAATATAAATAATAATAATCTCAAAATCCAATAATCCAACTCTGGCAAAGAGAGAGATACTTGGGGTTGGGATGCAAGGACGAAGACGAGAGAGAAACTATGACGAGCGGCAAAATAAAGAAAAAAGTCAAGACTGTGAGAGAGAGAGAGAGAGAGGGAGCATAAGAGTTAAATTTAAGAGTTTTGCTACATATAAGTAAAGTTGCGTACTAATCTATGTACCAATACTGATTCTTTCATACTTAAAATTTAAATTAACACTGTTTTCAATAAAATTTACTTTTTGACCAATCACAATAAATTGATGTACATATAAATACACAATTATACTTGCAATTAGATTTTTCCTAAATTTAAATCAACCCTAATTTAAAATGGTGACTTTTTTTAAGAGTTCTCCCCAAAACATTGCCTTTTGAATTTTTTTGAAAAAAATTACTTCAGATAAAACACCGCTTTATTAAAAAAAATTTGGTTTATTTATATATATATATATAACGGGACCTAGGCTAGGCAGGCCTACGTACAGCCTGGATCCCGTCCCTTGGTGCCCAGTTGCATGCGGGCGAGTCCGTCTACGGACGGGGGTTCCCACCACTGCCAGGTGGGGGCCTGATGGGGTAGGCGGGGTGGCAGAACCCCCCTACTTTTTATCTGGGCCAGAGAAACCTTGTGGAGGAATATTTCATAGAAAAATGCTAACTGCAAGCAGGAGGGGTAATCGCCATATAGTCGAGTCCTACGTGTACTAAATGAAATGGTGCGTATCGTATTTCACTATCAATACAACTATGCAACCCATGATTAACACAACTCCAATGAAAGCATTTCGCCCAAACACTTCGCCCTTTCGTCTCCCCTTTCATCTTCTCCATCTACCTTGCAAATCCTCTTATCTTCGCAATCAACCCTAACCCTAACACCACTTCATCTTCTTCCTCCTCTTTTATTTTATGGTGGTTCTTCTTCCTTCGTGCGAAATTTGTTTCTCCTCCTCTATGGTGGTTCTCCTTCCCTGCATGCGAAATCTGTTCTCCCTTCTCGGTTTATGCTAACATTATCGCTTTGTTCCTCCTCTAAATTTTGAGGTTGGTGGTTTTGGAATTGATGGTGGAGGTGTAGATGAAGATCTTTGGATAGGAAAGGCGAAGGGAGAGGACGGCCATGTGCTGTGATTGGATCCATTACACTTTGTTACCCTCAAACCCTAGTTAATTAGCTCAAGCTTACAAAACCCAAGCAAATAGAGAGAGCAACAGGGTTGTGTTGTTGGTTTTCACTCTACTTCTAGCTTGGCGACTTTCTTTCTGGATTTTTTTAAAGGAGTTTTGAATAATCAAATGATACTAACCTTCAACCAGAAAAGAGAATAAGAAATAAAGGTTTTTCGGCGCACCCACCAAATTTTCAGTTGAATCGGCCATCTTCCCTCTTTTTACCCACTCTTTGAAGCTCTGTTTCTCATTTCGAGGGCTATTCTATGATACTTAAAAGTAGTTGGGTAAGTGTTTGGGAGAGAAAATGAAGAACCAAAAAAAGGGTAAGAAGAAAGTCAAATGGCTTTCTCCTTTTTTTTTTTTTTTAATAAATAGTAGCTGACATGGTGTCCGCCGACTGCGCCGCGTTTGTAATTGTCGACTGTGTATAGAACAACTATATTTCATAATGATTGCTGTTTGGCATCCCTGCTTTGCTCTTCTTTTCTTTTTGAATGAAGATTTCTTCTGGTCACAGAACATGCTGTTAGAGCATCCCCATTGGGTTCCCTATCCCCATCCCTATAATTTAACTCAAATACTCATTTTCTCAAATTATTCCCTAAAATTTGTTTATCTTCTAAAAACCTCCTACATCTCATTCCTCATCCCTATCTCTAAAAAATGTTTTATTACTTTTTTCTCTCTCTTCCATTTACAATCTTAACTACTAACTCTTTTGTCTTATTATCTTTTTTTTCAAATATCAAATTCTACTAAATATTTCTTAGAGATTTTGACTATCCAATACAGTATTTTTTTAATACTAATTCGTATTATAAAAATAGAATTTTATTTTTATTTTAATTAGTGAATTTTCTAACGTGATGACAAATTTAATTAGAAACGAAATATCAATTTCTCTAATGAAGATCCATAGTCACGTATCTATGATAAAATTTTTTATTTGTATGAAATGGTCATATTTTCAGTCTTTTTTAATTAATGGTAACCAAGACTCGCACTCGTATTGCATGCAAAATAATAGTAATCAATACCCGCTTCATAAAATAATTGTCCCAAACATAAAATAAATAACATATCATAAATAATCAATCCAAATCGGCATCTCTAATGTGTCTCGCCATGATTTCCCTCTGGAGTTGCTGGAAATAAAGCCGCTGCATTTCTGGCATGACACTCACATCCATCATCATGATGCGCTGATCTGATTCCTTCTTCGCGAGCTCGACTTTCTCAGCCTCCAACCGCAGCCGTTCGTCCTCTTGCCGGATTTTACTGAGCTCTTTTTCTCGATCAATAGACATCTTCTCGGCCTCCAACCTCAGTCTTTCATCCTCAAGATGTAATTTTTTGGCCTCTGTCTCCTTGTCATACTCCATCTTCTCGGCTTTAAGGTGATAAAACTCTTTCTCCTGAGCGCGTGACTCCTCCAAAAGAGTATACTTCATCTTCCTGAGTTGGAAATTCTCCTCTGCCTGCCTGCCTTGGGCCTTTCGTTTTCCTTTCTCAGCTTTCCTTCCAATTGGTCGGTCGGGCTTGATAACTTCATTCTCCAGCATTTGATCCGACTCGATATCAAAAGCTGAATCAACTGTAGCGCCAGAACATCGAGTTGGGGTCGGGGATGGGGACATCGTCTTCCTCCGCTTTGGATCCTCCTTTGTGGCGCGCCAAATCCATTTAGGTTGGTCCTTCAAGAGGTGCCAACAATGCTCGAATTGAAATGAGCATTTCTCGAGTGACTGGTACATAACCTTCGCCTTCTCAAACTTGCATGGGAAAAAATTAAAATATTAAACCAATGTACCAACGAAACTATTAAGATCAAATTACTGAAGTAATGATTTGGAAATTCTACCTTATCTTGTTCGGTCATGCCACTTTGATTTAACCCTTCAACTTGGGCTAGTTTCGCACAAAATTTGTTTGTGGCCTTTTGGATAACCGACCACCGATGAATTAAAGACTTTATTGTCCGGTCATTTGTGGTTTCCTTAAACTGCTGGAAGTACTCATAAATTTTCTCCCAAAGTTGGGAGTGTTTTTGATCTGTTCCCTGGACGGCATCAAGGCTACAATTTAGCCATGCCGATACAAGTAATTTGTCTTCTTCGAGATTGAAATTTGCACCCCTCACAGATTTCCTATTGCCGATAGGCTCATTAGGGGGTAGGGGTGAAGAGTCACCAAGGGTCATTGGAGATGATCCACTTTGCCCACCATAAGTGGGGTCGAGTTGAGGATCTTGACTTAAGAGGTTCGTGAAGTACATATGTCCAGAGTCTTGTGAATCCATCGCTAAAAACGCATTGAAAATGTTAGAAAAGAAATTTGGAAAGTTTAGGGTGTTAGTCCGGGTGGATGGCTCAGAAACCGTTTGGTATGATAATGGAAACTTGGCCACCCACTGATGGCTACTAGAACCGGTTGCCAATACTTATTGGCCGTCCTGATTACCTAGCCATTGTGGTTTCCAAATAATTTCCCGTATCCCCACAAACGGTTGTCATCATCACAGCCTTGTGGTTTAGTTTACACATATCGATACCAAATTAAATCAAGATACCAAACAACATGCAAAACAAAATAACCAAAAATTAGAGCATCCCCATCCGGTTTAATATAAAATCTAATATATTATATAATTATAAAGGCTCAGAATGGTGTAAATATTGACATCATGTGTAAGCAAGGATCCCAACATCGAATGGCTGCAAAATCTCACCCGAATCCCGATTGCCTTTTGTGGTATGTACCACAAACTGCAATATGGCGATTCGGGTGAAAATTACCCCGCCATATCGATGGGGCCCCATACACACTTCGGACTTAACCCGCACTATAACACCATCATCACAGCCTAATAGAAACCCCCTCCCCTGAGAGATACGCAACACTGCAAATGACCCAACATCAAGTATCAAGATGAATGTGTGTAATTTTTTGGCCTCTGTCTCCTTGTCATACTCCATCTTCTCGGCTTTAAGGCGATAAAACTCTTTCTCCTGAGCGCGTGACTCCTCCAAAAGGGTATACTTCATCTTCCTGAGTTGGAAATTCTCCTCTGCCTGCCTGCCTTAGGCCTTTCGTTTTCCTTTCTCAGCTTTCCTTCCAATTGGTCGGTCGGGCTTGATAACTTCATTCTCCAGCATTTGATCCGACTCGATATCAAAAGCTGAATCAACTGTAACGCCAGAACATCGAGTTGGGGTCGGGGATGGGGACATCGTCTTCCTCCGCTTTGGATCCTCCTTTGTGGCGCGCCAAATCCATTTAGGTTGGTCCTTCAATAGGTGCCAACAATGCTCAAATTGAAATGAGCATTTCTCGAGTGACTGGTACATAACCTTCGCCTTCTCAAACTTGCATGGGAAAAAATTAAAATATTAAACCAATGTACCAAACGAAACTATTAAGATCAAATTACTGAAGTAATGATTTGGAAATTCTACCTTATCTTGTTCGGTCATGCCACTTTGATTTAACCCTTCAACTTGGGCTAGTTTCGCACAAAATTTGTTTGTTGCCTTTTGGATAACCGACCACCGATGAATTAAAGACTTTATTGTCCGGTCATTTGTGGTTTCCTTAAACTGCTGGAAGTACTCATAAATTTTCTCCCAAAGTTGGGAGTGTTTTTGATCTGTTCCCTGGACGGCATCAAGGCTACAATTTAGCCATGCCGATATAAGTAATTTGTCTTCTTCGAGATTGAAATTTGCACCCCTCACAGATTTCCTATTGCCGATAGGCTCATTAGGGGGTAGAGGTGAAGAGTCACCAAGGGTCATTGGAGATGATCCACTTTGCCCACCATAAGTGGGGTCGAGTTGAGGATCTTGACTTAAGAGGTTCGTGAAGTACATATGTCCAGAGTCTTGTGAATCCATCGCTAAAAACGCATTGAAAATGTTAGAAAAGAAATTTGGAAAGTTTAGGGTGTTAGTCCGGGTGGATGGCTCAGAAACCGTTTGGTATGATAATGGAAACTTGGCCACCCACTGATGGCTACTAGAACCGGTTGCCAATACTTATTGGCCATCTTGATTACCTGTCATTGTGGTTTCTAAATAATTTCTCGTATCCCCACAAATGGTTGTCATCATCACAGCCTTGTGGTTTAGTTTACACATATCGATACCAAATTAAATCAAGATACCAAACAACATGCAAAACAAAATAACCAAAAATTAGAGCATCCCCATCCGGTTTAATATAAAATCTAATATATTATATAATTATAAAGGCTCAGAATGGTGTAAATATTGACATCATGTGTAAGCAAGGATCCCAACATCGAATGGCTGCAAAATCTCACCCGAATCCCGATTGCCTTTTGTGGTATGTACCACAAACTGCAATATGGCGATTCGGGTGAAAATTACCCCGCCATATCGATGGGGCCCCATACACACTTCGGACTTAACCCGCACTATAACACCATCATCACAGCCTAATAGAAACCCTCTCCCCTGAGAGATACGCAACACTGCAAATGACCCAACATCAAGTATCAAGATGAATGTGTTATTTTATACCAAGGACAGTTGCAATATTCCAATAACTAAGCATATAGAAAATGACCATGTTAAAAGATAGGAGTCCGAAAGCCCCAACAAAAGCATTTTCCAAAATCTATTCTTAATAACTAACAACAAACAAGAGACTAAATTATAATTATTGAATACAGGGAAGAGGGGAATATTGATCTTGGAAGTAATTGGCCAAATCACCAAAATTACATGTTTGTTTTGATGATTTAAAGGAAATATTGGGCTTTGAAGATGACGAGCAAATAGAATTCACAGCTTAATTAAATAATATCACAGGTAAACTTGAGAACTCAAGTTGTAAATATTGCAAGTAGTTCGGTGATTATCTTGTAAAAACTCTAATTGTAAATCATGAAGTTTGGTGATTATAATTGGGAAGTTAATATCCAATACTCAATATCAATTATAGACAGCCAACAAGGTGTCTTCTAAACACAAATTTTTCACCAAAGAAATATGTCACTAAAGCATGGAATTATTAGACTTTGGACCAGCTTAATTATAACTATAAGTCTATGCCAAAACTCAATTAAATCAAGCCTAGGAGTCCATTCCATAACCACAAGAAGCATTTTCCAAACCCAAGTTCTTAATAACAAACAAGTAGCAAGAGACATAATTATAGGGGCTGAATACATGGAAGAGGGGAAGATTGATGCAGTCACATAATTGGCCAACAAAAACAAGTATACATGCATGTTTATAACTGTAGATTTAAAGGAAATGTTCTATTGAAGATGACAAACCAATATAAATCACAGCTTAACCAAAGAATATCACAACTAATATTCAGAACAAAATGCAACAGATTTAATAGCAACAGATTTCTCAAGCCTCAAAATCCATTCCATAACAACAAACTCCACCAAATTCTCCTCAACACTAAAAACCCAACACACCAGGAAGTCACCAAAGCCACAATCGCAACCAGAGCATCTCGGATCATCAATGAATGGATCAATAAATTATAAATGGTAAAACATGAGACAAAAAGCCCAAAAAAAATTTACCGTGAGAAAGCATTGAAAATTTTCTCGGCAGCCAAACACGAACATCAATGAATATGCAATACCCAAATAACTTCTCCTCAAAACGAAAAACCCAACACAGCAGGAAGTACTTAAACCCACAATCGCAGTGTTGTATTTTCTCAACATCAACTCAATCAATGGATCAAATAATCAAAATGGTAAAACATGAGATTCGTCATTTTACACAGAAAAAATTCCGTGAGAAAGCAACACCACTTTCTCGGCAACCAAACGGTCTGGCCATGATGCAATCCCCAAAGAAATTCATACCCAAAGAGAGAGCCGACAATTTTATCAAGATTTACGTACAGAGTTAAGGGCAGAGACAAATATTGAAGGAGAGCGAAAGGGGAAAAGAGAAACTCAACATCGAGAGGGTTGTGGAGATCTTACCATGCGTGCCGATGGAGACGAGCAATCAATGGTGGAGCGTTGCGAGGGAGGGGCCAACAGTTTACCCTAGCAAGAGAGAAGGAAGACGCGGGGGGGAAAGAGAAATCGTTGGCTCACCGATGCGATGGGGATGTACAGTCGTTCCCCATCTATGGGGAACTTCTGTAGAGACCCTAAACCGAAACCGCAAAATGGGGAACCGGATGTAGACGCAAAATGAGCAAAACTGTAAAATTTTTCCCCAAATTTTAGGGATGGGGATGATATCGGGAACCGAATGGGGATGCTCTTAGCCACACTACAGCAGAATATCAATCAAAATAGAATAGCACTTAGAGCATTAGTAGTGGCCTCAATAAATTTTAGCTAAAATTTAATTAAAAAATTTACTTTTACAAATTTTAACTGACTACTTTTTACAACATCAAATAATAAACTCAACAAATCTTTCACTATTCTATTAAAATATTAATTTTTAACTTTTCATTATTTTAATTCTAAAACTTCTTTTTCACATAAATTATGGGAAGGAACCGAATCCTTTTCACATAACAATATATTGCAACACGAAAACTTGAAAATCATTTAAAAATGATTGCATACTTCACCAACAGAAGTATAAGAATTATCAATGACCCTGCAGACATCAGAATCCAATAAAAACAAATTTATACATTGTACAAGAAACTAATATGGAAGAGATGTTTACAGCAGCAATGAGATTTTGTGGCCAGAAGACAGAAAATAGATCCTGAAGGAGCACCACATGAAAGAATTCAGCGGGAACATCATTTTTTAGTTCAAAAATAATCTGGTCAGCCCCTTCAGCTCAACAAATTTAACCAACCATATGATCTGAAATTAAAAACATTGTTCATTTGTTGAGCCCACTGCTGCACTTTATTTGACATTTTAGTTATTTTTTGATTAAAATTTAACTTTAACTAGCCCACCACTGGTGCTATGAATTAAACAAGTAGCCTAGCCAAATTTCAACGTTACAGATTCCAACCATCTGAAATGGTCAGAGCCCAAAAGCTTGAAAGCTTTGATCATCCGGTTGCCAGTGCATAGATTTTGCAGGCTAAAGCCCAGCCCCCCTCTCTATCTCAAACGCGATTGCAGTCCGTTGATAAGGATGGATATCGTTATCATTGCCACAATTTTTTACAGAAGACACTTACCTAGGAATCTCCACCAATACCACGTAGTAATGTTCCCTATGCCCATGGCATAGCCGAATAAGCGGAAACGAACCGCAATCCTCCACTAAGATCTTTCCACCATTCCTTACTTCCAAGTGTGACTAACCATGTTATCCTCGTACGCATCAGCCACTTGAGCCATCTTTGGACGTATTTAAACATACTAATAAGCCTTCTTGAGGCCGTTTTCAGCATTAGCAGGCAGGGGATCCATCAAGTTTGAGAACAATGCATAAAACTATAACAATTCTTTGGTATTTCCACCAAAAAGAAGAACAAAATCCAAGATGCTAGCAGTAAAAAGACCAGAGGACAAGACAATCGGAATCTTATCTACTTTGACCTTCCAAATTTCCCATAGTTAAAATCATTAGTACTCACTGTTGTAGTTTTAAGCAAATGTATGCGTTTCGCTTTTATCCTGATTCCTAAACTTCAGCAATCCGCATCTCCCACACCCTACCGGCAGGTGGCGGCAATAAGATCAGGACCAAACAAAAAGGTAAATCCAAACAGACCCAATCCAGTGTTCTCTATATAAGCACTAATCCCAGCAAACCAAGGTGTGTCATATAATCAATGGCAACCCACCTTCAAAACAAGATATATGTGGATGTTGCTGAAGACAACAGTTCATCCGACTCACTCTCCTTTGCTGGCTTCGTCAGTATTCAAGATCAGCAATCAAAATCACCTCCTAACATCAGTGCCAAACAAATAAAAAAAGACCCAGAAATTTGAATTTTGTCACACTGGACCAGGCGTGACTGCAACTGATCCAATCAAATATTCCAAAGCTGACCTGTTGATTTCCAATGGTCACAATGAACCTCGGATGACCACTACTCCGTCTTCCCAAGGCCTGTTACCAGCAACTAATTGCAGCAGCCGGAGATCAGATAACAGAGAGGGTGGCATGAGCATCTCTGATAAACCAAATCACAAGGTGAGAAACCAGGCAAAGAAAGAGTGCACTGCAGCAAGCTCATCGTTTGGCCAGAAGCTATTCCAGTCATTTCTATCCCCTTGCAGGCAATGCCCAGCAGATACACCAACTGTGAAAGCCCGCACAGCGCCAGGAGAAAATCTGAAGATACATTAACCCAAGGCTGTCTCTTTTCAATTTTTATCAACATTGAGTTCATTGAGAACTCATTTCACGTTAGTTTAAATAAAGATTTTGCTTAGGAGGCTATAGGCTTCAATTCAAATTTTAAGCTCGAGAGTTTAGGCTTGTGTAAGGCAATTCAGCCCAGGTATTTAAGTCAGCAGCTCTCAATAAAACTTCAGATTTTTATTTTCTTTCCTAAAAGCAAACAACTTAGGCACTAATGGCAATGTAACTATATGATCAATTACCTAGAAGTTGCACAATTTTTCGATTCAATTTCTCCTTAGCTTCACATCATTTCAGTTGCATTTAATATTTATAAACATGGCCCCAACAGTCAGTATACTGAGAACGCTCCCACTATATGTGTGTGTGTGTGTGTAAGCACCAATACACACAAGATTATTCACCATTCAACTCCCTTCACTAACCACTCTACTGTGTTTGGGTACTGAAAATACTTCAGGTATTCTCAACATACTCCACTACTATTCATTATTTTATTATTATTTTTCACATATTTTTTACTACTATTCATTACTTTTTACTACCATTCAATATTTAATTATTACTTTTTTATTATTTTTTTACTACTATTCACAACACCAACACTTTTCACTATCCAAACCCAATCTTTTTTCTTCTTTCGAAAAATCTCCTTTACTGTCTTCTTTTATTACAATTTCACTTCTTTTCTGCAATACCGCGCGCGCAATACTATTTAACTCTCATTCTATGAAACATGTAATATGGCAGTCAAAACCAGGGAACTAAAAAGCATGCAGGGCCTTATAGTTAATATGACCTTATCACATTAGTTCTAAAAGAGATGCAATAGGTGGCACAACTCCTTGGAATACCTATTCTCCACCACAATTTCAGGCAATCAATCCTCCTGATTCAAATGGTCAGAGACTAAACCCAATATCTATTTACCTCTTGATCATAAATTATCCTGCATCTTTAACATGCCACTTTCCCTCATAATAGTCTCCCATAAAAAATAATGCAATCGACAAATAAAAGATGTTTTGGGATGGGACCTCCTCATGAATATGTTCAATCAACCTTTAAAGCAAAGTTTAAAAGGCCCTGTTTGGAGTCTCTACGGCAAACTAGAGAGGTGATTCTTTGGAAAATGTCCAAAGAATAAATATCTCACGAGTAGTGTTCAGTCCTATGCACAAAAAAGGAGTTTTCTGGAATGAAGGAAGTGGTAGAGAAGGGACATATGGAAAGGAAACAAAGAGAGAGAGAGAGAGAGAGAGAGAAGAAAATAGAATCAAATAATAAAGGAAAATACACTTTCCATCCTCTAACTAATATGCATTTTGCAATTTCCCCTATAAACTACCAAAATTAACATATAGTTAGAGGGTACATGTGCCAATTTTGACAGTTTATCATGCACATACAAAAACATGTTAAGTATAGGGTTAAACATATTTTTTCCCAAAAATTAAAATATTCTCTAGGTTTTCAATTTTATCACTTTATGAGTTCATAAAATTTAACAATTACATTCTTCCATCATATTTCGTTATATAGACTAACAATCGTGGCATTGTCAACATGTCACCAAAGCCATGTGGCATGCAATGAGAGTGTGACACTTGTCAGATTTTGATGTATCAGCTCTAAATAATTAAAAAAGAGACAGAAAATGCATCCCTCTCCATGCAAGGAATGGAAAGAGGTGTGAGACCCCCTCCCATCCCAGCCACTCCCTAGAGTGGCTGTCAAAGAGCCACCCTGTGAAGGGGTGGGCGGCCAAACCACCCATTCACAGTGTGAGTCTGGCTACCCTCTCATAAAGTGGCCCATCAACCACCTTCTAGGCCATTCCGTCTCTCCAATGGCCACTGAAGGGGAGTGGATTGGGAGGGAGGGGAAAACCTTCGTCTGACAGCCTTGTTGAGCCATCCCATGTGGGAGGGAAGCTTTTTTTTTTTTTTAATTTCTTGTTGTTATTTGTAATTATATTTTTCAAGTTGGGGTTTTTCTTAATTACTTGTATGGTTCAGAAGGATACAATGGATGAAGTGCCAGTGAGGGTGACACATTGGGAGAGGTTTGGCTTGGATGAGTGAGAGAGAGAGAGAGAGAGATCACATGTATGTAATAGAAGTCAAGAGTAGGTTCTAAATCATCGTTGACTTTTGATTTTGAATAAAAGGCTGTTTGACAGAATCTTTAATAATGTGAGCACCATAATACCAATATAGAGTTAAACAATTGCCCATAATGTGAAAACATATTATGATAACATGCATTCAGTCAAACTTAATAAATCAAAGGCATGTCATAAATACAGATTAGACAAGTACCTCACTCCACAACAATCTCCAGATATGAGTGTCATAACGATGTCATCCATAAACACTGGAATCTGAAAACCATAACTAGAAACTACGACTTTTTTTTATAAGTAATAGGGAATTTTATTGATAATCACAATAGGCGTAGCCCAATTACACAAGTCGATAACTAGAAACTATGATAACCAGAATCAATAATGAAACAAAATTAAAATTCTCATATAATGCCCCTGTATCAAAACAAGTGATCAAGAAATCATAGGTTTAAATGCCCATAAATTTCAGGTATCCACAGGAATTTTAAGGAACAGGTTCGTTGGCAACTTCCATCCCACGTGGAAAAAAAAACCAGCAGGTCACGAGTCCAAATCTTATCTAACTGACCAGTATTTTTTTCTTTTAGCAAAAGAAAAAAGAATCAAAGACACTAGGAAATTAAAAGCGGAACAAAGCAGTTAAGTGACTCAAAATAGACGGGTTTAGGAAGGACCAAATACGCATTTTAAGAAAGTTGCAAACCATTTAAGGCCAGTTTATTAGAAGCCAACTAATTTTAAAATCAAGGCAATACTTGTGTACCAAGGCAATAATAATATAACTCGTACAAAGCAGAGAGAGACAACATGTACAATTTAATTCAAAATGGATTGAAACAGGAAATAAATATACTTAATGAAGCAACACTCAAAGGAAAAAACCATCACGTATCATATTTTGTCTTAAGTTTGAATCACATAAAACATAGCCTCAGATAAACCGATGATGACCCTCGATTCTTTGCATGCACATGAAAGTTTACAAACAAAAAGCACATAGCCTAGCGTCTTAAGATTTGCCATATTTGTCAACATATCCCTGCAAATAAAAAATTGATTGTCAAATTCCTAGAACAAATTATGTTCCTATGATATTTCTTTCCAAGTACCTACTTTCTCCAGAATTAGGGCACTCACCTCAACAAGTTTTGCAATTTTTGGACGGGATGAAGAGAGATATTGCTTCACTGATTCCAAGGTGGTTGGAACTTGATGGGACTGTAAGGCTCTAAGAACCTTGTCAACGACTTTTTTAACTATCATGTTATGTGCATCCTTGTTGAGATGGCCATCACGCCAATTTGGTTTCAACAACTCTTTCACTAAATCTATAAGAGCAGCACGGAAATGTCTCCCTGCTCTTGATTCTCTGTGCATATTTCCATCAATCTTATTCCTGACATCCATTTCATTGTCTGGTCTGGCCCTACTTACTTTTAAGTCCTCTTGATGCATTGACACATCATTTTGATGACTAGAACCATGATCCTCGTTACTCATTTTTGTCATATCTTTGACACGGGAGGGGCCCAAGGGGTTCTCTTCTTTAGGCTTTGTCCCATTGTGGCAGTCAACAGCAGAAGTTCCTACTGTCTCTGCTTCAGTTGTAAGATAAACTCTTTCACGAGAGTCCTTTTCCAACACTTTCTCATGAAATTTATTATGAGAAGATACCGAAGTTGTCTCATCGTTGCATTCTGGGCCCAGCATCCCAGTTAATACAGAATCATCATATTTTCTCAAACGTGATGTATCCATGATGGACACCCCATGACCACAAACAGAGACTCCAAAAGATCGATCACCTATCCTGGGTAACTCAATACTATCAAGAAGAGGATCATATTGGTGTCCTTGAGATGGTGTACCAATAGGAGGAATAAAAAAAGATGGCTGGAAAGGTACTGAAGGCTCCCAATCATTTGAAGAAAACTTTGTTTTATGTTCAGTAGATTTCAGCGGTACATTGGTTATAGGTAGATTTTCTGATTTAGAATCATAGAAGGGAGAAGAACTACGAAGCAAGGAAGAGGAATGACTAAATGGTGATGAAGATGCTCTCCAGGAAGAGATACGGTGAGATAGCAACATGTTAGTACTCAGAAAAGAACTATTTGAGCTCAAATTCAGAGAATGGATCTTATGTGGTGAATTCAAGTCACTGTGTATATGTTGGCTCCAAATACTACCCATTTCAGCCATACTGCTTGAATGAGAAGGGAAGACCCCACTGCGGTAATTGCTAGACAACAGAACAGAGCCACTTGAAGAAAGCCTATAGTCAGGAAGTGAGCCGTTCGTTACAATAGAACTGACTCTACTGTTAGATGAAGCATGGTCACCATAATTATCAGCAGGCCAGTTATGCCTCTGACCATCTCTACCTACATCCTTATACGAGACAAAGACGGGGGACCTTGATCTTTCTGAAGACAACTGTGAAGAAAATTCCAGACACTTTCCAACTGAAGATGCCTGTGGCTCAGGAAAACCAGGGGACCTCGATCTCTCTGCAATGTCTCTCAAACCTGTAAAAGGAAATGGTACTTATCAGGATCATCATAGTAGAAAGGGATCTTGGACATCCATACACCAAAGGATATATGGTATACCTTCATCAACCTGAACTTTTTTCCAATTCAAAGTAGATGCATCTGCCTCGGGCTTTTGAGCAGTATTATTCAAAGCATCTTTTATATGAAGAAACCTACATGAACTACCTCTGACACACCACCCTTGTGCAAAAAAGTCACAAATAACCGCTGGGCGTTTGTTTCCATCTTTAATCTCAGCATCAGGGGACAGACTTCTAATCCTTGTATCAGGAGAGGCCAATCTGGAAAACCTAATGCTTAATTGGAATTGGCTCATGTGACATTTTGAAAATGGTGAAAAAAATAAGAGAGAAAAATGTTGGCAACACCCACTTATGCTTTTATGGTTTTTGACCTAAGACCTACATTCTCTATATTGGAATGTTGAGACCCAAGTTTCACTTCATTTGAAATTTAAGACTCCAACCTCAATTTCCATCAATTTTGAATGAAAATGGGAGATGTGACCATTTAAAGCCGCATGTTGTAAAAAATAATTAGGAAATATAAAACAACACGGAAAAAAAATAAAATAAAATAAACTGAAAGATAAAAGACTGAAAAAATAATCTAGGAAAAAAAAGGAACCTTCCACCGCCCTAAAGGCCACACCAGGAGCAGCAGAAGTACACAAGGGGGAGATCCCCCCCCCCCTTCTCTCTCCTTCTAGAGCACGTTGGGGAGATCCACGTGCATAATGGAGGAGAGAGATTCCTCCACTATGTGATGGAGGAGGAATCTCCCCTCCCTACCGTGTGGAGAGGGATCTCCCCTTTCGCATAATAGAGGAGTGACTCCCCCACCACGCCCTTCACCACCACCCCAAGCCATCCCCGGAGGGCATCTGGTGGAGGATTCTGTTTTACTTTATTTTTTTTAAGTATTTTTAATTTTTGTTGCACGGATCAGACACATGGCGTTAAAGGGCCATATCAGAAGCTTCCATACAAAATTAATGAAAATTTAGATCAGAATCACAATTTTGAAAACAAGTACATTTCATATCTCAATATATATATTTTTTTTATAAGCAAACCATTAATTTGATATAAATAGGCATAGCCCAAGTACTCATATCTCAATATTTCAAAATTAAAAGCTTGGGTATTAACGTGAAACACCAGAAACCAAAGGGTTTCCTAGGGAAATTATATTTCTCTTGTATACACGGGCCATGCCTGCTTTCTTCTGATCAATAATACTTATCTTTTACTTATCAAAAAAAAAAAATTATATTTCTTCATTCAAACTGCCATTATTTTCAATTTGCACCCTGAACTACCAAAATTGTCAATTTCTGCCCTAAGCAGCCACATTTTTGGCAATTTGCACCCTTGGTTATTTTTTGATAAGTGTTTGCACCCTTGATTATGATCTGACCGTTGCAGTTGTAAAGCTTCTCCTATTTTTCATTGATCTTAACGATCATATCTTGATCAATGATGCAAATTTCCAGAAATTGGTAGTTTATGGTGCAAATTTAAAAAAGAAAAAAAAGGTAGTTCTAGGGTGCAAAAAATGCAGTTTCCCCATGTCTCCTAAAAGAAAAACCCACCACAAGAGATCATAAGCAGTTTAAACACCATGGCTGTACGAAAGGTTAAATTTAAGAATAAATTGCACCAACATCACTTAACCTTGATTCCAATCTCTTTTTGTCATGTCCTGATTGCAAGTCCAATTGCTTACTTTCTTCATTGGTATTCATGACACCATTGGCCTCCTCACCTAAGTGTTCTTTCATCAAGATGGCATCAACCATCATATTTCCAGTGATGCTAGAAAGAAAGTTGGTTTTAGCATCGATACTGTCCTTATTGCACAAATATCCGTTGCTTTCATGATGTGCAGCACTTTGATATTTAGACGCTCTCTCTTTTGGAACCAGAACTTTCCTTGATTTTATATACTTTGATTTCTCATAGCTTAAGCCCGATTCCTCTTTTTGTGTTGTTGATGGCTCATTTGATGGACGAGAAAAATTGAAATTACCACGACTTTCTTCAACTGTAAGGGTGTCAGATGATATCTTCACTCCATATTTTTCTAGAGCGGGAGAACCTGGTTTTAGTATGTCGCCATGGCCCTCAAACTTCACATCTTGACTAACATCTACATGGAAGAAACATTAAATCAAGAAATAGAGGAAAACATTCATCCCCTCAAAATAAGCTTGGAGCAAGAATTAAATACCATATTAAGTCCTAAAGGACTACTGCCAAGCTATCAGTGTTGAAAGAAAGTGGGATATTCAAAACAAAATGCGCATACGAAGACCATTTGGAAAGGATGCAATGAGAAAAATGAAAATGAAAAGGGCTTAGTCCCTAGCACATGAAAAACTTACTACTAATAGGCATGGACAAAAGTGAAAGGGAAAAACGAAAGTCAAGATCTAATATGATATAGATCCAAAAATTCCATAAAAGACCAGGAAGACTACCTCTAATTGCACTCATCCAATAAAAGACTTCAAATTGACCACTGAAAGCTCCATTCCACTAGAAGACCTCTCCTTCCAAATGCAAAATATAAGGGACACACGTATAACATGCCATGGCACGCTGCTTTGGTGCCCATTGAATCGATCAATTTGAGAAGCCAATGAATCCACCAATGATCTAACTATAACCCTCCAAAATCTTAAGCAAAGGAAACTCATGGCAATTAATTCTTAGACCAGTTTGCACATGGATGGCAAAGGTTGTCAAACTAAAGTCACTGGAAGCATGTAAGATCCTGCTTGAGCGAATGTGGTTTATTTTTCATAACTTTAGATTAATAGGATTTTATATCTATTTGAACTCTTACAAAATATTTAAGGTTGATTTTGGCCAAGGAGTTATGTCATTTTTTCACATTTTTACTAATAAATTCTTTTGAGAGATTTTTCTTCATATTCTTGTGACCCCAGTATTAATTCTTTAAGTTTTGCAGAAGAGTTGTAAGATCTTTGTGTTTGCAAATTCAACTTCCACCACACTATGCCATATCGATTGGTATTAAATCATTTGCTATTCATAGCATGACATGCAGAGAAGCACATGGAGTATGAAATGCATGGATTGGCAAAGTTTATGAACATGATAAGGCAACACAAGATGAGTAATTAGAGGAGAGCGTTCAACCGATGGAGATGAAGCTTGATGCACTGAAGGTGAGGCTTGATGTGCTTACCATACCATAAGTTTTCTTGGCCGTTGATAATCAACCTCAAAAACATCTACCAGATCCATCTCACGTGGGGAGGAGGATAACCTTGGGGAGATAGACTCTACAATAGATTGAGACTTCTCATCAACCTACGACATCTACATGTAGAGGAGGATCTAGTAGAGGAGGTAAGTGTTTCGGTTAATAACTTAATATGGTAAAAATTCTTGGAGAGAATAGTACACACCATGGGTTTGATGCAAATCCTCAACAGGGTAGTAAGATAATTAATTGTGGGTTTTAATGGGGTTGAAAGTTTTTTGTCAAATTTTCTAACCAGCATCATTTTATAGGCGTCAGTATGGTTGATGACAATTTGATTCTCTATAGTCAAGAAATAATCAATCCTTCTTGTAAAAATATTATGAAGAGTGAATTTTAGAGAATGAATAAAAGGCATATGATGAAGATTACTTTATCTCAAGTTGGTGCAAAAAATTCTAAATGGGATGTAGTCAAGCTGTGGTTTGGGAGAAAGAAGATTGATGACAGGTGTGATGATTCATCTTTTGCTATTGATAGGAACAAGATGGAGGGAATTGATTGCATATTAGAAAGATGGAAGCGAAGATGATTTGGATTCAAGGATTAATTTTTTCCACCTTGGGGAGGATGATGCAAGCCAGTTCGCACATGAATGGGGAAAGGTAGTTAACCAAAGTGGAAACATTTTTGTCATGTTTCTATAGTGGAAGCAAGTTTTTGAAATGCCAGGGAGATAAATGCTTGTCTAGCGGAATTCCAAATATTTCACGAGGCCGATGTTGGGTCAGGATGCACCAGAATTTTGCAAAGCGCTTAATCCAATCTCAATAACTTGTCCAGTGTCCACCCATTCCAATGTAAACGTAATGGTAGCCTTCCAGCATCGTATTTCTCCCATCTTCGGCTTGCCAGCCACTCTTAGATCTTCCACATGAAAACCAATGGCAGCAAAAGAGTAAAAGAAAGAAACAATCACAAATTCAGAGTGTCGATTAGATCGTACCTTGTAGTAAACCTCCCACTCAAAAAATAGTAGAAAATCAGTCCCACTAAATAGAAAGTCTCAAGTGAAAATAATTAAAATATAGGCAGTATCATCAGTACCCAATTTGGTTCTAATAGCTAGTATGACTATCAAACCGCTAAAAAATTTAATTTACTATTTTTCAACTATCTTTTTTTTTTTTTTGTATAACTATTTTTCAACTATCAAGCCGCTAGTTATGACCATCAAACACGTAACTCATAAAATTTCCAATATGTAAGGATGAAAATTTCTCTGTCGCCACATTATTTCTCACAAAATAAAATGCACAAAAAACAAATTATAGTTTATATCTGCACAGAAGGAAAAAATCAATCACAATTCTGTAAGGAGGTAACAATAAAGCATAAATCTGAAAAGAGAAAAAAGAAATCAAACAAACAACGCTCACCCCAAGACCGCGCATAAACAACAATATCACAATCATTAGCATAATGCACTAAGAAAACAAATCAAGTACGGATCAAACTAACCGTTGGGATCCTTATCGGCTTGAATTGGCGAATTTGACAAATCCAACTCGTCCTCCCTATCCACCTCCACCTCCTCTACTACGTCTTCTTCTTTTTCAACGTTCCCATTTCCGTATTCTTCCGCCTCTTGTTCTTCCACTTCTTCATACTCCGGTTCTTCTTGCCCGTCGTTCGCGATATCAGAATCTGAAGCTTCTACAGGATCTTCGTAGTCCTCGTCTTCGTCGGAGCGCGTGGCGTGGGAGTCCGAGGGGTGCATCGTATAGTGAGAGTCCCTGGGATGCGGCGACGTAGATTCGGTTCGTACAATTGCTGGGGCAGCGTTTTGAAGGTGAGAAGGGGGTCCGCCGGACGGTGAAGTGTGCTTCGGGGACCAATATTTTGGATCCGAACCCGAGGGTCCCACGAAGAGTCGTTGTCCTGTTCAGGTTGGTCTTTTGATTCTATGGGGTTGGGAACGAGGGAGATCCGGCCGGGCAAGCAGGCACCGTAAAAAGCCCCAAACTTGGAAGAAAATTAAGAGCCTTTCGCTTCGTTAAATTATACGACTTTAGCCAATTTGGGCCGCTGTTTTGGTTAAATAAAAACATTCTTAGGCTTTCTTGGGCATCCAGTTTGTAGAAGCCCATTTTTCGAAGTTTAGATGGGCTCAATCATTAGAGATACTTAAAGAGAGGTTGGGCTAAAGCTACTCATATTTCCCGTGTAAAATGCTTGGATTTCTATTTTCTGGGCCTATAAAATTCTATGACTTTGATTCGAGCATACGAGACTATGAAAAACAAACAAATAAATAAATAATGCTATGCCCACTGCTTGATGATTGATCCTCCCGCTGGTTGCTCTCACTTGATGTGGCATGTCCCCGTGACATCAATTTTAAATATTTAAAAAAAAAAAAAATCAATCGGCTTACTTTCTTTTTGTTCTTCTCTCTCAAATGACAAACCCTAATTCCACATCATAGCATTTTCTCCTACCCTGTTCTTCCCTTCTTCGAATCATCCGTCCCAACTCCACATCGTAGAAAGCACAAAATGTAATAATTGTTCTTGCTTGTAATGGATAGCTGCAACTTTAATTAATGAAGCATGATGCCATGCCCAATAATACCTTGAAGCATTTCTAGCATAGAGAGGTCAAGGAATACCGAATACAAAAAAAACGAACAAATAAAGGAGAATGTCAAAACTAAAAAGATGTTTCAAATCCATCGATTTCTATTGAGCAAACGAGATGCCAGTGAAGATCTGACGGAAGAGTCGAAGGAAATGAAAGCAAATTTATCGAGAGTTATAGATTTTTGCAAACTTATCAGGAATTATGGATTTTTAAATTCTAAATAGAAAATTGAGGGATGGTCATGGGTGAGAGCCATGTTTTGATTTTTTAAATTGATCTTTTTTTTTATAATTAAAAAAATCACGTGGTATGACACATCAAGCGGGAAGGAAGAGCAGTAGAGCATTACCAAAAAGAAAAAGGGGGTCGCATGCATGATTGGCTGCGGTTACATCACATGAAAATACTATACAAAGAAAGAGAATATCATGCATCCAAGAATCTAATCATGAAGAGCCCAACATCCACAATGCTCCACCGAAAACAAAATTAATAAAACCACATATAAAATCTTTGAGCCCAGAATCATGTCTGAACAAAAACAAGTTAAAACAATTTATAACTGTCCATTAGGTACGTTTATTTTAAAGCAATCTTAACTGAATTAGCAAATACAGAATGAAAGTATCCACCTAGCTTTTGAAGAATCAATTAATTATTTATAAGGTTGGTCCAACTAGCTAGCAGCCGGACTTGTTAGTTGTTGCTACTGGGCATCCTTCATATAATATAATGCTATATGGTCTTGAAAAATAGTCCTTTTGGTCCCAAGTGATCATATCTGTTGTATATTTCAAAAACATGTTGCTTCAATTTAAAGCCATATTTGATTGAGTCGCCTTCAACCCCCCAATTCATTGGAGCAAGCACATGTTGCTTTGGCTGAGCTTTCACCCTTTAAAGTCTCCAACAACGTATTGGGTGTGCTATAGCTATTAGCTAGGTCCTTGGACCCCGATTGACGCGGCACCAGCTCACCATGACGATCCTTGAACCCGGGTTTAAAGGCTCAAAACTGAAGAGCTTTAAAATCATCTAAATGAAAAATGCAAGGCTTACCGAGAATTGGGTTTTCGATTGATTCTGATAAATTTTTTTATTTTTATGTTTTATTTAGTGATTAAAAAAATATTTTTTAATAATGTTATATTTTTTAAAAAATATATTAAAAATATAAAAAAATGAATAAAAAATAACAATAAAAAAATTTATTCTTCATGAGACCCATCTCGTGCTGGTGGATATAGCAATGCCCCTTCATCTGACAGGGAAACATACCCTCAAAACGATTATGGTAAACGAAATTTGCCTTATATACTCACAGTTTCGTCCATTTAAAAAAAAAAACTAATTTTATTATTAAAAAACTAATTTTATTATTAAAAAAATTTTTTTTTATATAAATGTAATATTTACTTACTTAAAAAAAAAAAATATAGTTACAAGCACAATTATGCACTAATCTGTGCACCAATGTGATGTGATTGGTCAAAAAGTAGATTTTATTGAAAACAATGTTAATTTAAATTTTAAGTATGAATAAATCAATATTGATATACAGATTAGTGTGTAACTATACTTGTATGTACCAAAACTTAAAAAAAAAAAAAAAAAAAAACGCGTAACACCAAATATCTCTTCTCTATATAATAGTGCGCAGCGCACCAAGTTGATATATTTCAAACTACCAATCCACATGTCAGTTCACCTCTCATGGACACGAATAGACCTACTACAACAAAAAAAGGGTTTTTTTTTTTTTGAACGTACAATGATTGACTTTAATCCCCAACTTTATGTAAAGTTTGAACAACGTTTCACCGTCTATCTTTTCAAGATTAGTTTCCTAGATCCTAGTTTATAGTGTTGAGCAATAAATATAGCCATGTTTTGCCCTTTTCGGAATATAAATCTATGACAATATGGTCTTTTACGAACCAAATCCTAGTTCAGCAACAGTGTAAACACAACCTAAATTCGACTAACCCAGCGCCCACTTTCGAGGCATGCTGCTTCGGAGCAGGTTGCTGTCCGATGATTGCGCACCAATCCAAGCGAGAGAAAAGTCAAAAGGTCCTCAAGGCTCAAAGTGAAAGTCCCCCATCTGCCGAATTCTAAAGACTATCCTCGACCGTCAGATTTACTATTAATTAATACAGATCCAACGATTCTAATCCAATCCACTCCTAAAGGCTAAAGGTCATTTGCGTAATTTCAAACCATTAGTTTGATTCTTCCTCGTGAAGCTCTCACGTCACAGTTCTTGCAATGAGACGATTGGAAATAGATACGTAGTAACTGCCCTCCCTTCGAAAAAAAAGGCCCAGAAGGTCACTGTATGTAGCTTACATCATGACCGTCCAATTTTGGGCCCCGCAATTTAGGCAGATGAACGATCAATAGCTAACAATTCTAGTGCGGATGTGCGTCCCAATGCTTATTAAATGCTGACGCGCACCGTCCGATTAGAATAATACATCAGATTTGATGAGCCTCACCGGTACCATTGATGATGGTCCTCCCGACTCCCCACTCACGGGTCAACTAAATTGAGAAGAATATTTACATAATCTCCAACTGTATATTATCATCGGCATATTGCTCACACGTCCGAGTAATTTTTATTTTTTTTTCTCTCTCTCTCTCTCTCACTCTCGCTCAAAAGAAAGGAAGCTGCAAAGGGGGAAGAGAGAGACTATGAGAATGAGGTTGTAGACTTGTAGTGGTGGTATAGAGAGAGAGAGAGAAGGCAATGCATTTCGTAGTTACGATGCTCAGATTTCGCCTGCTATGGCTGCTCGTTTTCTGCTCAGCTCTCTCGTCTTCTTCAGCTGGACCTCGTGAGTTTCCACTTTCCGCTACTCTCTATCTCGCTCTGTTATTTACTATAGTCGAAATTTTGAGTTCTGGAACGCTGTAAAGCATTTGAATTAGGGCTTTCGAAAGTGAATTTTTATTGCATTTTGATTTATTTAATGGTAGTTGCATTTTTAGCTTTGAGGACGAACCAATGCTCCTAAATAGCTTTTTGGCTGCTTTGGAGTTTGGTTCGGGATAGATCTTCATTGTTCTGCCTTTAGTTGCCTTCACTTGGTATCTAATTGAAATGATGTATCAGAGAACAGAGTTGAATATGAGTATCCAATTTCTTCTCGAATGCTAATAAGTCTTTTTTAGATTGAAAAACAATCAGTTTGAAACCGTTTGGTAGTCAGTGAAGATTTTCGTAAAGAAAAGGAATATAGACGAAGGGATCTTCCCTATTTTAGATATCAAAAGCAACAAATCACTAAGCTGATCCTGAGTTGAATTTCCAAATCTGGAAATGAAAAAGTAACTTCAAACAATTCGATTTTCTTTTTGTTTATTCTTCTTCTCATTTAACTTATGGTTAATAACTTAATGAAGGGTTACCACAGTTGACAGTGCCTATATTTGTGATAATATTTTTTATAAGTAATAATATAATATACCTTCATTAAAGGCGCGAAAGTTGCAATCCAAGTATAAGGGATGTAACATGAGTACTCTTATTTAGAAAGAGAAAAAGATACAAGTAAATTGTGAAAGTTAAGCCCATTAAAGTCTGTAAAAGCTTTCCAACGGAAAAGAGTGTTGAAAAATAAAGTTTTGAGCTTCTCACACGTTTGTTTACAGTCCTCAAAATTTTATTTTCATTTCCCTCCAAATACACCATTAAGGCAATTATGAACCATTTTTTACACAACTACCATTTGTGGGCTGCTACCTATCCCTCTCTGGGAATTAAATAGGTCCATTATTCTTCATAGCATGACCCAAGCCAAGCCAACCCGTCTGAAAAGATTAGTCCACAGCACATTAGCAATCTTGCAATAGAGTAAAAGATGATCCATGGACTCCCCACTTCTATTACACATGCAACACCAATCATGCGCCACAATGTGCCTTTTCCTTAGGTTATCTGCAGTGAGAATCTTTCCTAGAGAGGCTGTCCAAGCACAAAAAATGCAATTCTCAAAGGACCTTAGTCCTCCAAATACTCCTCCAAGGAAACGAATTGTCATTATGGGTAAAGACTCCATAGAAAAAACAAACACTAAACACCTCTCTCTTGGCTGGGGCCCAATGAAGCTTGTCTACACCTCCCCTCATTTGGCAGTGCGCTTATAATATGTATATGCATGAATATACTGTTGTAGATTCTATAGCTATGAGCTATCATCACTTGCTTATTGGTACTTTGATATTTATTAAAAATTCATGGAATCAACTGATTACCATGGTGATAATGAGTTAAAGGGATGTATAGATTGAACCATCTTGGACATTTTAGTAAATCAGTATGTGTGCTGCATGTTAAATATGGAAGTGGGTCATCTTTATGCGATTATTACTAACTCTTGGTGAAATTGAGTACTTATGAACCTCCCTGACTAGCAATGTATGCTTAAGGTTTAGATAATCCTAATTTCTTTAGCTTAGCTGCTTCTCCTTGTCACTTGATTTAACTGTCGTGTTTGAATTTGAGGAATCTTTTCTCTCACTACAGCACCATTTGCCATGCGCATAAGCTGTGGAGCTCGTCAAAATGTCCATACACCACCAACAAATACGCTTTGGTATAAGGATTTTGCATATACAGGAGGGGTACCTGCTAATGCAACACATACAAGCTTCATCTCTCCTCCTCTTAAAACACTTCGCTACTTTCCCCTATCTGGAGGTCCAGAACATTGCTACAGCATTAATGGAGTGCCAAAAGGACACTATTCTGTCCGGATGTTCTTTGGATTGGTTAAGCTGCCTAATTTTGATAATGAACCTCTATTTGATGTTTCTGTCGAGGGCACCCAGATATTTTCTTTGCAGTCTGGCTGGAGCACCCAGGATGACCAAGCATTTGCTGAAGCCCTTGTGTTTCTTATGAATAACACGGCATCTCTCTGCTTTCATAGTACTGGCCATGGAGATCCAGCAATCCTTTCCATTGAAATTCTTCAAGTTGACAATAAAGCATACTATTCCAGTCAACTGTGGGGTCAAGGAACAATTTTTAGAACAGCCACAAGACTGAGTTGTGGTACTGGGAAGTCAAAGTTCGATGTAGATTATAGTGGTGATCACTGGGGCGGGGATAGATTTTGGAAAGCCATATCAACTTTTGGTCAGAGTTCTGATCGGCCTAGATCTACTGAAAACAGCATTGAGCAGGCTTCAAAGTCACCAAACTTTTATCCTGAAGCTCTTTATCAGTCAGCTCTTGTTAGTACCGATGATCAGCCTGATTTAACGAATATTATTGATGTGGAGCCCAATGGAAACTACTCAATTTGGTTACACTTTGCAGAAATTGATTCTTCAGTAACCGATGTAGGGCAAAGGGTATTTGACATTTTGATTAATGGTGATGTTGCATTTGAAGCTGTAGACATCATCAAAATGAGTGGGGGTCGTTATACTGCTCTTGTTCTGAACATGACTGTTGCTATTAATGGAAGAACTTTGAAAATAACCTTACATCCTATAAAAGGTCATGCAATTATTAATGCCATTGAGGTCTTTGAAGTTATTATAGAGGAGTCCAAAACTTTACCAGAGGAAGGTACGCATGCTATGTTCTTTCTGTTATTATTGTATGTTTAGTTTCCTTCAAATTTCCCAATCTAGAACTAGGATGAGGCCAGCTAAATATGTTTGGATGCATACATAGATAAACGTACTTGCATGCTCTACTGATGTATGTATGACTTCAATATGATATATTGTGTTATGTTGGTATGTTATTGTTGAATGCTAGCTCTACTTTGTTAAACTGTTGTCATAAGTTTGACAATTTTGCCGCACCCAAAGACCAACAAGTCCCTCGTAAATCTTATAATTTGGTGACTTCACATCTCCTGCTTGATGCAGGGTGTCCTATACGTGGGACTTATACTTACGTAGCATGTTAGATCACCATCAGTTTTTAAAGAATAGACAGGTATTTTTGCTGCATTGTCCATAACCAAAGTTGAGTTCCTCCAATTGAAATCACCATCAATTGAAATGTCTTTCAGCCTACAAGGCTGGAGAATATGCATGCTGCCGAACCAAGTCAAAGTTTTCAGTCAGTCCACAACTTCAAAATATCTTGCTTCCCTGGGTGATTGTGGAAATCTCTCTTGATGTAAGCTTAAAAGATCCATTTGGAAAAGACAGATTTATGCCTTTGAAAGCCACCAAAACTGTGGAAAACTACCACAAGTTAAATCCTTTAATGAATAACATATACCATACCTTGCTAGGAAAACTTATTTATGGACCAAACAAATTCCATCAAAGTCTCTCCTATCTCTAAAAGATTCAGTAACTCATGTCGATGTTATGCCAGAATGACAAAGAAAGTAAGAGAAACATTTTACGGTGTCATGGTCCTTGTATGTAATTTTCAATCCATGAAACAACACTTTAGCCTCTTTATATCTTGTCGATAATGCTGTTTATCATTTGACCAGTAATAATAAGCCGGGATGACAAATGAAATTTCAGAACCATGCATGCCTTGGCATAGATTGTCCTTGTTATGCGGCTTCAGTCCATGAAACAGCTTTTTGGTCCGTTGAGGTTGCTTAATAATTCTGAGCACCGCTTGTTATAATAGTAATTCACTCCCTAAGGACATCCAATGCTAGACTGCTAAAGGGAAATTAGTGAATGAAGTTAAAATTTCCAATGCAACTATGTTTAGCATCTGCTCTCTTTTCTTTTTCTAATCATTCAGTTTTACATGTTTCCCATTCTGTACTCGTTTCAATTTCAGTTTTACAGCAAGACTAGTAAGTAAACTTCAACAATATGTAAGTAATGTTCTTATAAAAAATATATATGTTAGTAATCTTGTAAATTATTATTTAGCTCAACGAATTTGGTAGAATAAAAGTCTTGAACTTTTATGTGGGAAATAAAATTGTAGAAGGGGCTAAAATTTGAACAGGGGAAAAAATTCTCTTTATAGATAAATTATGTGGTTTCTTTGGAAGTTGGAATCTGTAAAGGATGTCACTAATTTATCCTTGTCCCATTCCAGTTAGGGCTCTGCAAACATTGAAGAAAGCATTGGGGCTACCTCTTCGGCTTGGATGGAATGGTGATCCATGTGTTCCCAAACAACATCCGTGGAGTGGGGCGGATTGCCAATTTGACAGTACTAGTGGGAAGTGGGTCATCGATGGACTGTACGTTCTTGATCTTTAGCTCATATTTACCATGTTTGGTGCATTGAACTGCCTGAGAAAACAACCAGTTGACAACTTTTAAGATTCCATACAGCAACTGAACCAATCTTTTTGCCCCCTTCGACACTAAGCTTTAAGTCTGCACCATTGCCAGTTCCTTCCATTCCGTTATTGAAACACTGTCATCTATAAAACTAAGCATTCTTACCTATCAAAAAAAATAAAACTAAGCATTCTTGCTCCTGCTATTGGATGTGTGTTCCTTTAAATTGGGATTAGGCACCAATCAAAAGTTTTTTTATGCTAGTCCCAATTATTAACCTTGTTTCTGCTTTCTCTGACCAAACTATTCACACTAACCATAAGGAGTTCAAGTCAAATGTCCAGTCAACTGATATGACCTGGATAACATAGGGCTCGACACCATTGAATAGGACCTTATTCTATGCCATATGTTCAGGTGAAACAAAAGTAATGACTTTTGCATGAAATGTCCATTTTTGTTTTTAATTATCAACTATTGGAAGAAGTCATTTGATCCATATTTTATGGAGTATATCTATTGTTCTCTCATGGAAATGGCATGTCTTTCAAAAGTAACTGAACTGTACTCTTGTGTAGATTTTGGTAGTGAGTCATACGTTGATTTTTAGCTTTCATGCACTGGACCACTTGCATTGCTTCCATGATTATTAAGCTGGATTTTGGCACTATCTTTTCGGTATTTGGCTTCATTTCCCAAGCAAGAAAGTAGAAAGTTTAATTTCCATTTGAAGAATAAATTCGGTAGAAATATGGACTGATTAAGAATCATGCTTTTTCACTCATGCACATATGCCTTCCGCAAGTATATTACAGCCTCTGGAATTTGTTCTCATCATCATGGGTGGCCTTAAAGTTGTGTAATTTGATGTTTTCTTAAGATTTTAAGATGCTGAGTTGTTAATATCTTCTGTTGTATTAAATGTGTTAATTAACTAGAGCTTTACCGTTGCCTGATCAGTGGACTTGACAACCAAGGTCTGAGGGGTTTCTTGCCTGATGAAACATCCAGTCTGCATCATCTACGGAGCATGTAAGTTTCTGAAAGTTGGCCTCCTTCAATTCCAATGATAAATTGGGCCCACAAAGCTCTTTTGTTTACCATTTTCAAATGGTTCAAATTTGTAATCTCAATATTTACCCCTAATAAGATGCAATGTGCAAAGAACCGATAAAAAAAATAAAAAAATAAAAAGGATGCAATGTGCAAAGAAAATTCATGATCACATAACAATTTGAAATGCTGTGATAAGGATGGCATATTTTTGTGAAACAGTCCTTGTTATATGTTCACTCAGATTGTTAGTCCAACATTTCTGTTTCGTAAACCTTACAATGGCACAAGTAGTGAGCCACACTTATTAGCTTTGTTTATGTTACCTCTTATATTCATTTGGTTTGTGTGCGTGCAGAAACTTGAGTGGAAACAACGTTCATGGTATCATTCCATCCTCACTCGGAACAATATCTAGCTTAGAAATATTGTGAGTTCATTGCTTCTCTCTTCTCAGATGTTTCTTACTGTTTTAGGGCCCGTTTGGGAACACAACTGTTCTCAGGTATTCTCAGATATTTCCTTTCCAAACATCACTCAAACACAAAACATTTTTCAATTTCAAATCTTAAAATTTTTCATCTAATCATTATCTAATCATTACAACTTTCCCAAACTCTCAAACCAAACACAAAACTCTATACAACTTTCCAAACAAAAATAAAATTAAAAATTTATATTCAAACAATGTTTTAACTTTAGAATATTTTATTCAACTTTTTCTCTATCCTTTTCCAAAATCCAATAAAATATTATAACTCAAACTATTTCACTACTATTCACAGAGATTCTGAAATATTCTCAGTATCCAAATGAGCCCTTAGTTTCTACAGTATAAAAGCAATTCTCTGTAAATGATATCATTTTCTGTGCAAAGAGCTGTTATGTCGTTGCCATCTGGAAACCATGATATGCAGTGATTTGGCAGTCTTGAGATGATATCTTGTCTCTTTTCTCACTTGCGTGAAGCTAGTAAAACCAATTCCATCGATTTTGCTTTTGGATCATTCAAGTCACTTACTGTTTTGTGCTGCAATTGATTTGCATAACTCTAAGAGGATGCTTGGGGAATGAGATGAGATGAAAAATCTGTTAATAGTAGTGAAATGGTTTTAATTATGATGTTTTATGGGTTTTTAGGAAATGAGAGAGAAAAAGTTGAATAAAAATATTATAAAGTTAAAATATTGTTAGAATATAATTTTTTTTTTATTTGAAAAAAGCTGAATTGTTTTGTGTTTTGTTTGGAAGTTTGGGAAAGTTGTAATATTAGGTAATGATTAGATCAAAACAGTTAAAGATTTGAAATTGAAAAGTATTTGTGTTTGAGTATGTTTGGGAAAGAAATGAGATGAGAAAAAATGAGATGAGATGAAACCATCCCATCTCCCAAACAACCCCTAAACACAACGTCTGAATGCATATGCTTCCGTGGCAGGGATCTGTCCTACAACTTTTTTAATGGATCAATTTCTGAAACCCTTGGACAGTTGATGTCATTGCAGATACTGTAAGATCCTTGAAGCATCTCGTTAACCCATTAACTTATTCACAAGAGAAACTCTTATTTCAGTCATGATGATGCAGGAATCTTAATGGCAACTCTCTATCTGGAAGAGTCCCAGCTGCACTAGGAGGAAGGCTTTTGCACAGAGCTAGCTTCAAGTATGTTCCAACTATTTTTAGTCTTTAGAAATACTTACCATAACATGTTGACACAGAATTTTCTTGTATTGAAGATTGTGAAAACGTATTGTCGGTTACATTCTGGGTGGTGGTATTGTTACAAGGTCAGCTACAAGTACTTACTGTAGATATTTGCAGTTTTACCGATAATGCAGGGCTTTGTGGCATACCTGGACTGCCTACTTGTGGACCCCACCTTTCTGTAGGTGCTAAGGTTGGCATTGCTTTGGGTGCATTGTTGTCATTGCTACTCATTGTTATCTGTTCAGTGTGTTGGTGGAAAAGGCGGCAAAATATCCTCCGAGCACGACAGCTGGCAGGTAAGGACATTCATATCGAAATAGAGATGAGATTTTTGGCAAAATGCTTTTCAGAAACATAGATACATACTCTTGGTATGCATTTTGTGTGCAAAAATTTCATAAAAAGCAGGATGGAAGCGTTGTTGTCATGCCATGTTTACAATGGAACATAGACTGCCAAAGTTGATGCATTTGTATATTTTGCAAGGCCTTTTGGTTTGTATAATGTTTCATGTCATTAACGAATTCATATTAAACGGTCAAATTAACAAAAATGAGAAGAATTGAAAATTGAAAATTAGCAACACCCTTAGAATTCCCAGGCTCAATTTGTGCCCTATTTGAGATGGAAAATAACATCTGTCAAACCTTGCGTTGCCTACACAAGCATGCTTTGTTGGTACTTTGTGTTCCTTCAAATTCATATTGTGCCTACTTTCATTTTTGTACAGCACGAGATGCTCCCTACGCAAAGGCAAGGACCCATTTAGCACGCGATATCCAGATGACAAGGCACAACAACCATGGCCATTCTCGGACTGCTGCTGAAACCGGGCCTATTTTGTTATCATGATTAGACACCCATCACCTTGGGTGTTCTAATCAAGTCGAGATATGCTCCTATTTTGTGAATGGACACTTCATTTTGCTTCACAAGTCCAGGGACGGGTTCCTTGATTCGGCCTTGCAGATCTTGTTCAGCTCATGATACTGCCTGTTTGTGCTTTCAAATTCTTGATAGCTGTATCTTGATCTTACCAGGGTGGCACCAAAATCTCTAATATAAAATTTTTGTATATTGCTCCCATTCTTTTTTATTTTCTTTTCGTTTCAATTTGTCAAAGAAACGTTGTAACAAATAGAGAATAGACACATGTAGAAATTGACAATGCTTATAAATTTTAGCCCTTTTTTCCATTATTACGTGTTTTGGGGTACTCTGCCGCAGTAAACTTTTATTTTAGCCGTTTGTCCTACTAAGAACGTCGGGAGAGATTACTGTGAAGCATATCCTTACTGCTGCTCTTCCACAAATTGGCCATATGAAAGTAGTACAAATAAACAATAAAAAAATATTGGGAAAAATATACAAACTCCCTTCAAACTCATACTCTCATCCATAAAGTGGCTGTTTTGATTGCTTTATTTATTTTTTATGTTTGCCTTGGCCCAAAGAGTTAACACTTTATGTTTCGATCGGTATTGAGATGATTTTAGATATTTTATTAATAATAAAGAAAAAATAATAATAATGAAATCACTAGTTAAACTGGGCCTTAAAGACAAACAAATGAGAAGAAAAGGACAATGGGCTTCATCATGGTAATTATTTTGCGTCCAGTAAGTATGCAACTTGTACTATCTGCAGAAAAACAAAAAATACCCAAAGAGGAAAAAAGTTGAAATATTACCATTTTGGAGCACACGTGTCCCCATAAATCGTAATTTAATGGGAACCAAAAGAAGGACAGAAAAAGTAATTTTTCTCCTTTTCTAATATTCTTAAAAGGAGAAAAAAAAATGAAAAAAGCATTCACGTGAAGATTGGGTGTGTTAGCTGCAGTAGAGTCTTCAGTCATTCACCTACATCACCGTACGACCTTCACATTTTACCTTTCGGTCCCAAAATCCACCCATTTGGATTGGACCACCACCATCACCTCGACACCACCCCAACCCCCACAAAAAAGCCGAGTCAAACAAGCCAACCATAACTCAGCTCCCTCCCAACTCGGCCTGTCCCCTGCAACTCAGACACCATCTATGTACCTTCCACGTGGGGGCTCTCTGACAACTCCCCCATCACAACCATTACAACTCCTTATCCTCCATTCACTATTCGACACGCCACCCCGCAAAAAAAAATCTGATCGAATATCATTATCGTGTATTCTGCAACGAATCAAAACAGAAATAAATAAATAAATAACAAAAGGCAGGCGCCGTACAATATGGGTAGGGCTTACGTCAAACGCTCTCACATATATATAATCTTCTATATATTTATGACAGCTCCACACCTTACCATCCCAGCGCACACGTCTTATCAGGCGGCGGCTCTGTGCTTTTTCTGGGTCCCTCTTCCTTTCCCCGCCTCTCTCTCCATTCTTTCTCTCCCTGATTCTCACGTGTACGTTCTCCCACAATCTCAGCCGTCAGTCAGTGACAATCCGACGGTGTGGATAACGGGTCGATTATCAATATGAGGAACATGGGAGGTGGGCCGATTTAAATTCGTTTGAATCGTTTATATAAGCGAGAGGTCATGCCGTCCAGCCGACGATTACGGGTGACTTAGTGGGTCCCCTGACCTTTTATTCACACACCTCTTTTCCCCACACCCCAATCTCTCTCTCTCCCCTCATTTGCTCTCCTAGGCGCTCTTGCTGTCTCGTCTGCTTGTGTAAGGTCCGAAACTTTTTCTCCGTTTCCTCTCATGGCGTCCGCTCGAGAGGGACACTATCGGGGGGTACGCAAGAGGCCATGGGGTCGCTACGCCGCTGAGATACGTGATCCCTGGAAGAAGACGAGGGTTTGGTTGGGTACATTTGACACTCCGGAAGAAGCTGCGCTCGCCTATGACGGTGCCGCTCGCAACCTCCGTGGAGCCAAGGCGAAGACCAACTTTCCAGCTCCAGTCACCACCGGTCTCCCCCTAGACCTCAACCTCCCCTCAACCGGCCACTGGAACTCCCACTCCGGCCGTCTCGTACTCGGTGAGTTCTTACAGACCGGCGTTCTCAAAGACATGAGCTGTGGCTCCCAGTCCGAGTCTTCGTCATCACCACATAAGCGAGAAGGTCCGGTTGCTGTCTCTTCTGGCGTGTCCCACGTGCAGGGGAGCCCGGCCACGGCGTCGTTTCTGGGGCTCGTGCGCCGCGGGTTACCTGTTGATCTGAACGAGCCTCCTCCGTTGTGGCTTTGAATGTGTATGCATGAGAGCTGTCTACCCTTTTTTTAGGGGATCGTTTTGCGTCTCTGATCACTTAGAAATCTCCCTGTTTTATTCCTTCTGTTTTCCCATTCTATGGCCTAGTGCCTAGCTAGTTTCATTTTTCTCTCTGTTTTGAGACTAATCGAGAGGGGGAGTAACCGGGAAAAAATCATTAAGAAATGAAAACCATATGTAAATACTAGTATGTTTTTTGGTTTTTGTTTCCATGAAACAAGACAGTTCCAGTTTATAATGGTTTCAATTTATCCACATCTTCTTCTAGCTACAAAGTTGGAGCTTTTACGCTGAGTATCATCGGTGAAATGTTGTCGGTTTTAAGACCATCGATACGATCGTTTTGTCCCAAACCATGATGATACACACGACAATGGATTCTTTCTTTCTGTTGCTCCTAAGTAGAACAAACTGGTAGCAGCAGTCCTTTTGCCCACGCTCAAAGAATGCATATGATAGCTTTCCCCGTAACACAGAGATCCGGTTCCGATAATTTTTAACAGCATAGGATAAATTCAATGAATCTAGGACCCCCACCCGCTCTTCATTTGGCGCGTGTGCATGGTTCGCGAATTTCAATGACGGAATTGTCCCTGAGAAGGGGTGAAACATGTTAAGCAACGAACTCGGTGAAAGGAGGGGGACCGAGAGAGAGAGTGGGGTCTCAATTCTTACTTTGTTAGGAGATGGGGGGGGGGGCGCGTTGTTAAGATGCCCTGCCGGCTTTTACGTACCGAATCTGTGGTCCAATTCCACCTCTTGCACAAAATTGACTTTATAAAAAAAAATAAAAATAAAAAATCCTCTATTTTGATCATTCAAATGATCTCTTCTCTCTCTCTCATGTAAATAAATGCTAATGACCAAACAATCTAATTGCATTGGCTAACATCTCCAGAAATAAATGGAAATGATGTTTCCTCCGACCAGACGATGTTGTTTTGATGCAGAAGGAGCTGCTATGAAACTTCCCAATCGAAAGATGAGAGAATCTCAAGTCTGAAAAACTGAGGGTAATGTGTTGTAGTTGCGTGTTCCCTTTTTATTTAACGTGATGCAGTAACTTCAACTATAAGACAATACCTAATCCCTGTATTTGATATTGACATATCATCACATGTTTCTATTCTCTTCAATCCTACCCCCAATCCATACTTGTTTTTATTATTATTATTATTATTATTATTATTATTATTGTTACTTGTACGTCCAATGACAATGGCCGAGATCGAATATATATATTATTTTAAATGATTATTATTTAAACAGTTGGTATTTAATTAAAATGTACAAAATCACTTAATATAATTGAAAATAATAAAATGAAAAATAAAGTCTTACTAAAAATATATATATATATATATATATAATGTGATTAAAATAACCTGTTTTGTCTTCGTGTTGCTTAACTTTTGTTCCACATGTATCACACAACAAAAGTACCTTCGGATAAACAAAATATTAAACCAGAAGTGGATGAGACGGCTAGAAATATGTAAATTTATTCGTCAACGTTACCTTTTAGGACGGCGGTAGTTACAAAATTTACAAATTCTTTTAATATATTTATATATAAATTAAAAATCAATCGGCATCCCTTTTCAAAATTTGGTGTCGTTTTCAGATAAAGCAAAAGCAAAACGAGTGCACAATCTTTGGATATAAATTTATTTATTCTTATAGTACCTCTTATGATACGCAACGTACCGTCAAGCACATTAAATTAATATGACGTTAACTTATTATAATGACTTAAAAAAATAACAGACTAATTAAAATATAATCTTTCATTTTCAGGAGAAGAATGATACGTTTGAATAAATAATATTATATATTATGTGACAAATTTAAAAAAAAAAATGAAAGGACATCACATAATAAAAAGAGCACTGCTTATTGTTACCATTAGTTTTTTTTTTTTTAATATTTTTAAATATTTTTTAAAAAATATCAATATATTTAAAATCATTACCTTAATTAATAAATTAAAAATAAAAAAAAAAGTTGAAAGGACATCAAGCGTTACTACCCACTTATATTAATTTAGTTGGACTCTGGGTCCCACCGTAGATCCAAAGCTCTGTCAATCAAATCTGCTATTGATTCCAAAGTTTGGACTCAGCTTTAATTTGTTGAATTAAAAAAATAAAATAAAAAACTCTATTAATTCGAACTTTCTTAAACCAAACAGAAAATAATAAATTCAAATAATTTTTAATAATTTTTATATATAAGATATGAAAGAAGATTTACTATAGTGATTATGTGAAAACGTGGGGATGAAATTGAAAGGTTGGAGAAGTGCAGGGTGCAAATAGCAACCAGTTGAATAAACTGGGGAAAAAAAAAACAGAAGCAGAAAGAACACCCAAACACACGTAAAGTGAATACCACTTTTTCTTATTTTTTGTTTTTTTCTTACAGATTCACCTAATACTATCGTCAGCAGTACTCAGTTTGCAGCTCTCTGCAGGCTGATGCAGTATCGTCAGAGCCGCTGCACCTGCACCTGCGGCGAGCCGGCCGTCATTTCACCTCTTACAACGACCGATTTGACTCATGCGGTACCCACTCTCACGCTACCTTTTTTTTTCGTAAAATAATATTATTATTATTATTATCCGCGAGTAGGAGTTCTGTTCTATGTGTGTCATGCGAGGTGGGGTCCTCGAGATGCACGTGGCGAAACCGCACGGCTGGTCAGCTTTTGAAGTGGGACCCACCCACGAGCGAATCTGTCCTGTCGGCAACAGAGGCGTCACGGCGGTCTAACGTTACCTCACGCACCCACATAACGCATAAACAATTATTTTAAAATAGAAGAGAGAGAGAGAGAGAGAGAGACCATTTTCTTCTTGTTGTTGGGTTTCGTTTGTCGTACAGAAACTCCGTGACACGGTCGGTGACGGCGGCGGCGGTCCGACGTCGTTTTCCGAGTCGTGCTCATCTAATCAGGTACAGTTTATTAACCCGCTCCGTTAAGTTGGCTGCCCCATACACACATCCATATAGTTTTTTTATAATTTTTTATTATTAAGTCTACTTTTTTATTTGTATTTAAAATTTATACAGATCATTTATCTAAATAAAATATAAAAAATAGATGACTTAAGTCGCATGGAGAAATGTTGTATAGCGAATCATCATCATGACAAGTTATGGGCATGGATGTATTAACATCGTCATCATCATCATGAGCCATCATCCCTTATAGATGTAAAGGAAGGAAAAAAAACAAAAGGTGGGGTTTTGGGGGACTTGGGGGAGAGGCGTTCGGACTGGCCATGAAACTTCCGGAGGTGGCAGAAGCAGCAGTCTCATTATTGAATGGTCTCCCTTGAACTCATTTTCTTGCCTGTCAACATCTCCTTTTTCAATTTTTTTCTTCTTTATAAGAAAAATATATATTTCTTTTTTACCTTTCTTTAATATTATATTTACTAGAAAGAATGCAGAAAGTAACCCTTTTAGCTTTCGGAATCCAATCCACTAAATTTCTTATTATATATGATTTCAATTTGTAGGCGACATTAATAATTATTTATCAAGTCCAATCTCTTCGTCCTTTTTTTTCAATGGGGCATGTCCTATTACTCTTGCTTTTTTTTCAATGGGGCGTGTCCTATTACTCTTGCGTATTCCGGAAAGGAAAGAACTCGGTGGGGACAGATCCAAACATTATGAACTTGAACAAAATCACAAAGTTAAAAAGAAATAAATCAAGACTAAATGCCATTAGAATATATATGTATATATACACACAAACATTCCTCTTATTCACACTTAATTAAAAATATCTGTTGAGCTTTGGATTTTTTTAATCGTAACGTTTTTGTAGCTTGTTTTAATTTATCGTGTATGTTAAGCTAATTCTTCAAACTCACCTCAAATAGACATTTTTCAACTGAATAAATCAAGAAAAATGCTACGGTCATCGATGGGCTAACTCAATATAAGTGCTCTTCCGGCTCTTACGTTACAACACAGTGGGCTAACCATTTAGATGCTTTCTGCAGTACAAACATACGAGAGAGAGAGAGAGAGATGGTTTGCAGCCTGTACTCTGTAATGAGCCACGTGGGTGTGAAGCCGCTCTAACCCACTGAAACACAAATCCAGACAAACAGGCGAATTCTTCTTTGGAGCATAGATATCCATCTTTTGGTTTTGATGGTGAAAGAAACACTGGTCCAAACCACCGATAAATAGCATATTCAGCTGCCATCCGATAAGAGTTTGAATTATGGGGGAAAAAAAAAAAGAGATCAAATCTCATCTTAAACTGTCTCCAAGTTCCAGCATTTTGAGGACACCCACGAGGTATTAACTTATTGGGACAAGTTTAGATTACCAAAATGGAGGAGGGCCATAAATGTTAGATTCGCCAAGAAAATAGTAAAGATTGGGGGGTCTCTAAGATTAACTAGGAGATAAATACAGAAAGAGCACTTGATGACTTGAAAGAAAAAACATCTATTTTCTACTGTTTTACATTTGTTTTTCTCTTATCGAAAAACAGCACCTTTTTTAAGGATTTTCTGCATCACTTGAACTAGGGCGGGCGGACAAGTTGATTTACTCGCTAAACTCTTCAACTATCCTCCATCTGTTACATGTGGATGTGAAATTCAGAAACTAAAATTGAATGACATGAAAAATAGGGAACACGCATACAAAGAGTATGTGACACAGTCCGAATGTTCCAAGTGGGCGACATCTGATGATGGCTTGCAGTTGACTTTAATAAGGCCTTCTGGATGGGTAGCTACACTTTTGACTTGTCTATATGGTGAGAAAATATATCATTTCAAGACTATTACAAAGACCACAGCAAAATATAGCCTTCTCTTGTGGGGAGGGGAGTGTTTACAAATGGACGACTCCTTTATATTCGTTCCCATGGAAGGTCAGAAAAATAAATTTGGAAGATGACACCTCTTCAAAACTCCCTTATTTTCGGCACCAACTAAATTACTCAACCTTTGAAGAAATACCATGTATATATTGGCGGATGAGATTTTTCTCAAAACATATTTTGTAGGAACAAACAGTACATTTGTTCATAAGAAATTTTTTCTGATTTACGAAGAGGGAAGCGTACATATTTCGAACCAACATATTGCCCACAGCAGCAGCAGAAGATATCTTCAACAGTATGCAAACCAGAGAACATTAGCCTCTCTTTTTGAGGTCCAAGCGTTATATTTGCCCTGAATTAAGCATCTATTGGTCAGAAATTATTATGGACTGAAACATCCATTCAGATTTCTTCATGTACCCTGAAAGAGATCCATAGTATCTCCTCTTATTGGACATTTAGGAGGTTAGTAACTGCAATCCAAACGGAGGTCCTGTAAAAGTCAAAGGTAGAAAAGGTCATATTCGATCTCTGCCCTGCTCTGCTCTCTCTCTCTCTCCCGCCCAAAAATAAACGAGAAAAAGAAAGGATTTGCACTTTAATTTCAAGCATTTGTTCTAGCCCTCTAGGTCCAGATGTCTAACAGGCCACACTCTCAAACTCTAGCCCCCATAGGCAGAGTGTCAACTTTTTGGCGTATTGTTTCAATCCTCAAGGCCTTGTAAAGTTGTAAATTTTTATGTTCTTTTACCTCATTTCCAGATAAAAGTAAAGAGAAAAAGGTGGGGGCGATAATGATGAGATGCAAATGAATGCCAATAAACGGTAAAATTAATGGGCAATCGCCAAAACCTAGCAAATGTCACCTTAAAGTCCAAGGCTGCATAAACCAAGTCCAATCCCAAAGCAGGCTTGAAAATGTTACCTTAACCATCTTTAGAAGGTCAGAAACACACTGTTCAGTGAATTTAATTACTAAAAAAAATGTTTCTCGATGTTTAGCTACGTGCATAAGAATAGAGGTTAAAGAATACATGCATTGTGAAGCAAAATGAAAGAGAAACCCAGGACCTTCTAATTTGGATGTTCAAACCAAGCTTATTTCATACTCATTCCTAACCACCCATATGCTAAAGAGTCTTAAATGCCTCATTCTCTCCGCTATTTCTGCCCAGTGTCTATTAGGAAAAAGTAAAGATTAAACAGAAAAATTATGTACAATACAAAATTATGAATTACTAACAACTCGACAGCACTTACTAGTGGAGAAGTAGGTAAATGGTAATCAAACAAGGGTTCAATTACCGCATGCAGTGAGGGGGCAAATAAGGCCGGACAAGAGGGATGTTAAAAGACCAGCTCAGAGAGAAACGCACTCGTAGTCTCAGAAGGATGAAAACCAACTATATACAAAATACTGACTAGCAATTACGAGCTTGTTTCCGTCTGATTTGCACCAGAGACTTCAAATACAAGAATTCAAAGTTAACTTCCAACCAAGTACTCTTCCATCCAAAGTTCCAAAAAGCGACTCACTCCCTTGTTCTCCTCGTTTCCTAGACATTCTTCTTTAATTCTTAGCCCAAAAATGTCATAATCCAAACTCAAAATTAACAATCGAGCCAAAATATGAACCATGCAATAAATCCACAATAGCCCGTTTCCACTAAGTACCAAACATCCAGTTACAAGGCTCTTAATCCAAGCTCAGTAATAACAATGTTGCCAGTTCCTAAAAAATACTGAAGACCCAATCAGCATTAAACAAGGCTCCACAAACCCTATAGTTAAGACAACCAAAACAAAGCCAATTGGATAGATTAGACGATATGCCTCCTTTAAGGTTTTAATCCATTGCAAGATATTAACACAAAATCAACTGAACAAACACTTGTGCTAGTGTGTACTGAAGATCAATATCAATGTGAGAGAGAGAGAGAGAGAGAGAGCCTGGATAGGACGTCATCGACGAGAGCAAGAGCGTTCTCGCAAAATCTGCATTGGTAGGCCCTGCTGTAAGGGTCCACCAGAAACAACCTGCCCATACAGGCCCCTAAATCCACAGTCTCATTCAACAATCCAACTTCCACATCGAAAATTCAAGTCTTAGATAACGGAACCACAACGTCAATAGACACCACGAGGTTTTTGTCAGGACCTCAACAAAAAATTGACTTAGGATAAGGTCCTAGACATGCATGAACAACCAAGATCAGGCCATTTATGGGGTCAAGCCTAGTTTTGGAGGACTTCTCTAGGGGTTTAGTGCAGACCCTAAGAAGATTGCGGGAATGGCACAAGTCAATTGGAAGATGGCTCACGTCTTTCCATTTGACTAGGTAATGGCTTAGCCCTGACAGCCCATTGACACTGCTGCTGACATGCCAGGACAGTCCCACAGGTCATGCCTTGACATGCCCTGACAACCCCTGCCTTAACACTATCGCTGACATGCCCTAATAGCCCTATGGGCCATCAGCACGCTCCTGACAGCTCCGCAGGCATGCCATGGCCACTGCCATGGCACATGCATGACAGCCCCACAGACAGACCATGGCCCTCGCCATGGCACTCACATGTTAGCCGCACAGACATGCCGAGGGCGTGCCTAGGACATCCTAGCTGGCATGCCATGGCCCGTTTATGTCAGCACGATCGGCATGTCATAGCCCCTGCCATGCCACTCACTTGATAACACCCAGCAGGCATATGCCATGGCTCCAACCATAACATGCCCTTGATAGCCCTTGGCTTGGCCATCAGCATGCCAAGACCAGGGCTTGACATGCTCAGCATGCACCGCAACAGCAGTGAGGTTGGTGGCATGCCCCATCAGGCATGTCATCCAACGCACGGCTCCAGCACGTGCCTTGCAGCACCAACGCCCAAGCCACCTACCTAGACCATACAAGCCAGTGCACGACACCATGTCATGTCCACTGCCTGGCCATGCGCAGGCCATGCATGTTGCCCATCAGCCATGCAGCCTAGCCAGCCAATGCCCATGGCCCATGTCATGGGTCATTTCAGCACATGGCCAACACTAAAGCAAGTCGTGGGCCCCCATGGGTCCCATGGCCAGATTTATTCATTTTATCTATTATTTTAATTTATTTATTTATTATAAGTGTTTTACTATTTATGGCACATATTTAGGGTTTCCACCTTGTAAGACTATAAATAGGACCGTTAGCTTTTAATTTTACATCTTTTGGCATATTTTCGGAGCGGACAGTTTAAGTTATGTTCTTGAAATCTCTTTCGGTGCTTGACACTTGGGCTACTTGGGTGCAATTCGTGAATCCCATAGAGATGATCATCACCATGCAATTCATGAATCGGTGTTGAATTATTTATCAATCTTATGAGTGTTTTCATTTTTCCATTCAATTACCTATCTTTGTTCCTGTTTACTTCCTAGTTTGTTCATCCATATTTTCTTGCCTATCAAACATAGTCTAAGCGTTATTCTTACTTTTCTTTGATTTCACAAAATATCCATATATACCAAAAAGAGAGTCTTCATCTTTCCTTTGTTAAGTCATTTATGGTTTGTTCATATATATTTTCCTACTTGTTCATAAATTTCCTTTGATCTTATTAAATCTTGCATCATCTCATATTCCAAACACATATCACGCCCATCATAGTTCTGATCTATATTTTTCATATCCTTCATTCATATAACATACTAGATCTATCCTTCCCAAGAGATCTAGCCAAAATACCCATTACCTCATACTTTCCATACACTTTAACCTACCAAACGATGCATATGCCTTCATACATCCAAATCTCATCATAGATCTATTCCATAAAACCCTAGATCTATCATAGATCTATTCCATAAAGACCTAAAACCCTAGATCTATCTTAGATCTAGTGCCTCCATAATTCCTAACCTTAAACCCTAATTCTCATAAGAATTTCCTATATTTTAGGAAACCTTAACCCTAGCCTCCAATTCCTAAATCTTATGATCTTTCTTAAACTCACTTAAATCGTAAAGATCCTATCTCTTCTTACCCCAGCCGAATTCCCATAAACCTTAAAACACTTCTTACACTTTTGGATCTCATTCTAAAAATCACCAACCCTAAGATTCATTTCATCTTTGACCTAACAAAAACCCTAGACTACCCAAAATAACTCTTTCAAAATTTACAGTCATATCCATTCACCGTTCAAACCCTAGCCTCACTTCACCATACCAATCGTAAACATCACCCTAGTGTTGCCAACACCAAGGGTCGTCATCAAGCCATCCTACGTCGCATCCAACACATAAATTTATCACTTAGATCGCCCGAGTTCATTATCATCACCAAATCCATCACTAAACATCATACCTTCATTACTCTAGGAATCCTTCATTGCTATGAATTGTTCAAGACTAAAATAATATAAATAGACTACAAATCTAATATAATAAGTTAAGGGGAGCTGCTATAGATACACAGGGATCCCACGCACTAACGTAGCATCGTCAGCTTTTTTTTTCCTGTCCAAGGCAGGAGCAGACTATTCGTGTCTATAGAGTTCCCAGCCCCATGTCATCTTGTCTGTACTCTGTATAGTTCCCAACGTCCCTGCAAATAACCTTCTAGCAACCCAACGTCGACCATGGTAACTTCTGAACGCACTTGCAAATTCTGATATCCTAGCAACAAGCTCTGCATCTTTTTTCTTCAGAATATGTGCCATAAAGAATTCGACCAGTATATTCAGGAAAATGCAATCTAAAATAACTGAACTTACAAAACCTTGTATATACTGGACTGGTCTATCCCCCCAGGTGATGATGATGGTAATGACCATAAATGCGATAACAGCAAAGACCAAACAAGGAATACATTTTCTTGAAAATTTACCTGAAAATTTCATGGTGTTTATCCCGCAAAAAAAAATTTAAAGAAAAGAAGTGAAAAGACATAGCATACATCAAAACTAATATCCAATCAAGTAATTTTACCCATTTTTGTGCCACCAAATCACCATACCCTATCATAATAACTCTTGAAGACCACCTTACCCTAGATCTTCAAGCCAAAGTAGCCCAGGTATTTTCAATTCCTTTTGTTAAATAGGGCCATATTCAATTCCTTGCTTGTTTTGACCAAAGCCAAACTCACCATATAAGGGCGCAAAACCCACATATTATTGCCAGCATTGTTAAAATCTTGTTATGGATCTGCAAGATGAATCTTAGGCTGAGTGAAAGGTATATGGAAATTGCTTAGGTTGAATCTTCTATGGAGGTTTGGAATCCCTCGAAGTATTCCTTGTTAATATACTTGTGGATCTTTGAAGCCTTTCATCAAACACCTTCCCTGCATTTCTCATTTTAATTCCTATAGCTTTCATTCATAATTCCACCGAATGCTTATTACATCATAACATTCACAGCAACAATTCAACGTCCATTACAACATGTGCCTAATAGTAAATGGAAATGGAAGCTACATAGACATGAATGAAAACGCCATGAACTTGAAAAATCCCTCAAGAATGAAAAAAGAAAAGCAATCACGAGTCGAACAACTGCAAATGTATCGGTCTGAGAAGGAGCCCATCTGATCTTCGCAAGGGTCGGTCCGGGAAGGAAAATCGGGAAAGGGAAAGGGAGGAAAGAGAGACAGAGGGACGGGCGGCAGTTTGTTGGCGACAGTTACGATCTAGTTATGGGCAACTGCGATGGTCTGGGAAGGAAAATTGAGACAAGAGATGGGAAGGGAGAGCAGCGAAAGACAAGGGAGAGCAGGCTATCGAGATTTAGGGGAAAAATAAATTTTAACTGACATGGCAATGTGTGAGATTTTTTTGTGGAATTCCTTTGTATCCCTAGTAGTTTCCATATGGAAAGTAATAATGCATAATACTATAATATAATAACAAATAATTAGATACTATAAATAAGTTTAGTATAAAATTAAAATAACTTTTGTAATACCCCATTTTTACGTGTATTTTCACTGAAAAAGTATTTTAATTTAATTAAAATATTGGTTCTTTTATTTTAAATTATCAAATTTTAATTGGATTTATTTACTTTTGAAATTTATTTTGTAGAGCTTTATTAATATTAATTATTGTTTTGAGTTTAAATTTCTATTTAATTTATTTTAGTTTGTTTTTTGATTTAAAATTAAATTGTTAGTTTTTACTAGTTATTTGTTATAATTTAGCTTTATGTTGTATTTAAATTATTTTCTTTATTTTATAGCTTTTAAGATTGTTTTCGTTGGATCAGTTTTTGGACTCCAGAGGTGAGGATTGGACCTCATTTCTTTTCCTCGTCTTTTCTTTTTCCCTTTTTCTCTTTTTCCTTTTTTCTTTCCTCTTTCTCCTTTTTCCCCCCAGTTCCCTTCCCTCCCGCGCGTGAGTTTTCCTTCCCTTTTATCGTCTTTTCCTTCCTCCGCACAGGACCGCCCATCGCCGCCGCCGTGGTCGACACCACCCACTCAGTTTTCTTCCCCTCCGACCGGTGATCATCCTCACCAAATTTCATCTCCATCCGAGCCACCATTTGCTCTCACGAACTCCGCCAAGCCACACGGCTTTTGGGCCATTCCGCCGCCATCGTTCCTCCTCCAGCCATCATCTCTTTACTACTTTATCACCGACTTCTTACCGTTCTAAAACACCTATTTCTAGCTCCAATCCGTTGCCGGAGCAGCTCCCACGACCTCACTTTCCGTTTTGGATATTTTGATCTTCTACCACCGTTTTCACCGCCACCCACGGCCAACCCTCACTTCCACTAGTTTCATAAGCACCTCTAAGCTATTCTCTATCAATTTCAAGCCTTGGTTCGTCTCCATTTAAAAGTGAGTATTTTACAACCCACGACCACAATGCTTTTACACTGTTACGTTGCTTTTTTTTTGCCGTTTGCAGCTCGTTGATCTTTCAAAAATTATCATATAGCGCTGTAAGTATTTTTCAAACTTTATTTTAGATTTAAATATATTATTACTTTTACAATAAATTTATGACTGGTTGGTTATTCCGGACTGAGTCCGAGAAGTCGGAGCTCGGATGGATTTCCAGATGGAGTTATTTGTTTGTTGTTGATGTTGAGATTTCTTGAATAATTTATGTCTTGCCATTTGTATTGCACGGTGCATGCATATACATGTGTTGGATACTGAAAACTGGGTTTTCATGCGTAAATAGATTTTTGGGTGAGTGTGTATCACGACCCCAAGCCGAAATGAGGCATTATCTCGGTGGAACTCTTATGGTCACTCGAGAGCGTAATATATTGAGTGACATCCCATGGGTTGTCGCTGGGCGACAACGGGAAATGGCAAGATGGTAATGCTCTCGTACCGACTCCGTGGCCCCTCTGTGTTGATAGGGGCTAGAGGATGCTTGGCTACGTATGCGCTAGGCGTGAAACTGGGCATTACTCGTTACGAAGTCACACGCATGGTCGTTACCCATGGTGTGACGAAGGGAGCCAGGGTGTACGGATGACCACTAGGGGAGGTTATGGTGCACTCGGTTAAGGAAAAATTTGAAATTGTTTTGAGACTTGGATTTTGGGTCATTATCTGGGATAATGGTGATGAAATGTTTTAAACGAAATATGTTGGGCCAAATAAGACTTTTGGTGTGTGTGCAAAAATGTGAATTTTTAGGACATGTGCATTTGGCATTTTTTTTATGCATATTGTTGAGTGTAATATATTTTTATCTTGTGCTGTTTGGATTATTACTTACATGCGGTACCATTTTTGGTGCCGTAGATTTTGATGCAGAGGTTGAGAGGATGAGGCTAAGCCCCGAGGAGGCAGCTCCACCTTTGAGTTTTGACTTGGAGTTGTTTTATCTTTGGATATTATCTTTATTTGTTTTTATGATATGTAATTAGTATTTGAAACAGTGTTGATTTTGTAATATTTTATTATGTGTGTTTTAAGCTAGTTTGTATTTAAACAAAATTCTAGTACTTAGTTGTAAAACTTTTATTATCCGTTGCGTGGTTTATTTGTACACATGTTGCATGTACACACACTTGACACTTGGCAATGGACTTGGCAATGGGATGTGTGACCCGTGTTGTCATCATCCCGACGCCTCGATTTCCACGTGTTAGTAGGTGGGAGTTGGAGGCGTCACAACATTAATATCTAACAACATCTAATTAGATACTATAATATAAATCTAGTATAGAAATAAATTAAACACTAATATAGAAATAATTCTAGTATATTAAGTTAATAACATGTGATACTAAAGTATGATAACATGTAATTAAACACTAGAAATAAGTCTAGTAAAGGAATAAGTTAGACACTAGTATGGAAAAAGTCTAGTATAATAAGTTAATGGTATATAATACTATAATGTAATAAAATGTAATTAGATGCTAGAAATAAGTTTAGAATATATGGCTGAACATTCATTTGATTGTTTTTTGTTGATTTGGAAGTTTTAGACTCTAATAAGAAATTATGAATGATAGTATATCAATAATAGTCTAAAGTAAATGGCCTATTATATATTTTGAATTACTTTAAATTGTTTTTTTTTTCAGTTTTGCAAAACATTTAAAATATTTTAGTTCAATTTTGTATTTTCTCATATAAAAAATTGTTTTTTTGTATATATAATATTTCTAGTAAACATGAAACTTGAAAGGCCAACAAATAATCTATTATATGTCAATTTTTATTTCAAAAGAACTAAATATGAAGTAAAGAAAAGTATAAATCCGACTCTACTCCGATACATTGGAATTAGAATTGGAGTTTGTATTCAATCGGAGTCCGATTTTAAGGATACTAACTTTTAATCAGTCAGCACTAACCCTAACCTTAACATAATGGAAAGTAATGGAGACAAAAAAGGATCCAACAAAGTGGTTTTGTTTAATGTTTTATTTCACCTTCCCACCCCCCGAGTCCTCCACTTTCCTTGAGTATTCATTTTTATTTTTTTTATTTCACTTTGTGCCCTCATTTCTCCCCTTCCAACTTTCGTTTTTTCTAGAGTCGTGCTACATTCAATGTGGATGTAGCACGAGACGACTCCATAGAAGAACAAAAGCTTTTTTTTTTTTCAATTTTATTCATTCATTTTCAAAATATTTTTTTAAAAAAAAAAAGAAATTGACAACATACTAAAAAACACTTACTTAATCACTAAGTTGAAAAAAAAAAAGGAAAAAAATAAAAACTTGTCAGGACCCAACTCTCGGTAAGACTAGCATTTCTCTTTTTTCTATTCTTTTTCTCACTCCCCCCTCCCGCCTAGTCTCCCTCCCCCCATTCCCCTATCCTAGAGCGAGCCCTCCCCCAAATAGAGTCCCATTTGTCAATTCACCCGCGCCTCATTTCCATAGAGTCGCCGGCAACCCAGAAACGTCGCCGATAACCCTTTACTATCGGATATAATTCTATGTTTGGTTGTTGAAAAGATGAAAGGGAAAAATTTTTTTGGTTGTTGAGAAGATGAAAGGAAAATTTTGTTTGTTATCTATTTAGTTGTTGAGAGGGAAAATCAGAACTTGTTCTTGTTGGGTTGTTGAGAAAATGAATAGAAGATGACATTTGTTTTATGCTTGGTTGTTGAGAGGGAAAATCGTTGTATGTTTGGTCGTTGAGACAATTGCAAAGTTAAATAGAAGGAATATGAGAGAATGAGAGACCGAGAGCAGCATAGAGGTACACTATTTGTTGTTGGTGAGGGATGGGAATGATAACGAGGACGTTGGCAGTTTTTTGAGGCGGGCTCTGACAAACATGTTGGCTCTTTTTTAGAGACAATGGCGTGGGTTTGTGAGGGGGAGGGGAAAAAAAAATAAACTTAACTAGAGGTGACAGTGACACGTCAGTTTGTGAGATCCTATGTGTCTCTAGCAATCCGTAAGATAATAGATTAAATCTAGATCTAGTTTATTATTTTACTTCATCACCGACTTAATCGAAAAGATAAAAAGACGTTGAGGTGATTAATATTCTATTTTTACTCATTCGTTTAGTACCATCTCATATAATTATTAAAAAAATTTCAAACTCCCATATAAAATATAAAAAATAATTAAAAAGTTTTAGATATCAAAATAAAAATAATATTTTATTCAATTTTCAACTTTCATCAAGTTTCATTTTAATTCACTATCCAAACCTCCCCTAATGTTTTTAGTTTCAATTTTCAAGAAAAATATTCATGTAGTAGTATTAGTTGAGTTGTGTTACTCATCTTTCCGATACACCACATGCCACATTTATTTTTATATTTTTATATATTTTTTAAAATTTTGTTATTCTTCGTAACTAATTTAATTATTCTACTCATTATCCATATACCACACATTTATTAAGATAAAAAAAATAAGTGTCGTGTGGTAGAGATGATGAGTATAATTTATCTTTTTAGTTACTTATTGATTATAGCAAATATAGCTTTTTATTGAAAAATGGTACAACTAAATTAAAAAGGTACATTTGAGTAATATGATGAAATGAAAAATTATAAAAAAAAAATTCTCCCAAATTTCTTTCCAAACATTACTTAAATCCTAAACATTTTTCAATTTAAAATTTTTAATATTTTCATCTAATCATTACATATTGATCATAACTTTTACAAACTTTAAAATAAAATATAATAAGCAATACAACTTTTTTAAAATTTAAAATAAAAATTATATTTGAATAATTTTTAAAATTATAATATTTGTTTCCAATTATTTTTTTCACTTTTAAAAATTTAATAAAATATTTTAATTCAAATTATTTGAATACTATTTACAGATGATTTCATTGCTATTGATAAGCTTTTAATATATTTCACTATCCACAAAATAAAAAATCTGGCAAAGGTGCCAAGCTGAGTTGTCCTCAACACATCTAAATTATAGTGGGAGCACGATACAAGTAAAAATTAGACAAGAAAATAAAAATAGCTTTCAATAAAAGCTTAGGTGTATGATTAACCAGTTGGATTTTGTCATTTTTGGTAAAACAGTATTTTATTGTGAGGTGTGTTCTTAACTTTGTTCATTTTGTATAATCCAACGTAACTTTTAAAAAAACTCATAGGGAAAATACTCGGCATTGAATAATCCGCGCTCACGTACCATACAGTGTCGCACGTGCAATCGTCGTCTTGTCACGTGTAAACAAAGCAGATTACACATTTGTCCCGCCATCAGTGGCTCTCTATCCAAATTTTAATGTATATTATGTATAAATAGCTTATATCATCGAATTATTAAAATTGTTTAAAATATAATATAAAATATAATAAATAATTAAATTTTATAAAATTTTAAATAATAAAAATAATATTTTATTTAATTTTTAATCCAATTCTAATTATAAGAGAGAGAAGTGGTGTCACCTCAGTGGTAGGGCCATTTAAAACCACTGAACGATGGCAGCGGCAGAAGCAGCCGCCCCCACACTCAAACTTATTATTTTTATTTACTCGGCGGTTGCCTTTTCTTTTGTTTTTTTGTCAAATTTTTCTAAATCAACGTGGCGCATCACCAGAGAATCTAGATTCAATCGCGGTCGGCAGGACTGGATTGGGTCCCACCACCGAAATGTATCTTTTACGCCAACACGCCGGCCTGCCGTCGTAACTGTCTGTCCCCGTCCAACACGTCACCCTTGGCTCACGTCTATACCATAGGCCCACCTACACTTTATTATTATAATGTACTCTGTCACACCCGACCTTTTATCATGCCCTTAAGTTACGACAAAGAAAAAATAATAAAAGTATTATCCTCTTTACTTTCTTTTCCTTTTTTATTATTCGATATTTTTAGCAACGATGCATTAATTTGTTAAAAGTTATTAAGCAAATGCGGAACCATTATCGTGAAGAACACCCTCTTTGTGCCCGTAATCATGCTTATCACGTTCAATGTGCTTACGTGCCAACAGTGGTTTAGTATTAAACAAAGAGACTTGAGAATGAACAGAAAAGAGAGACAACAGGACTAAATAATATATTATTAAGGTAAATAATATTGAGAATTTAGGCCGGACTTTTTTTAAATTTTTTAGAAAAACGGAAAGCAAATCTTTTCTACTAGTAGATATCCACCACCAATGACTGGGTCCCACCCTACAGCGGCCGCCGCGCTTTCCTTCCCTTCCCCCCCCACTTCCCACTCCCAGCACCCGCGTCCACGTGGGTCCCTTCCCTGTCTCCTGTCCCCACCGTTTTCTCCTCATCTATACACCCAATATTATCTTTTTGACACGTGCATTAGCACTCGAATCTCGAGGTACGCCAACACATGCTCAACCTTGAACCCTACAAAACCGACTCTATTTCCATCGCACGCGCCCTTACACCCTTCTATTCACACAGGTACTTTTACACTATTGCCATTCCAACGTTTCCTCCCTCCTTTTGGCCTTTTCCATTGGTTTCTGTCAAAGGAAAAAATACTGTTTATTATTATAATCATTAAATTTTTATTATATTTAAAAACAACAATATAAAATTATTAATGATAACTAATAAATAATAAATAATTGTTTTACATATAATATTAGATCAATAGTTAATAACAATAACAAGAAACTTACGACATTACACAATAATTATTATAGAATATACAAGTGTCACGTAATTATTTTAAAAAAATAAAAATTTATTATTAAAAAAATAATTTTATTAAATAAATATTATATATATACTCACTTTTTTAAAAAAAATTATATAATATTTACGTACTCTACCGTAAATATAATTTTTAATAAATGACCAAAATCATTAGTAAACGTATTTTAGGTCAATAATTGTAGGCAAAAAACAAGTTTGAGGCGTGACAAAGCACTGGAAACACGGATACAAAGTGCATCCTTCCTCGCAATCCACCAAATGAATTAGTATTTAAGTGCCTTGATCAGGTATTGTTGAATTGGCTGGCTTATTGTACAGTTCATTTTGGTCAAAAAGCTACTTTTTGAAAAGCGTGATTATCACTTGCATTCATTCCCTACGCTCAAAAACGAAAAAAAGAAAAAGAAAAAAGTCAGCAATAGAAGCGGAATAGCGTCGCTGTTAGTAGCAACAGTATTTAATAGGGACTGCCGTGCCTTTGTCCATTGCGAGAATTTTCGCAAATCAACATGACCCTTTAAAATGTTAAAATCAAATGTTTTAGACTCGACATATGATAAATACATACATAATTTATTAAACATTTAAGCATATCGCGTTTTCCTTTAAATTTAATTAACTTTCAAATTTATTTTTAATTAATTTAGATGATTACGCTGATTAAGTAATTTTATTTTTTCTTAAATTATGTAAAAAAAATCGTATTCAGGAATTTTTTATTTAGATTTAAATAATAATAAAGAGGAATAAGTTACGATCACCCGTCGGCACAATTATGCATCTTCGGAGAAAAGCATTCAGGCCGAGAGAAAAGAGAGAATAAAACTGTACTTTATGTAGATGATTGACACCTGTCGTCCCGCCTCCACAAAGAGAAGAATTTAGTCGGTCAAAAGGGGGCACGATACCACATGGCACGATTCTATGCCACCAGCATTTATGTCTAAATTATCCTTTGTATCAAATAGTACAAACAAGAAGACTCGTGCGCAGTCCGTACGAACATGATTCCCACGTACCATTCAACCCCAACTGCCGAATCATGCTTCCCGGCGACACCGCCGGCAGGAGGTATTCACGCAAAAACAAATCTTAAAATTGCACGCAGGAATACAACAAATTTTAGGTTAATTTCATTGGGGAAAATACCGACTTCCGAAAACGAGAGATTACAACTGAAAAACATAAAGAGGCTCCTGAATAAATTTCGAACGACAGAAAGAAACTATTGGTTTCACTCATGTTGCAAAAAAGGAGATCAGCTATGTATTCACATCGAGCTATGATTATTGCTCATTGATTTTGGAGTTCGGTTTTTGCTTTAACTAGCTTCCCTAAATTCGAGAAATTAAAAATAAAATCCATATCAACGATAGGAAAGGAAAAATCGATTATTTTCATTTCATTTTAACGGCAAAAAACTTAGGCAACTTCCGGCGGTGGAGGAAAGTTGAGATCGAGGACTCTCCGAGGCTTGAGATCCTGATGGCTCAAATCAACGATGGAGGAGGAATCCGAGTCGCTCTGGACCCCATGGCCGAAGGCTGCTGCATGGATATCGCTTGCCAGGGGAGCGCGATCGAAACTCAGCCGTTGATAGGGCTGGCCCTGCGCCATCCCGGCTCGAAAGATCGCGTCGAAAAAGATCATGTGGTTCGCTGCCGGAATACCGCCGGAGAATACTTGGACAGCCGGGGCCTGGCGGTGGTGCTGCTGAAAGGGGAATATTAAGTTGGCAGGGCCAGATCCGCCTCCATGACCGTGAGAGAGGTTGAGATCCAGCGGCGAGGAATCGACCATCAGAGCCGGCTCGCGGCTCGAGGACTCCACCGTGCTGCTCTGGCTCGGACTCTGGTTATTACTATGACTATTTTTCTTGTTATCCACATCCTCGGATGTCAACGGAAAGTTGGTCTTGGCCTTAGCGCCGCGGAACTCTATGGCGGCGGCGTCGTAGGCCCGAGCTGCTTCCTCCGCCGTGTCGAAAGTACCAAGCCAGACACGGCTCTTCTTACATGGGTCTCTGATCTCGGCCGCATATCTTCCCCATGGCCTCTTCCTCACTCCCCTGAAATGCACCTCCTTGTCGTTACCGTTACTGTTACCTTTAACAACGGCCGACTTCGCCCTCGGTGCCATATTCTTATTATTTACCGGGAACTGTGTTTTTGCAGCGGGAATGGAGATAAAGAAACGAGGGAAAGCAAGGGCAGGACGGGTAATCCAATCTCCGAAGTGGAAGGGGAGGATGGTTTTATAGAGGGCGAGACAGGAATCGGCGAGGAATTGAGCAGAGAGTGTGATAAAGGTCCAGTCAACGAGGGATTTGACTGATAAATTGAGATAAAAGAAAGGCGGGGGGCGGCTGGCAATTTTTAGTGTTTCTTGTCCCCGAATTACGTGGCATGTGGTTTGTCTATTTCTTTTGTGGGGGGTATCAAACATCATTATCTTTATCAAACGGCTGCATACGATGCACAGTTCTTTGCGTGTGGGGGAACTCCTACTATCCACACTCTCTTTCCGCGCGTCTTCCTACTCGCTGATTGGCTGTGTAACCTTTCCCGGTTTACTTTTCAGTATTCCTTCTCATGGGGAAGGAATCCCTAGCTTTCAATGTCCCCCCGCGTGCTAGGATGTTAAAAATATGTTAAATGCGATATCTTCTGTTTTGGTATAAATAGCAAAAAAAAACGATGTGATGGTGTTATAGAATCTGACCAATTTAAGATTGGAATATGTTAATGAATTAAATATGCATTAAATTTTAGATCAACACCCTCTTTATTGTTTTGAGTTATTCTGTTCGAATCATTATATAGAGTATATCATCAGCATTAAGATTTAATTTATAAAATTTAAAATTTAAATTAAATTTATAAATTTTAAAATCTTTCTTTTAAATTAAATAAGGTCATGTAGACACTTTACTGTTTATTTTATACCAGCTTATAAATATAATTTTTCTTAATTTTTTATTCAAGAATTTTGCTAAACACAAATAGGTGGATTAGCACACCACTTATAGTAAAATCTATTATAATTTAAAAAAAAAAAACCAAAATATCAATTATTTATTAATATCAAAAAATGTTACATTCACTTAAAGATCATACAAAAGTAAATATATAAATTGACATGACTTTATATAATATGTTGATTTATTTTAGAATTTAACGTAACATATTTGTAAGATTTCTTTACTACTAAAATATTTATCCTTTTCTGTTTACTCAAATTAGATTGTCCAACTCATGTGTCTCCCATGCGGCATGTTGAATTAACAAGTTCTCCCCGAATTTAAGTGAAATTTACACGGGTACATTGATTTTGTTCCTCTTGCATTTACTATATTGAAACTCAGTGTATGGTTTTTATTAACATTTGTTTCAAATCTATTTGTCATGTTATTTGGGATGATGTGACAGTCTGCACAAACTTCAATGTGTATAGGCTAAATAGAGAAATGATATTTGCAGTCGTGGTTGTGCAAGCGGCGTGCAGTCGCTTTAAAAAAAGTGAATTAATATAAGACCCACATGAATAAAAAACTATTTTTATAACTTTTTTTTATTCATTCCGTATTACCGTTTGCATCCCGTTTACATGTGCTGACTGCATCTAGCACTTCTGGGCTAAATATAGCAATTTATTTGCTCCAAGCCTCCAAGTATGGCTAAATTCAAATGTATATAAATATATATATATGTGTGTGTGTGTGTAAGAACCGTCACCATGTAAACCGTGGGACTGCAGACGAGCTTGTAGCCTATATTTATTGAGAATTGCAGAGACAAAAAATTACATCAAAATAATTTTATAAATTAACATGATTTATTAAATTTATTTTATAATAAATATAATTTTACAATATATAAATTATATCAACTTGTAAAATTATTTTTATATAATTATTTTTGATTGCTAAAATATTTCTTATTAATATCTTAAAGAGAGAGGAAATATAAAATGGAAAAAAAAAAAGGTAATGGTGGAGAAAATTCTAGCTATTTATATAATTTCCTTATGAGCAAAGATGACAATGACATTGAGTTATCACACTAAAATTTTGAACTATTTTTATATTCTTCATGAAAAACTGATGTGCGTTAGGTGTGCATGAGTTGTATAGCTTTAATATCTGTCGGATGAATGAATTACCATACTTGCAAACTCAAATAAAATAAGATAAAGGCAGATCCATATGGATACGATTAATCAAGCATTACTGATCTTCCCTGCGAATCTTTAATTATATAATTAATTACCGGCTGGGGGTGTCCATTTTTTTAAGTCTATGAAAACATGCGAAATACCCATTTAACCATTTTGTAACAAAGTGCATAAGCCCCCATTAATATATTATTTTAGTATTGGTGTGGTGTTGTCTAGCGAAATAATTAAAAAAAAAATCAAAATACTAATAATCTTTTATGATAGGCGGCATGAAAATTTATATATTAATAACCGTGAAATAGAATATAGTGTAAAGTCAGAATTTAAATTTTAGACCTCTAGTCTTGACTCTTATACTATGTGAACTCACCACTTGTGAATATAATTATTTAATTATTTATATTATACTCTAAACACTTCCACTTATAAGAAGTGAAACAAGTATAATATTTAATTAAATTGAATAAAATGTGGATCGAGTCAATACTTAAAATCAAAACCTTTCCTCAGAGGTCATATAAAATTACTATTTATTTTAAATTTTTAAATCAATAAAAATGAGTAAATTTTATTAATTATATTGTATTATTAATCATAATACATCGTATAAAGAGATTAATAAATAAATTCATTATTGTAGAAAAAAACTGTTGAACCTGATATGTATCATTTCTCACCGGAATGCTAAGGAAATTAAGCAGTACAATGATGTAGTTTTGACCTGGCCTGCCATATATAGATCAGATGGAGGTTGGTTGAGAGTTGCCTCCCTTGAGTACGGTCAAGCATGTTATGATTACAGCCTCCAACACGAACTTAAACATTATGTATTTATTTATTTTATAGTAAGAGAAGGACTTCAGTTTTGAATATAAATTCAAGGTCCGAAAAATGGAAGTGGACCTATATATGTTCAGCGTCCATGAATGGTCCGACAGTTGCACAACACGTACGTCGTACGAGTACCCTCCACCAAGCATAGAAGCTGCCTGTCTGCAAAGTACTTCCGAAAGAATTGTATGAAAAAATAAAAATAAAAATAAATTCATCAGTGTCGTTTGAACCCATATTAGGCAAATCTACACCTACTACATTGGTTTTAATTTCAAATACCAAATCATTGGAATATACTGATTATTTATTTTAAAAGTTTATAATGATGAAAATAAATTTCAAAATAACATTCTTCCATGAATACTGATAATATTATATATGAGTTTTTCATATGTTGCAATTAAGGGAAGATGTTAAATTATGGAAACGATCTATATAAAAATTATAAAAAATAGGTAAGATACGTAAATCATAAATTAAGTTTTGTATTTTACTAAACAATGTATACAAATAACGTCACATATTTAAAAGTTTTGAAATAGTGCAATTACATACCGCGTAGCTAGCTATCCAGTGAACGTGAGGTTTTTTTATTAACTATGTTTTACCCAAATAATTATAAATTTTAAAAGATAAATAATCTAATGTGAATGTTATATTCTAGTTTATTTTCTTGAAAAAAAAATAGGAATAGAAAAAAATGTAACTACCATAAAATTTTAAGTGAGACCTAATTCTAATATGAAGATATATAAGAAAGACCTATTAAAAAATTGTTGACAATTTGCAAGGTACCACTTAAGATTGACTATTTAATAGCATTTATTAAGGTTATATTTGATTTATAAGATTCGAATTTTAAAATTTATCTTTTAAATTAAATTATATCATGTGAATGATGTGTAGTATAAATACTATAAAAAAAATTATTCTATTTTAATTGTGGGTAAAAATAAGACCAAAAATATCAAAATTAAGGGAGATATATAAATGTGACAAATATATATATATATATATATTGTGATACTCCATATGATAAGAATAATGATAAGTGATATATGAGATCTATATTATTTTGAAATGAGAAAGATTTATTTTTTAAAAGGGTTCAAATAGAGTTTCGGTTGTATTATTAATGAATCTTTTTAAAATATAGTCAATATGATTTAGAGCTTCATTTAAAACGTTATACAGCCCCCTTATCCTCGTCACTGCTAATACTGCCTAACTTATAACCCTCCTATTTTACTAACATACCCATCAATTAAAAAATATATATATATATTATTAGATACAAAGATGAATTATATACTAAATATATACACATATATAACCTACCGTTAAAAATGCAACCGTTCGATTTCATATTTCTCTGCGGATCCGGCTTGCCTACATTGCAAAGTAACAGGACATCTCCTGTTATAAGATCCAAGGGCTATTATTGCATCTTTTAAATAAAAAAGAGGGTACTAGTGCTGTGTTGGACAGCCGCATGTTTTATTTATTTTTTATTTGTTAATTTTTGTCAAAATTTTACTACAAGTAAATTTTAAAGATTATTGTTTTTGCTATATTATTTATGTATTGATATATAAGTATATTATTTATTATAAATAGTAAAAAATATATATTAATGTCTTCCATGCCGACACTTGCAAAAATATAAATATTAAAAAATAAATAAATTTTGTCCTCCACTTGGCACTTGCAATAACTTTACGTCCAACACATTGCATCAATTATAATTGTTTTAACTAAAAAATAAAATTAAAATTATTTATTTAATTATTAAACACACTAATAATAAATTTAAAAAAAAAACTGTCTATTTATCAATTAAACATAATAACTAGTATCAAATATATTTATATCTTTTTTTAATATTTATATACAAACATATAAATAACATAACAATAGTCTCTTTAAATTTATTTTTATTAAAATTGTAACTATATTTTCAAGATGATTAAATTCTGAGAAATGATATTTACAGTTGTGGTTGTGTAAACGTTGTACAGTCTTTTTGAAGAAAATGAATTAATACGGAACCTATATAAAAAAAAAACTAATTTTTCAATTGTAGACTTCACTATTTTTCAAAACAATTATACTACGTTTATACATTTTAAGACTGTATACATTACTCTTAGATTTTACTGGCTAAGAGCATTGGCATTGGCTTCATCAAAAGTCAAGCCAAATGTATAAAATGATGAATATGTGTAAATCAAATATGCATTGGATTAGTCAAACGAAAAATGGAGAGTTTTGAACTACAATAAATCTATAGTTTCCTTCAAATTTGAAGGTTTACTATTCACTCATCAATCAATTATTTTACTACATTTTAATTCCTAACTGTTGTACTTTATTTTCTCTCTCTCATTTTTTTTCCCTGCAACCCTAGTTTCATTTCAGTTTTGGATTTATGGTTAGCCCCAAGTATAAAATTAAATTATTAATATACATATAGTTAGTTTAATTGCTAAAAATGAAAAAAAATAAAATATTATTATTAAAAAAATAATATTATATTATTATTTTGATGAATCTAACGTGAGATTATAGATAAGAAGGTTTTAAATTTATAAAAAATTTATACTTTTTTTTTAATTTTAAAGATAATTTTGATGAAACGTGAATGCTCTGACATGCAATGTTGGCCGTTCATGTCTTAATAGGAGATGTCCTGTTGGCTGTTACTTTGAAACTGGAGGCAAGCCGGATGAGAAACCGCTGTGAGAAAATCTAGTAAAGATGTTTTATTTTCTTTCTTTCGATTGAGTAGGCCGCCGTAGGTTTGGTATAAAAGGACCCCACAAATCCCCCCCACGAATATTGATATGATTGACTCCGGATATGTACTTGATATATCTTGTGATCCATGAGGTCACACGATTATAATACATGCATATATACAGTGGCAGGTGCATGCATATTCGGAAAGGTGATGCTACCGTCACAGATAAAAGCCACCGACGGTGGTTACTTAATACGCTATTACCCTTTTTTTTTTCTTATCTTTTTCCTTTTTTTAATATATATTTTATATATTAAATATATATATATATTTTAAAATTTTATATCATTTTAAAACACTTCTTTAATTATTAAGTAAAAAAAAATCGATAATCACCGTCCATAGCTTTCTCACATACCACCTATTCTAACAGCTCTTCTCCACACACGCTGTCAAATTACTGGACTCGTCCCTACCAAACCTTTCAGATTTGGCCTTTGTGACTGAAAAGAGATTAGTGTGTTGTTTTTACAGGCTGTCACATATTTAGAAGTCTACCAGAATTAGTCTAAATAATAATTCGTCATTTTTTACATCTATCTTACTGCGTTCTTTTTGGGTTTCTTTATTATTAATTAAAAAAAATAGTTTATCTCTCAAACGTTTATCTATAGAGATTGAGTCCTCTTTTTTTATGATGAGTGAGACGGAATCTTTATTTAGATAGATAGTGCTATTTTTTAGACGTTTATATGTAGAAAGTATCAATAATAGTAAAAATTATATCAATCACAAAAAGAAATAATATGTTGCTAAAGTTTTAAATGTATTATTTTTATTTATGATATTATATTTAATATGAGAAAATTTTAAAATGTATTTGATTATAGAGGTAAGTTTTGAATGAATGATGAAAGCTTTAAAAACAAAAAAGAGGATGGAGAGTCGTTAGAAAATGGAATCTTGGGAGGAAGATAGTTAATATAATAATTATGCAATAATTAATCATGAATCACGTTGAATGTAAGTAAAACGACTCAAACGAGTTTCCTCTGGCGTTACGTGTTCACGACGCAATTATAAATGGGCGAGGATCCTGATGATCTGTGAAGAGTCGTACATCATATGTAGGATGCAGCTATTATATACGATAGCCAACCATCAATTTCTGTTGCTTTTCCCTTATAATAAATCCAGCACTTACATTTAGTAGTAGGTATGGGTTCAATTTGTCCACTTCTTATTATAAAATGTCACACTTTAACAATTTCTTCTTCTCAAGTCTTTTTGGACATCTTTGGAAATCTCAACAATTATTTCTTAAGAATTCTCAAAATTTTCATTTCTAAAAACTCATTAAATACAGAATATTTTTAATTTTTAAAATATAAAAATCAATACAATTTTTACAAAATTTTAAAATAAAAATATTTTTTAATTTTATAATAGTTTTATTCAATTTTTTCTCAATCCACTTCTTAAATTCTAATAAATTATGAAAAATTCTAAGCATAATTTCAAACACTATACACTACACTTTAAAAAAAAAAAACAAATTCTTCTATTAAATGTTTGGTATATAAATAATGAATAGAAAAATTTTATTAATTTAAAAAAATAAAAATTTTTAATAAAAAAAATAAAAATATGATGCATAGACTTATGAATAGCAAAACGCGTAAAAATTATATTCACTTAACTCATTTTAGTGCTGTTCACAAAATTATGACATACATAACTCCAATTCAAACATGCCCTTAATGTTCAGACATATATATGCTCGCAGTTCATCGTGTACAAAGTACAGTCGTTGGATGTTATTTCCTCGAAGGCATCCAAAAATCAATGACACCGCGTGCTATTCCTGGCCTACATAATATCTTTGTTTCAGAGGTTATAACGACGCTTTGTCGGGATTATTTGCACATTTATTCCCTGTTCAATTTTAAAAAATAATAATAATTTATATAAATTTTAAATAGATAAATTTTTTAAAATATTTTATAAAAAAATAGTCCTTATTTTTGAAAAAGTGTAAAAAAAAATTATTATTTTGATGGGTAATAGAGTCATTGTAACACCCTCAACTTTGGGCCCAAATTTTATCCGAATGGATCTAATATATTGGGCTTAGGATAATGGGACACATTCTACCGGGTTTCTAATATGATGCGTAGTTTAGAAAATTAAGCTCTGGTCTTACGGTTGATAGTTGAACTCATTTATTGGGAGGAGTTCCAATCCATTATTTTTTGAAGTAATGTTATATACACTCATAAAATAAGTAAGTATTGTATAATTTCTTTTAAAAAAAATAGAGTTTATTATTAAAAAATTAATTTTTTATTATGTGAATTTTGTGTTTATTCATTTATTTGAAAGGGATTGTGCAACGCTTACATATTTCACGACTACAAATACTGTTTCTTTATTTTCTAAAAGAAAGTCCCGGATTCAGATAATTGCAAATACATGAAGATAATCAACTCTGCAACTTTTAATAAGCATTTTAATATATTTTAAAACTTGGAGGAATATTGATCTTTGATCATCCAATCTCCATAAAGATAATCACTCTTTTAAGTATTTTTATTTGGGTATGGATTGTTCCTTCATTCTAGTAATTAAATCAAACAATTAGCAAATTAGATGCAAAGCGTTTTGAATTCCTTACGCCATTTGGAGGACAAATAATTGAAAGTCAAATTTCTTTATGTCCGGTTATAGAAAAGAAAAAATCTATTCATCGTCTATTTTCTTATGAAGTGGCATTAGATGATATGTTCACAAGTAAAATATAATAAATAATTTTCAATTATCTAATATCACATTATGGGATGATGAAAAGCATTACTCGAAAAAATTTTGAGAATGAGATAAACAAGTAAGTTAGTTCCCTAAATCACGCAATATATCCAAGAATATTGGGAATGTGAATTAATTCCAATTTCCAACACTAAAAGAATATTACCTTAATTAACCCTCATTTATCTTCCGATTTTCTGCCAAAAAGGATGTTCTATTAAAAGTTTTAAAAATTTTCAGTTTCAAAATATGAAAAGCATCAAATTTTGTCTATAAAATGAGTTAATCAAATCAAAGGAACTTCACAAAATTACCGAGACTGACAAATATTACACTCAATTTCTATTCAATCATGTTTAAAATAAAATTATTTTTATAAAATAAGATTATTTGTATAAGTTATTTTATCAAAATATCTTATTTTTTTGAAAAATCTGTGTCTATATTTTTCAAAGTTGATATTGCTTTGTTAACTGTAATTTAAAAACCCATAACTCATTCTCGATGTCATCATTTTTTTGCAATGAGGACTGGTCATACCCGATTATCAAAATGTGATAGAAAACTAATTAGAATAGAGTATATTTGTTCAAGGGAATGATTTCGGCGTGAAAGTCAGAAACAAAAAGAATGAAAAATTCATGAACCTGTTGAAATAAAAATTGGGTGTAAAGTAGCGATGTGTATAAAAATATATGGTGAAAAGTGAATAGTATGCAAGTTCGTAATTGAACACAACAATGATTTACTCATACTGAGAAGTACTAATTTGCTTCGTGGAGATAGATGAGTGATGCGTGTTTTAAAAATAAAATAAAAACTCATTTTCACTTTGAATGAGTCCAATGTACTAACAAGGAAGATAATCTCGGTACTGACAATGTGGTAATTTTAACATTAGATGTATTGATAAGGACATCGAGAATTATTTAAAAAATAAAAGAAGGAAGTTTTTTGAATATGGAGATGCACAAATGTCGTATGCCTACTTTCTTGATTGACAATATAAAGAACTTGGGTTTGTATTTTCTATATAAGTTAATGAGAATGAATGTATGAGAAGTTATTTTTGAGCGGATGCAAGATCAATGGCTATATATCAATATTTTGGAGATGTTGTCAACTTTGATGTGACGTATTGACAAAATTTATAAAATCCTATTTGTGTCATTTTTAGAAGTTAATCATCATCACCAAACCATAATGTTTGGTTGTGCGTTGTTAGTGAATGAAACAACTGAATCCTTTATTGAAAACATGGCAAGAGGCAATGCTTTGGCGTGCCCCTTTAACTAGAATTACTGATGATGACAAGGCAATGGTAAAGACCATTTGTGAGGTACTCCCAAATACAACTCATAGGTTGTGCTTGTGGCGTATTTTATAAAAACTTTCAGAACATTTGACACATGTATATAACAAGTTTCTAGATTTTCAAAAAGAGTTTCATCATTGTATACATGAGACAATAACGAACAATGAATTCAAGCAGTAATGAAGTTCAATACTAGTGAATTATGGTCTAGTAGATCATGATTGGCTGCAAAATCTTTACAACTGATGAAATAAGTGGGTTCTGGTTTATTTACAAACCACGTTTTGTGCCGATATGTCAACAACTTAAAGGAGTAAAAACATGAATAAATGTTTTAAGAATTATATTCATTTGAGCACAATGGTGAATGACTTTATGCTTCAATATGAGAAAACCTTAGATGCACGTTATTTTAATGAGAAAGAGAAGGACATGCAAACAAAACTGGCACGGACGATTATGAAAACGTGTCACAAAATTGAAGCAGACGCGGCCTCAATCTATACAAGGAAGTCTTTCATGATGTTCGAAAATAAGTTATTCAATAGCCAATGGTATAAATCAACCAAAGTTAAAAAAGAGGATGAAAGTAAGATATATGGTGTCGCCTCGCATGGTAAAAAGAGACCTATTTATTATGTGATCTTGGATAGTAGAGAAGTGAAGGCAATATGCACATGTCATATGTTTGAATTTGTGGATATTCTTTGTAGGCATATCCTATGTGTTCTTAGTAAGAAATTGAAATTAGATATGTTACCACATCATTATATTCTAGAGAGATGGAAAATCAATACTAAGAGCCGGGTTATTCTTGACATACCAAATTCTGATGAGCATGTAATGACACAAGATGATCCAATGATGAGAACAAATAAGTTGATGATGCAATTTTATGATATTGTAGAACTTGGCTCACAATCCATGCAGAAATTGAACTACCTCTCTGTTGCCTTAGATAATGTCCACAAGGAGTTGTTCTTGATGAAATATATTATAGGAAAAAAATGAAGAAAGTGGAAACATGTCATCGAATGATTCACAAATGTTAACGTCACAAGTTATATCCAATTTTTCACAAATTTTACAGGATTCTCCATAGGTGTTAACGAAAGGAAGACCAAAATGTTGAGAGCAAAAAATCAGAAAGAGAATCCAGCCACAAAGAAAATGTATTGTAGCATTTGCAAGATTGAAGGTCATGTTAAGAACAATTGTCCTTCAGTGAGGTTGGTTTAAAGTTTGAAAATTTGTATTTGAAAATTTTGGTGTTTTAATATAATAATGTCATTTTTTATGGTTTATTATCTTTTATGTAGGGATTTTGAAAATAGAACTGACAACATATCTTAAAGTTAGGATCCATCAGTTCAAACATGAGGTTGATGTTTAAGTTGATATTTTAAATTATTCTGGACATTGAACGTGATGGTGCTATTTTTTAAAATATTCTTCCTGGATATAATTATCTTTTTATATTATAGTTAATAAGAGTAAAGAGCTGCCTTAGTTGCCTTAGACAAATGATGAAGTTAGAGGACTGCGGTGATGGATAGATTTACAGTTTTTAAAGTTCTAGGAGAAATACTGCCTTAATATAGTTAATGATTTAATGAAAATGTTATGAAAATATATTTTTGAGATTTTGGAGCTGTTAATGTATTTTGAGACTTTGGAGCATGTTAATGTTATGGTAAAATATTTTGAGATTCTAGAGCATGTTAATGTTGTGGAAATGTATTTTGTGACTCTAGAGCTTGAGATTTTAGAGCATTTCAAATTATGGACAACAATACATTTCAAAAGTACTAGTTTCATTACAAAAAGATAATCATAAAGTTAAGTATCATTATATTCCTTAAAATACAAGTATCATTACATTCTAAAAATATTAATTTCAACAAAATTACAAAAGATAATCACAAATGGCCTAATGACCATAGGTTGTTAACACTGGCTGACATACAAAATTGTTGTTAGGATACAAAATGATTACCACTCAAATTAGGACTGTTCATCCAGGCCGAATTTTTATCCGGCCCGGAACCCGGGTTCCGGTTACGGGTTTCGGCCCGGGTCAAATCCGAGCTGAAACCCACAATTATAATAACCGGAACAGTCGGTCCGGATCCGGGTATGATACCCGGGTTCCATATTAAATACCCGGTCAACTGGGTTTCTATAAAACGAAAATACCCTACCCACTACCCAGTCGAGCGTCCCGAACGCCCCCTTCTCTCTCTCTCTCTCTCTCTCTCTCTCTCTCTCTCTCTCACGCGCAAGGAGCTTCAAAACCCCCACGTCTGCCGTGTCTCACGCGCCCCACCTCTTCCCCCCCCCACCCCCCCCCCCCCCCCCCCCCCCCCCCCCCGAGTCTCAACCACCCCTCACTGTCCGTCTCCCTCCCTCCCTCTCTCTCTCTCACATGAAACCTAGCTTTGAAACCCTAGCCATTGTTGTGTCTCACGAGTTATTCACTATCTCGATGATTACTTGATGGAAAGGAAATCAGATATGGGAAGAAGATGATCCCTCTGTTTTGAGCACCGAATCCCTTGCCATCGCCGTCATCCTCGTGACCCAAAGGTTTGTTCTCTGCGATTTGGGTCCTTTTTTCTATTAGATGTTACCAAGTTTTGATTCATTGCATGGATGAAAGGCAGTGCTCATTTAGAAAACTAAAATTATTTCGGTTGTTTGCTTGGGTCAACGAGATTTTATGCTTGTGGGTCTGGATGAGCACGGTGTTGTATGCTTTATGCTTGATACTCATTGCTTTATGGTCTAATAAACTAAAAAATCTCCTAGTTTCCCCAAGCCGACGCCAACGAAGTTGATGATGTAGAAGTAACCAACGCTTGGGATAAAGAAAATACTTCACTTCTCTTCTGTAGAAGTTGATGATGTATAAGCTAGCATTTGCTTATAAAAGAAAATACTTAACTGGTGAGATTGATGAAAACCTAGGAAACGTATCGAGTAAAAGAAGATGCTTGTGAGATGTCGTTATCTCTGATAAAAGAAATCAAGAGAAAATAAAACATGGACTGGGTTGTTTATTGGAAATAGATTGGAAAAGTTCATTTCATCTTTGCTTTTGTCCTGTACTTCTACAAAATAGCCAAGAACTTGACAGAAAGTTTGTACTTTTATTGAATTATAAATGTAAATGCTGTAACAGTAGACAATCGTTATGCAAATCAATTCAAGTTTTGGTTTTTTATTACTGTTATACTTTATGGGTGTGATAGAGAGAGGGAGGCGTTTGGGTGCCAGAGATTATGGGGGGGGGGGGTGTTTCCATTATTTGGGTGCCAGAGATGGTGGGGGAGCGGTTTCCATTATTTGAATCTAAACGTAGACATAGCTTATATTTCTCGGATCACCATGTCTCCAAGTGAGATCAGAAACCAACGCTTCAGCCTTTGGAGCCTGCAAGCTCTCAAACCCATCTCTCACCGACATCCATCCGAGCCTTCTAGACCCGGTAAGCCTCTCCATTTCTCTCTTCATTTGGGTATTTTGTTTGGGTTCGTTTCCTATTTTTTGTTACTTTTACCCTATTTTAACTCATGGAGCGAAATGGAGACAAGTTTTTTCTCCGTTAATCGGAATAGAAAAACATGTAAAGAGTGAGATTTATCGTTGGGAGGCAAAAATTCCAACAAAAAAAGTTGAGTTTTTGGTAAAAAAGGGTTGAGATCTAGATTGATTTCTTTCATGTTTTGAGCTCATTTTGTTCATCAGAGCAATCAACTAGCATAAACTGTTTCTGGTTCAGTAAAGATTTCCAATACTAGCCACAAATTCGTTTATTTCATGTTGGAGATTTCTATGAATCTGTGTGCTAGTATTGAAATGGTTCGAACATCTTTGGTTTTGTGATTGGTGGAGGCTAGAGTTCTGGTTGGGCTTTCCTCTGTTTTGTGCTCTGTGAAAACTTCGTTGTTGAACATATATCTCAATTATCTGAACTCGTGGTATTAACATGATAGGACTGGATCGTAGGAGTGTATACTATTGATCTATCATTTACTATTTGTTTAGTGTTTATGGCTTAGGGAGCAATCATCTTTTCTATGTTAGTTCTCTCAAAAGAATGGGGGATACTCTTAAGTTTAATATTAGTACAGAAAAAAAGAAAACCAAAGAGAGAAGGCATTTTCTACAACTCACGTTCAAAGTATGTGCTTCAAATATAAAACAAGTGCATTCATGTCTTTTGTTCACATGCACCATTCAACTCTTCCTTGGATCGAATCCGTTCTTTGTCACGTTTAAAAATAAAGACAATAAAAGATCCGTTTTTTGGGTTCTTTGTCAATCACTGCAAATATTCTTATGACCTGATATAGATAAAAGCCTGGAAATTATTCTTTGATCATGTTTCAGATTATTATGTCGAACCTTGCTCATCCATCCAGCCTTAACGATGGGGTTGCTAATTCAAAAGAATAAGGAATTGGAAGTGTTCATTAATTCATGTCAAGAACAAGAAGTTCTTCTGTGGCTTTAATTTCTACCTTTTTCTTTTGTTTCCTTGTTATTTCTTTAATGAAGGTATGGTCATGTAGTCCCAGATTTAACTAATGCCAAAGTGGCAGTTTTCACCTTTAGTTTTTGGTTAATTAATGTAGTTTTAAGTCATAAGATAAGGTTTGATATCTTTACTTAAAACCTTTCTGTTGAATACATCTTGCAGATAAGCTTGGACCAACAATGACTGTTCTGAGACAAGAAATTCATCAGAAACTAAATATTATTTATTGGTGGCTCTACATATTATGTATTAGTGGCTCTATGTAGTCCAGTTTTGATATGTAATTTTATATATTGTAATTTACATTTTGTAATGTATAAATACCAAATAATGAAATATATAGTGATTGCATTATGTTTTTTTAGATACATTTAGTTAAAAAGGTAATTAGTTTTTTATATGAAATAATATGCTTTGTAACATTTTTTCTTGAAAAATTTACAATAGAATATAGGCTCTTAGATTTTTTTTTTTTTTTTTTAAAATGCTTCTTGAAAGAAACTATATAATATTGGTTTTTGTTATTAAAAAAATAAAAAAAACCCCAACATGGGTACAGTCCGGAACCCGGATTCACCCGGGTTCCGGCCCAAGTCGTAACCCGTGTAGGTTGGGCCGAAAACCGACCCGAGGTTCAAACCCGGGTTCCGGGCCGGGTATACCCGGATACCCGGTCCGAAACCCGGATGAACAGCCCTAGCTCAAATCACAACAAAATAGAACCAGGACAATAATAAAACTTTAAACGTTCTCTTATACTTATTCTCTATAGCGGTAAATTTGACTTATTCAATCATTACACGTTATTGATTTATTATGTCGTTCATTATTTGAGCTAGCCTCAACGTCATATTGCAACATATGTTTTGTTCCATTTCAATATCAATCCATTAAAAAAATACATATTACTTGTTGACCTTATAATTTGATTAGTTGTAAAATTATCTACCAAAATTAGTAACCTTACCAGAAATCCTCAACTTAAATGAAATTCTATAATAGTAAATGGTCTCTTCAAATTAACTTGCTTTTGCTCTTGCAGTCAAGGTAGGATTTATGGGTAGGGCTATCATTTTTCCATATTTATTTGGATTTAGAATCTGGCCGGAGCAATCATAATGCAATAATGTCATTCTCTCTTACAATTTGTCCCTACCACTATAAATCAAATTATTTTTAGCTAGAATTCCAAAAGGAACTATATATTAAAGCTAAAAATTCTGATTTTTTGATCATGATTCTTAATTTAGGTTCGGTTTCGCTATTTGAAATTTTTATTTTAAATAGAAAATTTTCTTTTCATCATTACAATTTTCTCAAATCTTCATATAAAATATAATAAACTATTCAATTTTTTCAAATCTCAAAACAATAATAATATTGAAATATAATATTTTAATATTTTATTTTAAAATTCAAAATTTTCATCAAAAAATTCTTAATGATCAAGTAGAACCGTTCTTCTAGAATATAAAACCGTTGCTACCGTTCACGTGATTAACCTGGCATGTCTTTATCTATTTGGAATAAAATTTTACAGTATTAATTTGTGACTCACCTGAAATCCACTCCCAACGAGAAGAATATCGTTCTTTACGCATTGTTTGTTGAATTTTTTTTTTTTTTTTTATCTTTTTTAAAGTAGACAACCAAAGCATGCACGTAAAATGTGTCGATTTATGTTCAGATTAGACATTAAAATAAGATGAGATAATTTTAAATAAAAATTAAATATTAAATAAAATATTATTTATTATTATTATTTTGATATTTTATTATATTTTATATATAAAAAAAATTATAATAATGATATTCAAACCGACCTTATTCTCAGCAAAGTCAAGGATCGTACCTACCTAGCTACTACCTACAAGTCATTCCGGGCATGGCTTTTGCATTCCCAACTAACCATTTACTCGCAATGGTATGAGTAGCAAAACTGAATCATGAGATTCACATGCATTTATTGTTCCCAAACCATGAGAGAGAGAGAGAGAGAGAGAGAGAGAGAGAGAATACTAAATGGATTTGAAGAATGGATTCATGAGCTACGTACTCCTCTAGCATTCACGTGCGAAGATTAGAAGTAATTATTATTGAGGGATTAATTACAAGATGGTTTGGCTCAACCAAAGTCAGCTTCCCATTTATTCCAACCTTCAATAATTTATTCCCCCCATATGCAACCTGATCATGATGAGCTTTCTCAAACATAAATGTAATAATATATATAATGCGCGCGTCACGGCATGTCCAAACTGCTAACTACTCCTATCTCAACAATTTAATAAAAAAAAAAAAAAAAAGTTGCGCTTTGGACAGGGATGCTGCATGCACGGTTCTCCACACTTCACGCCAAGGCTTAACCATCTGGGCGCTGTCACGGAGATCGATCAAGACCGGCCTGCAGATCCTACCTCCCAACTTTTTTTGCTATTCAAAAACCAAAAAACCTAGCTTCATGAATTATATGTTAATCCCCTCATTCTTGATTCCCGTTTTGCTCTACCATCCAACAAATCCCAAGAAACTGTAACAACACAAAATAATATTAATAAAAAATCCAAAAAAATCACTACTTTCAATTACATATAAAAATCATTTTAACTCATTTTATTCTATTATTATAACATTTCTAAATTACTATATAAAATATAATAAACTATTCAATTTTTTTAAATTTTAAAATAATAATAATATTAAAAACTAATATTCTAGTCATATTTTATTAACCCATGAACTCAATTCACTGTCCAACTCTCCCATTATTTGAACACCGACAATTTCTTTTTCTCCAAATCGTAACAAAAAGCGGAAAAGATAGAATGATTTTGCTTTTATTTTTATTGGCTGCAAAGCATTACCCAACTCGTGCACAAGGAGGCCATTTATTTTAAACGAAATATTAATAAAAAAAATTAAATATAGTTTTAAAAATATTATGAGACCAAGTTATTAACAGATTCTGGACTCCTGATGATAGGCTCCAAACTCGTGAAGTTCTGGAAAAGAAACATTTTCCCACAAGAAGAACTCAAACTATCATCCATCTAGGAGTTCAAGGAGAAAAGACAATAAAAAAGATAAGAGAGCTCAAAACCTGAGTGATCGGACGGCGACATGTTTGGAAAGGACATGAAAAATGAAATTAGCACCGTGGAGAAACAATACAATCCCAGTACATCCAAGAAGAAATAACTCAACCATCGTCTCTCGATCGTTTTTACGACCACAAAGAGCTCTTTCTGCCTCTGCAAACGAATCAACGAAGTCTCTCTGTTTGCGCACCGGCCGACGCAGAGATGAAACGAAGTCTCTGTTTGCAGCAAGGAAGACCAAGTCCTTTTATACAAAGGTGGATCCTACCAGAGGCTTAGCCTTGGACTAATCGAGAGGTTTTAAGGTGTCTCTCTCTGTGTATATATAATATTAAATTAATTTATCAAAGGCGGTGCGTTGACGTCATTGTTCATATACTACTCCAGGCTGCGATGGGTCTTCACTGTGTCACTTTTTGTTTTTGTCCAGCTTTTCAGGCGTGGATGATAATATGATTGAATGTTTCTACTTGGACTTAAATTTGATTGGCCGTCGGATTTGATGATTGGTCGGGTGGATTAGGTGTTCGGAGTTGGGGGTATGGAGATTGATATACTGGACTGCAGCTGAGGGGATCTCACAGCGGCAGGTCAGAGGGTCACCGCACGTGTTTTTCACCAATTTTTTGTTCGAATAAACCTAATTACAAGCATAATTACCTAATATTTACAATAATATAATATAATTCCTCAAAAAATAAATTTTATTAAAATCAGTACTAATTTAAATTTTAAATATGAAAGAATTAATATTAATACATATATTAATACGCAACTTTACTTACACGTGATAAAACTCTTTTTGTTCTCAGCCTATCAGCAGTACAGATACCGAGATTAAGGTCTTAATATTTTAAGAGTTCTGCAATGTTGTTACACGTTGGAACGGTTATTGCAGCGGGAGAAGCAGAAATCGGGCACCGGCCCAGTGAGCGAACTTGCACGGAGACAATGACCTCAATGATCATAGCTTGTTTATTTTACTGTTTACTAGAACCGACCCTTTTTTGTGGACTGAATTCTTTTTCTCGATGGAGCTTGTTGATTTTCTTCATGCGCCAAAGATTAGCACACGCATTCACTCATTGACTTGAAATGAATTCATTGGCTGAAGTTTTCCACAAACTGAGAGATCATTTGGGAATATATTTTCAGAACGGAGTATATCACTGGCGGGAAGAGAGAGAGAGAGAAAGAGAGAGGGAGGGGGCACTAACAAGAATGGGATACAATCATCAGGCCCTCATAGTGCTGCTTCGATATTCATACGAGGCACGGATTGCCTTGCCAAGACAATGTAAACTACAAGCATCCCACCCAAAGGTACCCCCTTATCATGACTTAAATAACTCAGCATTCAATTATTCATAATGCAACTTACTGCTTCTATTAATCACCTAATAGAATTGAGAAAAGGACATCTTGCAAGAAACCAGATCTCCCAGCAGCTTGTCGCATCCTTTTTTCCCGCTCTTCGTAGCTCAAAGAAGGGTCAAAACTGCAAGAGGGGAAAGATGTAAAACAGTTGGATCCATAGAAGGGTATTTACAGGAGTGTGTAGGTGTCCATAAAGGATAAATAATTTAATTGAAACAGATGCAGTGAATGCCTCTCGCCACGAAAGGCTGTAACTCCATTACTTCTAATTTATCTGATAGTTTCTGCTCCTTGATGAATACAAAAACCGTGGATTGTCTTGTCTAGGATATCAAAACAGATATAACATTCTCATCGAGAAAGCTGGCCAACAAGTTATGGATTAAATGAGCAAGCCAAACCCTCTCCATGCACTATGTTAGTAAACGATTAAGACGTAAAACTAAAAAAGAATAGAAAAGAAAAGAAAAAAAAAAATCCATGAAAAAACTTGCTTATGAGCCTTGGCTAACATTGGCAAAGTGTTGGGTCCCAAGTTTCAAATCTTGCATAAAATAGAACAAGGAACTCAAAACACAGATTTTTATGAAGTAAGGATGTTGAAAGCAAGGGACAAAAATGTCTAAGAGGGTATTATTACATTGACATCTCACCGGAGACTTTTGGAAAAGGGCGGGCACAAAAGGGATGTTAGATGATGACAATTACTTAAAGGCATTTTAACTAATCAATTAAATGACTAAACAAGTGGTCTATAATTCAATGGAAATCACAGGTTTCTTTGGCTCTGATCATGAAAGAAAAAATATAATTTTTTTGTTGGCATCAAGTGCCCAGGAACAGTGTCCCGACTAATCCCGGGGGTGCACAATCCCTTAGTAAGGAGTTCCTTGTAAGTGCACATCAGGTAATTCAAAGAGAAAATCTTCCAGTCCGATGGCCCTTAGTGATTATTTGCACCCAAGGAGATTTGAACCCTAGACCTAGGGGGAGCATACCCCAAGTCCAAGGCTTTTACCACCCTAGCCAACCCCTAGGCGTTCATGAAAGAAAATATATGCAAACCCCTAGGGGTATCGGTTTGCATTAAAGAAAATATATGCAAACCAGTACCTTGATTTCCATATATGTGCTGGTGCCTCATTTTTTGCAGAAGCGTCCTCAGCACTGGCAGCCACAGATTTTGATATTTCTTCCGCTTCAGATGCAGGAAAATTCAAAATGAGCGATGATAAGAATGGATCAGTAGCTGCAGCAGACATGTTAACACTGTTTGACCGATTTCCACCACCACCTAGAAGCACTTGCAGATGAGCCTCACGAAGATCCCGACCCAGTAGAGACAGCGCCTGACTGTTAGGAATTGCTACTCTGCGTAACCTGCGACGTCTCTGCAAGTAATCCTTAGTTAAAGGAAACTTATATAATGGTCCAGTTTTTTCATCGATAAATAACCAAGCATTTTTATTATTTTTTTATTCAACAAGTCATACAAAGAGAAAAGACTGATGAATTTTTCAGTTTAAAGGATATCTTGAACAAATGTCCATGTTGCAGGGTGATATGGCTTAACATGTCCTGCACAACTTTAACAGAGCAAATAGGACAAACCTACAAGGAAAAAGTGGATGCAGAGTGAGACTATATTATATATAAAAAAAAAAACTATACTATCAAGAAAGCATCATCAAAACTAGATATTAAACAACTTAACATACCATCCACCCTTTATTCGGAATAAGGTAACAACAATAGATAATTATATAAAACAATAGTTTCATTTTGTTCAATTTTCTTTCTCCATTTCCCCCCTCTTTCCATTGATTCATTCTGGACTTGGAACCATATCAAAGAAACCAAAATTAATTCTAAAATTTCCCTTGCATCAATGGCATCAGCCACAGAAATGATCCAATATTTGAATTCTTCAGCACTATATCTTCGGATTTAGGTGCTAGCATTCACATGTGAAAATGGAGATCTCCTATATATTGAATCCATGAATGAAACCATATAGACTGCATGACAATGGCCATGAAAATTGTGTTTTATATACTAACTACTGTAACTGCAAATAGATCGAAAACACAATAATTACTTACTCAGAAAATTCAGTTCACATTTGAAGTAACTAGAGTAACATGGGTCTGGATCACGATATGGAACATCTGAGAGATGAATTATATCATTCCTCTTTGACTTAGCTTTCGTATCTGTCCTAAAATTGTGTTCATAGTTGCAGTGTCTGCCTCTTTGTAACTTTACTTTGCACGCGTAAACCAGTATTACTTCCACGTCTCTTACCATGCTATGATGAAATTACAATATTGTAAAGGAACACACGAATTAACCAACAGAAGCAGATATAAAAGGAGGGTAACAAGTTCCAGCTTGGCTTTGAAGAACTTATGGACTGAGCTGATTTCATACTCCTTTGAAATCAAAAAGTGAACCACCCAAAGGCTTGTGGGTGGTGGCAGATCCAAATTAATTTAACACCGAAAGTCTTCTACTTTTGCCAGCTCCAATTCAGCCAAATAATTTTCAAGTTAGTTATTTTTTTGGGTTCCTCCTTTAAGTAGCCAACTAAACATCCAACATTCCAATGACATCAATCTATGAGCTTCTTCAGAAAATACATAGTTCATAGTTGAAAAAAAGGATTATATCACCCAAATGACCAATTGGGAAATGACCAATTGGGAAGATGAAAATATCCCTCAACACGGACAGATGTAATTTGAGGACCTCTGCCCCTATTAATATGACCGGAGCACCATATCCGTTTTATCACAGACACAAGCACAAACAAAAAGAATCAAAGCGCTCGATGAAACAAGAAATATCAGACGATTACTCAAAAAAGGGCAGACACAACTTTACCAACAGAGATTGTAACCCTCCAATATGAACCGAATAGGGAAACCGTCTAGTCTCATAGACCGAATACCATCAAAGAGATCGTTCTTCAGAGAGAGAACACAACAACAGAACAAATCGGAGGGCGTGTCTAAAGAAATACGTACGGTGACTTTGGACTCGAACGAGTGCTCGTCTTCGAGATGCGAGCACAGAGACACGATGTCGAAGTCCTCGTAGCAATACGGGCATGGGAAATCGGGTCGGACCTCGTCATCTACCTCAAACTCATCGATGCTCAACCGATCTAATCCAAAAACACAACATATTTAAAACTAAGAATGAAAAAAAGATGGGGGGAGAGAGAGGGATCGGATACCTAAGTGAGAACTCTGATGGTGGTGCTGGAGCGTGTATTGGCGCTTGGCGGCGGCGAGGCGAGAGGTCCAGAAGTCGGAATCCATTGAATATAAGGATCAGAGATGAAGCTCACTTTTTTCTTTCAAAAAAATAATTTCTTCTGATTCTAAATATCTCCAGGGAGGAAAAAAGAATTCAATTTGGCCTCCGATCTTGAACGTCTTGGGTACCTTTTTCGTTTCTGAAAATTTTGACTTTTTGGTTAGATATCTTGTCCAAGTTGATCGCAGGGAAGCTTCAGACACAAAGACAGCCTTATTTTATTTTTCTTTTACTTTAAAGGTTGATGGATATTATCTCATGAATTTGACTATTTCTTTAGAATCGTTTATTAATGATGTGAGTTAAGCCTCAGAAATGACGATTAGATTAGGCTGTGAAGGAGAGAGAGAGAGATGGGAGGTTTGTGTGGTGAAGACTGGAGGTGACGTAAAGTCAGTGGGAGCAAATGTCGGGTTGCTCTTCGTTTTCATTTCTTTTCAATCTTTTTTGCTCGAGGGGTCTGTCTGTCTGTCTGTCTGCAACTTGCATGCCATTAATAATTTTTGTGGCTTCAATTTTGTTTCTGTGTATTTATTTTAAAAAAATGATTAAATGTGACGACTCTATTTATTTATTAAAAATTATGTAGAGCGGGGGAATTATAGGTTCACGTGTGGGCAACGTCAGCGTGTGTGAGAGAGAGAGAGGGCTTGTGACTTTGTGCGGTGAAGATCGGTTGTTCTTGTTCTTTGTTTGTTTTTCTTTTCTTAAAAATTAAAAAAAAAAGGGTATTCGAAAAGTTGTCTACTAATATATCAAAAGGAACACCCTAATTATCTTTTTCATTTACTTATTTATTAACTTAAAAAAACTTCTAAATCCATCAGAAAATCTCTAATGTACTTTATTTGATTTATTTTATCATATAAACTTCGACCATAATCACTATTTTACTATATTAACAAGAGTAATTTATAATTTTATTATAATATACTCACACTTTTTTTTTTTTTTATAAGTATCTTTTGGGTGGCATTACAGTTACCACTAGTTGTTTTTGTGTGTCATTTTTTTTGGCTATTTTTACATGTATTTTTAATATTTTCAGATATATATTTTAAAAAAATTACAATATTATTAAAAAGTACTTAACTTAAACATTAAATAAAAAAAAATCCAACAATAGCCTCCAGCAGCTCCTAGCATTTTCCTTCTCTTTTTTATAGTCACGGGGGTGGAAGTGGGTAACAAATACCTGCCCTCCATATTCAGCTTACAAATAAATACTTCTTAAATCATATTATATATAATAAAAATATATATTCTAAATTTATAATCACGAAAGTAATTATACAAAAGTAATATTATAAACTAACGCGGTTTGATGTAGTCTATCAAATTATAAAATTATTTTTATTATAAAATAGATCTAACAAATCACATGAAATCACGTTAACTTATAAAATTATTTTTATGTAATCTTTTTATAGTTATAACAATTCTCGTAATATAATATAAGAATTTGAGCGTTCTCATTTTGTATAGTAACTTGGTTTTTGTATTGGATTTGGTTGATTTAGCATAAGGCATGAAAATTATTTGATATGGTATAATTTGAAATGATTGACAATGGTCTTATAAATTCACTCGTCGATGGGCGGAGTGTGGGGGAGGTGAAGGGCAGAAGTAGGTTAAAATTTTATCACTTCGATATGGGGCAGAAGGGTGGGCCGTGGCTACTTGCCCAAATATGATGGGTTGCACCATAGGAAAAAGCCTCTGTGCCGCCTGGGCGACACTGTTCAGGAAAAAATATATATATATTTTTTACTTAGTGATTAATAAAGTAATTTTAAGTGTATTAGTGTATTTTTTTATTTAATAATTAAGAAAGTAATTAAAAAATTGTGAAAAGAAAATTAAAAAAAAATTTTTTTTTTACACTGGGCGGTAAGCTCAGTGGTAAGGGTGAGGCGGCAGAGTAGCCCCACCCTTGCACCATATATGACATCTCTCATTTTATCAAGAGGAATGCTACACAACCTCCCAACCTCCACACACCACTTATTTTTTAAATTTTTAATATTTAAAAATTTTTTTTTTTGAATTTATTCTTCTTAAATTAATTCAATTCTTTTATTCATTATTCAAATATTAAATATTTGATAAAAGAAAAAATAATAAAAATTAAAAAAAATGTGGTATGTGAAAGTTGTTTGAATAGTAGGAAGTTATGTAGATTTTTTCTTTTATCAATCATAGCTGAGGAAGCAATAACAAAGAGTTAAAAATTAAAGTCCGCAATTCAATATCTCACTTTATTATTAAAAGAACCCAAATAAAATTAAGTTACAACTAATATGGGAAGGATTGAATTAGGTAGGTAGGAAGGTGAAGGATATTGTAAATGAGTAATGTTAGATATAATTGTAGAGTAAGTGTAGCGTAATTTTTTTAAAAGAGTAGAATTTATAATTAAAAAGTTAATTTTTATAATATCACTTTTATATTTATTCACTTTTTTTAAAAATATTGTGTGACACTTGTGTATTTCATTATTGTAAATATCAATTTTCTTTTTCTTTTTCATTTATTTTTATTTATTTTTTGTTGTTGTTTTAGAACGACGTCGCCCTCACCTTCACAAGGAATCGACGACGGGCCGTCGTCAACAAAACGTGAGAAACAAGCGCAGAATCTGATTCTGCAGTCGTGCAGTCGTTGAAATATGTGAGAAGAAAGTCCCCAACAATCTTCGGCTAGGGTTTTCTCTCTCTCTCTCTCTCTCGCTCTGTGCCTGAACCTCAGCAGGAAAGTAACCAAACCTTCGGATTCTATCAATGGAGACGATTCAGCCTCAGCAACAAGAACAAGGGAGCGCGAGCAGATCGGAAAAGAGAAAGCCGGTGTTCGTGAAAGTGGATCAGCTGAAACCAGGAACGAGCGGTCACACACTGATCGCCAAGGTCTTGACCTCCAACAAGGTCTTGCAGAAGGGCCGCGCTGCCTCTCAGCACCTCCGCCAGACTCGCATCGCCGAGTGCCTTATCGGCGACGACACCGCCACCATCCTCTTCACCGCTCGCAACGATCAAGGTCCCTAACACTGACTCTATCTTTCTCTCTGTGTGCGCTTTTGTACATACATATATGTTTATGGAAATTGAAATGATTTGGTTTCAATGTGCTTGGTAATTTGCTCTTAGGACTAAAGTTTTTCTTTTTGTTGTTGTTCTGGGGGTTGGGGGGGATTTGCTCTATGTATATTTTCTTGGCCTAAAATTTGAGTTTGGTTCTCTGTATTCTTTTGATTTGGGTCTCCGGGACTTTAATCAGAAGCTGGGAGTGATTGGTTGTCCGTTTTCTTTTATAAATTTAGATAAATAAACGGATCCTTAGCACCTTTTTTGTCTCTTGTGTATGTGTCCGAACCGCATTTATGTGACTAATAATTTGAAAAGGGCATTGTTTTTTTGTTTGATATCTTGAAATGCTATGTTTAAGTTATCTAGGATGAAGCTTGAGATAATGTGTACGAACTTTATCGATCCCCAAAAAAAAAAGTGTACGAACTTTATGGGAGCTTTATAGGATATACCCTCTTTTACGTTGCTTTCCTTGCAATGTGGGTATGAAATCGAATCTCGTTGATCATAGTTTTCTTAGCCATACCGTCACATTTCATATTTTTAGTTCTGTGAAAAGTAATTACTACACACTCTTCCACACCAGTGTAGGAATCATATCTAGAACTACATGCTGGAGAATTTATCAATTTATCTCTTGCTTTTTTTTAACCTGTAATCTTTTGCCATTAGTATCCAAAGTTGGTTTATCTTAAATTGATTATGACTGTTGCAGTTAGTATTCTTCAGAATCCCTATTTGGAGATTTAAGATTATCAGATTTCTCTGAGCAAGTGTGTGCGAGACAGCTTTCGAGTATCCTGGGATGTAGAGGGTCTTGGAGTGTATTTATGCATACAAGTGTGTGTGGTTGGAATATTGATTCCACTTTAGCGATTGAAGTTGTCTAGTACATGCGTTAGTCCAATGGTTACAATGCTTGGCTCTTACTAATGATTTTATCAAGAAAGATAATAGCATGACCTCGAGCATTAGTTCCATGCAGGTATATCCACTACCTGACACTTGGATTAGGTAATGGAGGTACATATATTGCAAAGAAAACGATCAAAGTGATTTTCCATCCCAATGTGTTGTAAACCGGTAGAAGGGGTTATGAGAATGGCTTTATTGCTTTGGGGTCATCTTGTAACGATTAAACATTTAATGGTGAATCCCATGTTGGTTTTTCCTTTATTTTTTTAAAGAAAAATTCTATTCATAAGCCTCATACACCACACATCACTCTTTTTATTATTTTTTAAATTTTTTCTCTTACCAAATGTGTGGTATATGGATGATTAGTAGAAGAATTCAATTATTTTAAGAAGAATAAAACTAAATAAAATTTTAAAAGAATTTTAAAAAATAAAAAATTATGTGATGTGTGGTGTATGAGGCTTATGAATAGCAAAGCTCTTTTTTAAATGTTTCAAAGTAATTACAGGTTTTGTTGTATGTTTTAGTTGCAGTTAATGAATATGGTGAAAAATGATTAAAAGCTCTCTGCCAAAATAAACCAAAATTTCGTGTAGATCATAAAAAACTAAATATTTTTAAAAGGTCCATTTGATTGTAATCAATCTTCATGAGGTATCTCCACTGGACCTCCACTCCATTGAAAAAGTTATGGTGCATCAATTTCTTTACCTGTTTGTGATGATAATGGTTGTATCTTTTTTGCAGTTGACTTGATGAAGCCGGGCGCCACTGTAATTCTTCGTAATGCAAAGATTGACATGTTTAAGGGGTCTATGAGGCTGGCTGTTGACAAATGGGGCCGCATTGAAGTTACTGAACCTGCTAAGTTCACGGTTCAAGAGGATAACAATCTCTCCCTGGTTGAATATGAGTTGGTGAATGTAGTCGAAGAGTGATTGTTGTGAAATCAGCCGTGTGATACTAAAAGAGTGCTTTATAGGTTGGAAGTCCCATAATTTTTGCCCATATTCCTGTGGCATGGGGTTAGATTTTCTTTGTGCCGGTTGGGTTTGGTATACAAATATCAGTCAAAATAGTGTGTTTCCTTTACATGTATTTACATCTACTAGGATTAGTCTAATGCTTTGTGAACGGTTAAAAGTGTGTAAACAATATTTATGAGTAGTAAGCTCCTTTCATATCTTGGAATGGTAAGCTATTTTAACTGATGAGAATGAGTTCCGTTGGAATCCTTTAATTTTTGTTCTACATTTTGGCTCTAGATTTATGAGATGATGGTTTGTCATGATTTTTTTTTATATATTTTTAGTGAGGTCTCGAAACAGTTGACTGGAAGTTGACTGTTTTATAGCTCGTTATGAGCTATTTTTTTAAAATCTTTAATATTAGTTTATAGATCTTGAATGATTCGTGGCATGTTGACAAGAACTTCTAGGGTTTCACCTGCCAAAAATAGCAATACATTACTAGTATATGAGTAGATGCTTTGTATATTCTCTTTTGGCTGACTCCGGATTTTGTTGGTAGCCCGTGGCACCTGTTGTGCCAGATTGGTTGCTTGTTTAGTACTTCTATGTTATTCTGTGATGAACTTTAGGCAGACTCACTTGTCAAAGGAAAGAAAAAAAAACAGAGAGAGAGAGAGAGAGCAAGAAGAAAATGATAGAACTTCAGGTATACTCGTCTGAGTCGCCCCGGTGTGGCCGAAACAAGAATCGCAATTTTCTTTTTCACATCGTCCAAAATGAGCAAACTTGGAAGCACAGAATATCAAGTTGGTCGGTTTAAATTTTAATATTGTATTCGGTAGCCTTCGGCCTCATTGAGTCACTGACACCGAAATGATCCACCCGGTTGCCTAGAAACAAAGGGGGAAAAAAGAACATTTTTTTAATGAAAAATTATAGTTGTAGTTGTGTGAGCACAAATATCATACAATCATTTTGAAAAAAATAATTGCATATAAGACTTATATGAAAAGAAATTAATTTTTAATAGTAAATCTCACTATTTTTTAAAATGACTGTATAACACTTACACACACCATGATTTTAAGTAACATTACTCTCCCTTTTAAAGGTAAGAATTTGTGCTACAATGGCTTCGTAGTTGGTAGCAAAAATATTGATGTAGATTGTGCCGATTATTGCGGACCAACTTAACCAAGTATTGTTCCATCGCATGGCATGGAAATGGCCAACAAAGAAGAAAAGAGCCCTCAGGACTGAACCAAAAGACTCTAGTCCCCGAAGCTGCTCCTACAGTAGAGTGTACTCCAGATTGAAACCTACTTAGAGATTGCATGCAGTCAAATTTGATTGCCCTCTTTGCCGACGACACTCTTAAGGTTGTCGGGGGTTCTGATTTACAAGTTTTCAAAGATCCTATCAGAAACCAGGTGCTCCTTTTTTTCATCTAAAGTTTCTTCCCCGGTAAAGGAGAAAAAAGCATGAAGAAATCTTGCCATACGTGGGGCTATGGCGCTAATGCCTTCTTAGGTATATCGCCACTAACCCACCAAATCATGCTGAATTTCGAGGGTTTTAGGTCATGTTTAAGAACGTATGCCTCATCCAATTAATCTCAGACTGGCGTGCCACCTAGCCTAACACGATCATCAAATGCAACTAGATATTCTATATCACAGCCAGTCTATAGAATCTACGAAGTACGTTAAGTAATGCAAACATTTCTTGAAGAGACAATCATCCATAACTCGTACAAGAGAGTTGATCTAGTACGTTATGCAGTATTTGAAAAGATAAGAACAATCTAGTCTCATTATGATACCTACTTCTTCAGTGCCTGTGGAACGACTATTTATCTTTTGACTTTCATATCCGATCATTGAGAATAATGCCTCAAGCAAGTCTTACAAAGTCCATTGAAATCCATGGAAATTATGATCAAGGTACGGCACCCCAACAACAATCATCCATCTACAACAAAGAACAAGAATACTAATCAAGGGCAGAACAAATGCTTAGTCACTTTACTTGTAATCAACCAAAATAAATAAATAAAGATGATTAACATTATAACATAGTATATTTCTTTTTGGAGTTTCCAGGAGTGAAAATCCAGAGATGAACTTCTAAGGCAAACCAAATAGACACGGGGACATGGCAAGCCACAAGGCTGAAAGCCATTAGCAACTCTTACAGCCCGAAAATAAGAAACAACTGAAGTCAATAAGAAGAAATGATGTAAGAACTGTAGAAGCTGAAGGTGTGGTGGTATGACCAGAAGGAAAAGCTTCCTATCTAGGTTCAGAATGGTGGGTTCAAGATAAGGCAGAGGTGGAAACATAATCACGTCATCCTCAAAGCAAACTTCGTTAGGCAGCACATTCTTGTATAATCTTTATCTTAGAAACTTATACTAAAAGTGACTAATTTATGCAAACAACAGTAAATGATAGCTTGCTTAAATTTGCTCAAATAAAGTACACTTCGCATAACAAAGTACCTAGCTTAAATGGCATATATCATGAAGTTGGCTGAACTAATGAATTGAACATTCACAATCTTTTTCTCACCACCTAAAGACACTCTTGCGTGTCTTCTCCTTGCTCTTTCCGTCTTTCACACCCTGAGACTATTAACAGCAAATATCAATTTCCATATTCAGGCCATCTACACCCTGAGACTCTTGAATTCTGTATGTTACTCTATTAGCCTCTTTGAAAATTTAGTTTACAGTTTAAGTGGTTTAAAATTTATTGAAGTTAAACCCAATACTACTGCCACTGTCACTAATATCTCCAGTAACACTACTGGATTATTATCATTATCAGAAAACATGTTCCTTAAAGATGTGGAAGTATTACGGACCCATCAATTAAAAGTGAAGACAAAGAAACTCCTTGATGAGGGAACATTGTTATCATTATTATCATACCCAACTATATATCTAGCTTCTTTCTATTGAAATACCATTAAGTAAGCACCCATTTATAACCTCAGTTACTTTCAGCTTGAGTTATTAAACTTTTCTTTCACCAACTTGGCTGGCTTTGTAAACAGGCAAGAAACATCTAGAAATGCCTGCTAAAAAAAAGCTTTATTTCACCACCTTGTCTTAGAGTGCATGTACATAAAACTTCGCTCGAATCTTCTGCCATTCATCACACATCACCATTGCAAGCTGAGCGAATACACCACAAATCAGTATGATCCTCATATGACCATAGTGACATTAATATCAATGAAACAAAATAGTTCAACCTAAATTAAATATGAGGAAACACCTTTCTATTCAAATTCATTGCTCTAGTGTTTATACCAGCCATAAACATCCAAGTTTTAACTAACCACATAATCAATGAAAATCACATACATCACACATACACAAGCAACAGCAGAACAAAAATGGATTAGCATTTTTGTGCATAAGAGCAACCATTTCTACAAGATAATGTATTATTTGGGGCTTTTTGATCCTTCCACATCCATAATGGAATTCTCTAGGGGAGAAAATAAAGGGATAAACACTTGCTCTACTGGTTAGAATGAGAAGGAAATGAGGAAGTAACTGCATAATTTGTTTCAAAAGTTCAATGAACTAATCAAGATCATTTGTTCTATAGAATTTCATAACTTTTTTCTAATGCCATAACATTGTGATATTAAGTGTTCCATCTCTCATCTCTCTACGTGAGTTTTCAAAAGATGGTCTTCTCACCAAACCAACCGAGAACATTCACCAATACTTTCAAAGCACACAACAAAAACAAATCCGAGGAAATCTGAATTTGATGCTTGATCTTCATCTAGTCTTCTCTTGCCCTACAAAAGGAAAGAGGGTAGCCATTCTTTCATTGAGAGACAAAAAGAGAGAAAAATGGGAGTACCTAAAAAAAGTGGGAAACTAATGAGGAAGAAAATTTGCTTAATTTCAAACCCGAAAGCCCAATCCAAAAGTTCAAAAAATGCATCCCACTCCCTTGAAAAAGACACATTATATGTGGCCATCTGATAACTGCCAATAGATTGGACATCTTTGTGCCCACAAATTTCCCCATTTCTCCATTCACCTTATGCAAAAATGATACTTAATAACATAAATGTAGCAGGTCAATGCAAAAAATACTGATGTACTATAGTGACAATTCACCTGAACATAGTCAATAATAGCTATGACCAAACCATAAGACCATTTATTGTATTGTTTTGCAACTAATCTACATCAACACCACATAATGCCCCATAGAGGCAAATATTACAGAGACCATGAAGTATAGATGCTGAGTTTTCAACTGGTAACTACTTACTGCTTAAGCTCTGGAAAAGGACTTTCAGTTTTTGAAACTTTGTATCGCTACCTGACTATCATTCAATTGAAAATGGGGGCAGCAGACACTTCACTTGTTAAACAAAAGTTCCCCCATCTTTAGTACCTCATAAATGTTTCTTTATAAGTAAAAGAAAAAATCATTCGTGTACCCCATAAATATTAAAAAACATCTTCCTGATAAATTATTTAGATATTCTAAAGTGATCTATTTCGACTTTAGGTGATATGAACATAACAAATTAAGTAAAAAGTACGAAAGTTCTGAGTTGATGAATGCCAAAGGATCCCTGATTTCACTTCAGTGACAACAGAAAACGGTGATCCTTAAAATCAACCACAAAGGCCTGAGAACCTTTCCATATGATTATTTAATTTTGTCAAACCAAACTTTGGTTGAATCCACAATCATAAAGTACTGCAAACGTAATTTACAATTCCAAAACCGTCCAAAAAACTAAATCTTGTCTAGTGTAAATTAGAGTGTCACTTTGACAATGAAGAGTACAGTGGTGGCCTCTGAAGTTCAGCTGTCTGCACCATTACAACAAACTTTATTAACAACAAACTCTCTCTCTCACTCTCTGTCTTCTTCTTTCTCCACCTTTCTTCCCTCAAGAATCTACACACCAACATATTAAAAAGAGAAGAAAGTACTGATTTGCATACAAAATGAGGGGTTAAAGAGAAGCAAAAGGAGAATCCGCAAACGAAAACTAGGAATAAGCAGACTTGAAAAGGTAAATTCCATGATTAGGACCAAATTTGCACTCAAAGCCGATATGTATGTTGTGAGTGCGAGTTTAATTTCTCTCCTAGTTGAATTAATGATGGGATTCAAGGTCAAACCTTGTATAAATTTCCATACACAATTCCAAAGCAATACACGGATCTACAACTACAAACTTGGCAAATTCGAATAGAGGGGTCAAACCAAAATTTAATAGCAAAAGTCCTAAGTTAACGCGAAGTTTACACGTTCACATTTGAAAAACTGAAAAAGCAGTAACCACGCCACTAGAAGAACAAGCGGTTCACCAATGATAACTCAACAAAGCAGTTCCAGCACCACAATAGACAAATCGAATAAAACTTTATGGTGAATTATCAAGCCCAATTCATTGGAATGTAAACAAAACATATGAGGAAAAAAAAAGGAGGAAATTACCTTCAGGAGTCCAACAGTAGCTGCGGAGAGAGGCGGAGAGCATGGAGTTGAGCAATGCAGAAGCAGTGGCAGTGTGATACGGAAGCAGCGTTTCCACGCAGCAGCTCATCTCCACAGGAGACCTTTATCCCAACAAAGATACAAACTAATTATCTCAGATATATATCTACCTATATCAGCGTATTTATTGGAAAATGAAATCATTCATTTAACAGATAAGGTCAGTGAATTTTCGTACGTACCTGAAAATGCGATGTGCGATAGGGTTTTGTTTGGGGATACGAAATGGTGAGCTTGCGGGTCGGGCCCTAGCTCCGGCTCCGGCTGCAAGCCTAGCGGCCGAGGCGGTTCGTGCCGATGTGGAGCGGAGGACGGACCTGGCGGCTGTGGCGGCGGCGGATGACATGACTTTGGGTTTTGGGTTGGCCAGTGACAATGAGGAGGGGCTTCGTTTTGTCAAGAGGGTTTTGCGTTTCGTTCGGGGTTTTAGACGTCAGATCTTTTACGACTAGAGGTTTCAGAAAGGTGTTTGTGTGTATATGCTCGTACCACAGTGTGGCATTTTCTGTTTGGGAAATATTCTAATGATAAATAGATTATACTGGAGCATAATCTAATGATAAATAAATTTTAATGGGAAATATTCTAATGATGAATATATTCTTATTGTATATTTTCAGATTATAAATTTATTTTTATTGTAATGTAAATTTAATAAATCATATAAAATCATATCAATTTATGAGATTATTTTTTATAATTTCTTTATAGATATAACAGTACTACTCATCGTTAAATTAATTTCTATTTTAAGATAAAAAAGATTTTCTATTTTATAAAATAATAAATTTACAAATTTATAAATGATATATTATATAAATACAATAAGATAAGAATAATATGAAAGTATAATAAATAATTTCTATTTGTCAATAAATTTGTATTTCATGGCATAAAAGTTAATCCGATGAATTTATTAGATGGAGAGTAGCATGGGACGGATATATAACCAAAGAAGTGAACCGGTAAGTGAAAATGCACTCTTTTATATTTTTTCTAATTTTCTTATAATCATTTTTTACACAATTTAAAATATATTTTAAAAAATAAAAAAAATATCAATTCATTAATTTTATTTCCTTAATTATTAAGTAAAAATAAATTAAAAATTTTAATCAATCATTTTTATCAGTTCAACTAGCATTTACCTTGTTAGATATCGAGAGTAATTACAATGTCATGACTCATTACCATTAAATTATTTCTAGGTACTGTTTTTTTTTTTTTTAACTACAACTCAAGCGACATAACTTTCCGAGGTTAAAAGAAAACTAGGAAAGAAAAATGCTAAATTCATCTTACATCTTATTTCAACTGCAAGCCAAATTCGAATATATTCACAGAATAAAGCAGCATTGGTCAGGAAGTCCAATCTGGCTTAAGTTCGTAGGCAAGATATTCACAATGTCACATAGCCATGGGCCCTTGGCAATTGAGATCCCGGGCTAATCAATGGTTATCGTTTAATCGAGCATTATGGCAGAGGACAAGCAAATTTCAGATAGTAGGAGTTCGACTTTGCTACCCAAAGAAACTAACTAAAGACGAAACAATCATTGCTCTCAAATCAGAAGTCCAATACCAATGAAATTTGGGAAGACAAGTGCTACTCATTATTATTATTTCTTTTTTTTTTTAAATCATTTTTTGATGTGGGATTATATGGTTAAAAAGTTGTTTGTAATTTTTAATTTTTCTGTCAATTATTTTTGTTTTCCCTTAAATAGTACGGTACCTAAAATTTATTAATTACCCTCGCTTATATCATAGTAGGGAGATACCTTGTACATATAATGAAACTTGGTGGTATAAGGAGAAAATTAAAGGCTCAAACCCAAGTTCTTAAAAAGAAATAAAAATCTTATATATATATTACAAGAAAATAGAGAAAAATCTTAATGCCTAATAGTAGGAAGTCCTGCACGATTTAGAGAGAACAAGGCAACCATATGCAGAGGGAGTTGACATAAAATTGAAAAACTTACCGTATGTCCCATAGCACCATAATTTGCTAGACTATCTGCTAGCACATTACTTTCTCTGTAGACATGATTAATATTGAAGAGAAAATCATTCTTGAAATATAAAATATTATCCCAAATGGTTGAGTAATTCCAGGAGGAGATGAGCTTTTAGTGAGCCAATTCGACAATGATAGAGTCAGTCTCAACAACCAGATTGGTGATGCTTAGCTCATAACACAAAGTTAAACTAAAATTTAAAGTGTCTTTATCAACACCCAAAAAATAAGAGAAACCAGTAATGATAGAACAATTAGTGAAATGTAAAATAATACCACAACCAGCAGATACAAGATTATCTTTTGATGCACCGTTAATATTCAAGTTAAGAATGCCCAAGGGGAAAGTAATCCATTTGAATGGTCGCAATGGTAGGGTTAAGTTTCGTTGTTATCATGACTCATCTACTGAAGCAGCTATATATATAGGGCTACAATGTAGAAACACGTTATCCCCCGAGACTATCCAAATCAAAAGAAAGAGAAGAAAAAATAGGGAAAAAAATAGAAAAATTAGGGAAAAAAGGTCCTCTTGTTATGAAACTAATGAAAGAGAGAGCAAAAGATAGAGAGAATATTGCAAGAGAAAGAGTTGTTTTTCAATGCAAAACTTGATGCATATACAAGGGAATGATACCCATATTTATAGGAGTACAAATGGGGGTAGGTGTACCTTAAGTCAGCATTAATGGCTAAAGATAGGTCTAAATTAATGGCTCAAGATTCGTCATACAATACAATTTGAATTTGATTTCTAACATCTCAAGATTGGTCATACAATACAATTTGAATTTGGTTTCTAACACTCCCCCTTTGGATGACCACATATAAAGAATATGCCTCGTTAAAACCTTGTCAAGGAAAAACCCAGTGGAAAAAAAAACCAATGACGAAGAAAAAAGAGTACAATATTCATGTATATCGCCAAGTGCTTTAAGATTGCCTCATTAAAACTTTGCAAAGGAAAACCCAGTGGGATAAAACCTTAGCGAAAGAAAAAGAGTATAATCAGCACAAGTCTTCAAGACATTTACTCCCCCTGAAAAGTGCATGATAATAGGTCTTCAAGTCTTCGCATTCCAATATTCTGCACAAGCTTCTTAAATGTTGCAGTTGGTAATGTTTTAGTGAATAAATCTGCCAGATTATCACTTGATCGTATCTGCTTGACATTAATTTTTCCTTTCTCCTGAAGTTTATGGGTATAAAAGAATTTAGGTGGAATATGTTTCGTTCTATCACCTTTGATATATCCTCCTCTAATTTGAGTAATACAAGCAGTATTATCTTCGTATAAAATTGTTGGACTATCATTAATCACTGGAAGACCACACTTTTCTTGAATATGTTGAATCACTGATCTTAGCCAAATACATTCTCGACTTGCCTCATGAATTGCAATGATCTCTGAGTGATTTGAAGAGGTAGCAGATAGTGTTTGCTTGACAGATCTCCATGATATAGTAGAATTTCCATAAGTAAATACATATCCAGTTTGAGATCTGCCTCTGTGTGGATCTGAAAGATAATCTGCATCCGCATATCCAACTAATTGTGGACTTGATCTATGTTGATAAAATAATCCCATATCAACTGTACCTCGGAGGTATCGAAGGACATGTTTAATGTCATTCCAATGTTTTCGAGTTGGTGTGGAACTATATTTTGCAAGTAAATTAACTGAAAATGCAATATCAGGCCGAGTGCAATTTGCAAGATACATCAGGGCTCCAATTGCACTAAGATAAGGTATTTCAGGATCAAGAATTTCTTCATCGTCTTCACAAGGACGAAATGGATTTTTCTGCACATCAAGTGATCGAACAACCATTGGAGTACTCAGGGGATGAGCTTTGTCCATGTAAAAGTGCTTCAAGACTTTCTCTGTATAATTTGACTGATGAATAAGAATTCCATTTTGCAAATGCTCAAGCTGCAGGCCGAGACAAAATTTCGTTTTGTCAAGATCTTTCATTTCAAATTCATTCTTTAAATATGTAGCAGTTCTTCTGATCTCTTCAGGAGTTCCAACAAGATTTAGATCATCAACATAAACCGCAATAATAACAAATCCGGAATCTGATTTCTTAATAAAAACACATGGGCATATTGGATTATTTTCAAATCCTTCTTTCAATAAATATTCGCTAAGACGTTTATACCACATGCGTCCGGATTGTTTTAACTTATATAAAGATCTTTGAAATTTAATTGAATACATATTTCTCGATGTACTCAGATTAGAAGCTTCAGGCATTTTATATTCTTCAGGGATTTTCATATATATGTCATGATCCAATGATCCATATAAATATGCAGTGACCACATCCATCAACTGCATATCCAATCTTTTTGTAACTACCAAACTAATCAAAAATCTGAATGTGATTGCATCCATAACAGGAGAGTATGTTTCCTCATAATCAATCCCTGGTTTCTGCAGGAAACCTTGTGCAACAAGTCGTGCTTTATATCGCACAATTTCATTGTTCTCATTACGCTTACGTATAAATACCCATTTATATCCAACAGGCATTACACCCTTTGGTGTTTGTACAATTGGTCCAAAGACCTCTCGCTTTGCTAGCGAGTTTAATTCAGCTTCAATTGCTGATTTCCATTTTGGCCAGTCATTTCTATGTCGACATTCTTCGACAGTTCTTGGCTCAATTTCTTCATTACTTCTGGTAATGTCAAGGGCCATTTTATATGAAAATATGTTGTCGACAACAGTTTTATTTCTATCCAGAATTTCTCCAGTATTCATGAAATGTATCGAGATCTCGTTATTTTCAGGTACCTGTCCCTCTTCAAGGGAAGACATTTCATTAAATACCTCTTCAGGAGGTTCTTTTTCAGGAGATTTATTCTCTTCAGGAGTATCAATTACTCTTATGGCCTGTGTTGTGGGTATGGACTCTTCAGGAGTACCAAAGTCATTTTGTATTTTTCTCTTCCAAGGAATTTTGTCCTTTGCACCAATAGGTCGTCCATGCTTCAGGCGTATCTTAGACTCACCTATTACTGTTTTGGCAACTTGTCCTTTAGGGACTGCAATCCTTGCTGGAACATTAACAGCAAGAATATATGATTTTACCACACCTTTAGTGTCAGTAAATACATCCGGTAATTGATTTGCAACACTTTGCAAATGAATAATCTTTTGAACCTCTAGTTTACATTCATTTGTACGAGGATCAAACTGGGAAAGGGTTTTATTTTCCCAAGTAATTTCCTGTCGTGCTTCAGGCACCAACTTCTCATTACCCAATGTAGGAAAAATGGATTCGTCAAAATGACAAGCCTCAAAACGTGCTTTAAACATATCCCCTGTAAGAGGCTCAAGGTATCTGATAATAGATGGAGAATCAAATCCAACATATATTCCAAGTCTACGTTGAGGACCCATCTTTGTACGTTGTGGAGGTGCAATTGGAACATATACCGTACATCCAAAAATACAAAAATGAGTAATATTTGGTTGTTGACCAAATGCAAGTTGTAATAGAGAATATTTGTGATATGCTGATAGCTTAATTCGAATCAACGATGCTGCATGAAGTATATCATGTCCCCAGGCAGAAATAAAAAGTTTTGATTTTAAAAGCAAAGGTCTAGCGATTAGCTGAAGCCTTTTAATCAATGATTCAGCTAAACCATTTTGAGTGCGTGTGTGGGCAACTGGATGTTCAACTTCTATTCCTATTGACATGCAATAGTTATCAAAAGCTTGAGATGTAAATTCACTTGCATTATCCAATCGAATAGTTTTTATTGGATAGTCAGGAAATTGTGCTCGTAATTTAATTATTTGGGCAAGAAGTTTAGCAAATGCAATATTTATAGTGGAAAGTAGACAAACATGTGACCATCAACTTGATGCATCAATTAAAACCATAAAGTATCTGAATGATCCACTTGATGGTTGAATAGACCCACGTATATCCCCATGAATCCTTTGTAAAAAAGATGGAGATTCAAAAACAACCTTTGAGATAGATGGTTTGATAATCAATTTACCCTGAGAATATGCAGAGCATGGATATTCATTAGGTAAGATAACCTTCTGATTCTTTAGGGGATGCCCATACGAATTATCAATTATTCGTCTCATTATTATTGATCCTGGATGTCCAAGGCGATCATGCCAAGTCATAAATACTTTGGGGTCAATGCACTTCTGGTGCATTACCACATGTGATTCAATCGTTCTCATTTCTGTATAATACAACCCAGATGAGAGAACAAACAGTTTTTCTAATACGAGCTTCTGGTTCGAAATTATTTTAGTAATGAGAAGATGCTCTTTATTGTCTTCGTTGGTGGTTTCAATATGACAACCATTACGACGTATATCTTTGAAACTCAATAAATTTCTTCTGGATCGTGAAGAAAATAGAGCATCATCAATACAAAATTTGGTGCCATTCGGCAACACAATATAAGCTCTTCCGGAGCCTTCAATTAGATTCGATGAACCAGATATAGTATAAACGTAGGCTTTACTCAATGTTAGATTTTGAAAATATTTTTTATCCTTAAGAATTGTGTGAGTTGTAGCACTGTCAGCCAGATATACATCTCTATTATTCATCTCAGAGATAAAAAATTTATCAATAAGACTCATGATTCTACAAAATATATAAAACTTTCATTACTACAAAACATTGCAAAATAAAAATTACAATAAGATAAAAAAAGTACATTAATTAAAAAGGAACACTTCCATCACCAATCAAATGATCAATTCTACCACTATAATTTTCAAAAAAATCAGAAACATCAAGGCTTGTAGTATCTTCTCCTTTTATAGAAGTTAAAGTATTTGATGATTCAGCAAAATTTGTTTCAAACTTTTTTGTTTTTTCTTTTATAGAAGTTTGGTATAGGTCAACCAAGTGCTTAGCTGTACGACAGGTACGAGACCAATGTCCAGTCATACCACATCTATGGCATCCATTTTCATCTTTCTTTAAAAATTTGTTTTGATGACCTTTACCCTTCTCTGAGTTGAACCACTTCTGGTGGTACGGTGTATATCTACTATTATCCCTTTTAGTGTGGTCGCTTCTAGGTCCTCCACTTCTATAATTTTTTCTACCATGTCCACGCCTTCGGTTTCTTTGAAAAAATGCACCATTTGCTTCTGGGAATGGTGTAAATCTAGTACCATTCACTTCAGGGAATGATATAGAACTAGTAGGACGTGACTGATGATTTCTTAACAAAAGCTCATTATTTTGCTCAACTACTAGAAGACAAGATATAAATTCAGAATATTTTTTAAACTTTCTCTCTCGATACTGCTGCTGCAGGAGCACATTCGATGCATGAAAAGTAGTATATGTCTTCTCTAATAAGTCATCATCAGTGACTTTTTCACCACATAATTTCAATAGTGAGCTAATTTTAAAGAGTGTAGAGTTATACTCACTAACACTCTTGAAATCTGCAACCTCAGGTGCATCCAATTATGAAGAGCTTTTGGGAGGATTACAGTTTTCTGGTGCTCATATCTCTCCCTTAAATCATTCCACAAAATAAGGGGATATTTTACCGTGAGATATTCAGTTTTTAATTCTTCATGAAGATGGTGCCGAAGGAAAATCATTGCCTTAGCACGGTCCTGCCGGGACCCTTGATTTCCTTCTTTAATTGTATCTCCCAGGTTCATCGCTTCCAGATGGATCTCAGCATCAAATATCCAAGATAAATAATTTTTTCCAGAAATGTCAAGAGCAACGAATTCCAATTTGGTAAGATTTGACATTTTCTACATATATAAATCAGGAACATAAGTATGCTTATATTTGTAAATAAGAAATATATTCACAAAATCATGAGAATAAATATAGAGTTTCATCAAGTAATAATAATTAATATAACATTTCATATTCATTTGGGAACTACAAATAATATATTGAAAAACTTACTTGAAGTATAAGCCTACTAGCTTCAAGATCATCAGAACCTTCGTGCTGATAACGTGTTATGAAACTAATGAAAAGAGAGAGCAAAAGATAGAGAGAATATTGCAAGAGAAAGAGTTGTTCTTCAATGCAAAACTTGATGCATATACAAGGGAATGATACCCATATTTATAGGAGTATAAAGGGGGGTAGGTGTACCTTAAGTCACCATTAATGGCTAAATATAGGTCTAAATTAATGGCTCAAGATTGGTCATACAATACAATTTGAATTTGGTTTCTAAAACCTCTAACTTTATCCCAAATTTGACTCAATACATTTTTGTCCTATGTACATGGTGGGCCAAGTGGATATCCATAAAAAAGGGGCCAAACCCACAATCGAGATGAGACCACAGGATCGAGAGCCCAAGACTCGCGATCAATGAAGAAGGGGCCACCAAACATAACACATAAATACGGAATTCGATTTCAACTATCATTAATTAATAATTAATAATGTAATGGATAAAATAATGATCAACACGATACACATTCAGGATATTAACACCCCCAAAATAATAGCTAATTTGGGGCACTAATAATCCGCATCCTAATGAGGATAAGAGGAAGTCAAGTCATGAGAGAAGCTCTCTCGCCACACACCCACTTATATAAATAGAGGTCAAAGAACATGTCTGAGATAACATATGAACTCTATGTACTTGAAATATTCTTCAAAATAAATACTAACTTAGGCATTGGAAATGTTCCTAGACACATCCAACCCATCCTACTTTCTATTGCATGTTACTGAAAATTGTTATCAGAGCTATGAAATAGATCCGCAACAATACGTGTGTGTCATTTATTGTACATAGGCAAGATTAATTATGTGAAGCTCAACTTCGTTTGGTATCTGTATCATGGGCTGGCTATCAAGTATTAGATGGATGCCATTCGCCGACATGGTCCTGGAGACTCTGCCTTGTTTGTATATTAGATCAGCAAAGTTGTAGGCAATTCTGCTAGCTAGTGTTGAAACACAGGTTAGAACACTTCCAATAGATTTTTTATTCTATCTTTTAAAATATATCACTTAAACCCATTTTTTCTATTTTATATACTAATTTTTATAATATACCATACATCAATTTATATATATTTTGTTTCATATCATTTAAATAATATTTTTTATTTTTTTAAACATTTACTTTCTACTAATAAATTTTTAATATCCATATTTTTATTATATTTACAATATATTATTATATACAATGTAATATAATTCAGTTATATACACAAAAAATAAAATTAAATAAGCTAAATAAAAATTATGAAAAATTGGATAAACAATATTTCCAATATATTTTTTAGAAAAAAAAATAGAGACGAATAAAAAGAATTTGTATTGAAATAAAATGAGGGAGTAAATGAAGTATAAATAATAAAAAAACTATTTGAAGAATGAACAAAACCAGATACATGTAGCGGGTACCGTAGCAATTTGTATTTTATAAATTCTTTTACATAATCGGATGAAATTCATTTTATGAATAATTTTTCAAATATTTTACATTTTTTATATTATACATGAACTATTGAGAGTGCCCTTATAAGAGCATTGTTACCGGAATAGCCATATCTAAAAATAAAGTAACTTTTTAACTGTTAGAGATAAAAGTAGGTTGCATTGGATTAGCCAATTTCAAATTTTTTAGCTTTTAGTTACAATAAATATAAAGTTACAATCAAATTTGATAGTAACTGTACAACGAGTAAATCATTATTTTATTATTTTTCTGTAACTCTCTCTCTCTCATTTGAATATTTTCAGAACGTTTTATAGAATAAAATATGGTTGGATAGGAAAATAGAGTACATATAATTGAAAATATAATTTTTTAACTTATAATTTAATTGAAATATGATTAATAATTAACATATAATAGGTAGAATAGTAAAATGTAATAAAATAAAATAAATTAATAATTAAAAAAATTAAATATTTTTGTAATTATTAATTATTTATTACTATATAATGAATAAATAGATAATTCAATGTGAAAATATGATATGAATAGTCAAAATCAAATTCATCTCATATTATTTTATTGTTATATAATGAAAAAATAGCTATTCTAATATAGAGATTATATAAATGAAATAGTCAAAATCTAAATTTATCTTATATTTATTAAAAGTATCATTTACATATATATATATATATATATATATAATCCAATAACAATGCTCTAAGCATCTTAGGCTTGAATGGTCAAAAAGTTGATCATTTGTCTAATTAATGCTTTGGTAAGGTGCACTCAATTGGTTGAGATGTTTCAAAATAAAAAATAAAAAAAAATGGTTGAGATGCTGCATCTCATCTATAACGCTTCACATATAAGTCTAAACCCACCAGATCCTCAATCATATTCATTTACAATCATCATGTACTGCTATCGCATCGTGAATATATATATATATATATAACCCCCATCATTGGATGAAATAAAACCATATAATTAATCATATTTGACAACTATCAATAAACAATTATTTTTCATTTAATAAAATTTACATAAAAATTAGTTGTTGAATATTATAATACCTATGATCAAATTAATGGGATTTTAAGATGTTCGTATAATTTGAAATCAAAAAGCTACAGATTAACCAGTCACCCGTGACAAGTACTTACCTTGAGCATTCGAGATTGTTCAATATTGGACTATCTCTAGAAAATTAAGGGACTTGAACCCTCAAAATTAATGGACAAAACTCATTTAGCACGCTTCTCCTCAAGAATAGTTTAATTTCTATGTAGTAGGAGTGGGCAGCGGACCTTTGCATCTTGCCGGCCAATCCTCTCGTATTCGGCCTCTACCTAGGATGGGAGGGAGTGCAGAAGGCCCCTGCACGTATTTGGGTGTCAGGGGACGGAGATCGAGCTGGATCCAAACTTGCCCAACCCAATATATATATTAGAATAAATATTTTTTTTTCAAATAAAATGATGTTATTTTGATGTAAAGGTTCTGTTTTAAAACCCTTCCCTCTCGCGTCTCTATATGTCTCTATTTACTCTCTCGGTTTCTCTTTCTCTTTAAAGTCCCGTCCGATCACCGTTGCCCTAGCCCGGCCCATCTGGTCGTGGGTTGCACACACCCTCACGCCTAGTATCTCTCTCCTACACCGCAGGGTTTATTTTTCCTTCCAAAATATCTCGTACGTACATACAATATCACTGACCCTCGAAAATATGAATATTTTAATATAATATTCACACCGAAAGTGGTAGTGGACGACCCAATAGGTGGTAAATACGCGTAATTAGAAAACCCCCAACAACAACCCCCCCCCCAAAAAAAAAAAAGGCATTTTTTTTCCCCGAGCATTAAGGAAAAATTGATGGATTAATTGAGTTTATGAAGTGGACATGAGTAGATATGATAGGTGACCAAAAGTGAAGGGGGACAGAAGTAGGTGGGGATACTGATTATTAGTTACTATTATATCTCCTAGCAGCTAGAGATGCCTCTTCATCGATCTTATTGTCCATTCTGTCTATGCCCAGCATCATGAGTAGTGCTGCCTTCTCTGCATGCAATTATATGCTATCATTACTATATTGATAATACGTGTCCAATTTCTTGTGATCCCTAAAAACGCAGGACCTTATTATAATTTATAATTAACTCAAAATACAACGACTCTACGTGCTATATTGCCTAGAGCTAGCTAGCCTTTGACCGTATAGCTAGCTAGATAGATGAGATTAATTAGCATATATTATAAAATAAGATGTATCCACACATGAACAAGGCTCTAGCTATATGTATATGTAATCTCTGTACTGCTCAACATTCGGCCGGGAAAGAAAATGGTGTCATATATATATATGATGTGTATATATGTATAGTTTTACGTACGGTCCATATAATAGGAGTCTATCCCTAAAAATACCCTCTACGACAACAAAACCAAGCAAGAACCAACAGTTTCTGGACTAACATTTTTCTAGTCAAAAAGGCCAATACCTTGGATCGATGTTAGCCCGGCAAGTTGAACAAACATATTAAATTAAGTCATGAGTCCGTCAGTCACGGGGAAAACAATCCCAAGTACTGAAGTCGGCATTGCTGATAATTTTCAGAGCTTATGATAATTTTTATTGTACATGTTGATCAATGATTTCTTGGTCAATCATGTCCCTACCCGATATATCCTAGTGCTAGTAGTTAACCAACCATCAACCCGGCCATTGAATTAGGGGAAGTGGCCGGGGGTTCTGGCTTATAAGAACAGTGGGAGAATATGGGTGGACGATGGAAATTAATAAATTTGCCTCTAAGAGTAGGGTACAGCCAAAAGTAGGAATAGGGTTTGTTCATCATTTGTCCTTCTCAGGGAAAAAGGAGATGGCCAAGATTAGAATGAGGAAAAATATAATTAAATGGATATGTAGAACAAGATCATCAGATCAGAGAGACGATCGATCGATCATCGAGGAGGGTTTTCGTATGTTCTTAGCTAGGGTAAAGCGGTGGAATCGATCGTAAAATAACGTGCCGTTTCCAAGGAGCTAGCTGCAATTGTTGGACCTGATCATCATGACTTTGATGAAGTACGTAAGCTTCGATCTGAATTAACTAAAACAAGTAGATGAAGCTACCACTTAAATGAACCAGCCTTCAATGTTTCCCTTTTTCTTAATAACCCGGTGTGGCCATTTACCTTATCGTTAATTAACTTTCTAAAGTACTCTCCTTTTAATGCGGCCAATACAATCTGCTTTTCTATATTCGTCTTTCACTTTACCTTTTCTTTTCTTCCCCGCTTTCGACAAAGTTCGGTACAGTGTTCATTCTAATTCAATAGGCGCGACGTACGTGGTATACATCGTCATCTGATCTGATTAGTTACGAATAGCCAATACGCGTGGCTCTAACCAAAAATTTTGGTGCATGCATCAGTAGACTACAATGGAGTACCTAATTTACTGGCCTCCCCTAAAGAAAGAATACCTAGTTCTAGGCGTCAGCTGGGCAAAAGCGAGAAAAACTCTGAACTTGGAGTTCTACATGAAACAGTACTCTTGTCTCGAACATGCATGAAGGTTATATAGCTGACAGCGGTCACAACATGATAAGTGTGTAAGATCTGGAGGAAATTTCCTTGTTTGTAGTTGATATTTAATTTCTTAATAAGTGCATACTTCCACACTGCCCTCGACCGTGGGAACTCTAATCTAATTGGTCCCAAGCCCGAGAAATATGTACCATCCCTGAGATGTTTCATTCACCAAAATGGTTTTTTGCCAGATTATGCATGAATTCCGGCTCGCCGTAAGGCAATTTTGGGCTATGGGACCACCACAATTAGGAAACTGCGCACGCTCATGCTTTCTCTCAGCTTAATCTTGTCCTCTTTTGTGGGGATTGATACGTTTAGCTAGGACATCAGGAGAAGCGACAGATTAGTTATTAAGAGTGACTTTGCAATATACATAATATTCTTTAGTTCTTCATAACCATGCAAAAGAAAAATTATGCTTTCATACTTTAGCTTTTAAAAGCATGAAGAGTACTATGCAAACCCAGAAACATGACAACAAATCAACAATAAGAACCCTGCTTAAATTAACCTAATTTTTTTTTTCCTTCAACCCAACCATATATAATAAGTAGTATAAAACACCACTGCATGCAGAGTGAAGATATATGCCTAGAACCAATCTCGGTCCTTGCACTTTAATTATGTCAAGGCAGATAGGCAAGCTCACGGCACGAACTCGTCTTGCTCCTCTTGGAACTCTTCCTCATTTTGGTACCCTTCCATGGATTTATTGTTCTCAAAGGAGTTCTCCCTGTTGCCATAATAGACCTTGTTTCCGTACCCATTTCTTGGGTTCACAGCTCTTGAGTTCCCATACTGGTTAGGATTGTAATTGAAATTCTCATTGTTGACGTCGTAATAGTATTTGCCATTCTCCAAGTACCTCGTGTCGCTCATGCCTTGCCTGTACCGGTTGGCAACGCTGTAGTAGTTGTTCTCGTTGGCCGTGGGGGTGGTGCTGGTGCTGTACTCTTTCTCCGTTAGCGTTGTGAAGCCATTTTGGTTGGCTCTGTTGCTGTTGATCTTGTTGTTGTAATAGTTGTTGTTTTTCTCGTTGTTGTAGTACTGGTTGGCACCGCTGTAGTAGTTGTTCTTGTTGTCGTTGGAGTTGAGGTACTTGTTCAAGGATTCCTCGTCATCAAACTCGTTTTTGTATGGGACATTGGTGGGGTTACTGGTAAAATGGGTTTTGTAGGGGACATTGGTGGGGGTGGTGGTGTAGGGTGCGGCATTGACATTGGTTAGGGTGGTGGTGGTGGGAGAGGGCTCCGTAGATTCGTGGCCGTAGAGGCCGTAGCCACCTTGGGCGTCTGGAATGAAGGTTGGCTGATCTTGCTCTTCTTGTTCGCTCGAAGTAGTTTCTTCTTTTTTGGGGAGTGCTGTTTTTTCCTTTGCAGGGATGTTGACATTTGTGACTTTGCTGAAGAACTGGCTTTCTCTAGCATAAATCTGCATAGAGAAGGAGAGAGTCATGAGGAAGAGAAAAGAGATGATCAGTTTTGCAGAGGGAGCTGCCATGGCAGGCAAGAGAGAAAAAAAAAATTCAAGTGTTGTATGAACTGATCAAGTAGTGTATAGTGGTAAGAGCTTGTCATGGTCCAATATATAGAGACTTTTCTCTCTCTCCCTCCAATATTTTCCACTCATTTGGTGCAAATGGACGGAGGAATTGTGATCATTGTGGTCCCTTGAACGGGTGAACTTTAGCACCCAGCTCTTTCCTACCAATTGACTATGTCTCATCAGAAAAATTACAAAAAACAGAAAAATACTATTACAACTTGTTTTGGCATAACATTATGAAAAAAACAGAATTATGTGCTGTTTTTACTCAGAATGTCCAATGAATACTGTTAACTATTTATTCGGCTTCTTGGTATCATGTGTATATTTCGTATCTTGTAAGCAAATCAACCTTAAATGAGTTATAGCCAAACTCATTACTATTGATCACTTTTATCATTTTTTTTAATTATTAATATTTTTCTATATATTATTAATATTAATTTAGATAGTATATCATATAATTTAAAATTGGAAAATAAAATTCACCCAGCTTTGAAAACCAACAATGCGTGGATTGTGGAGTGGGTGGGACATGCATATTCTGATATTATTACACACAGCATGTGCCCCCTGTTTGCTAGCTTTGCCTGAGGACACACCTAATCTTTTCGAACGCTGGTACCCTGGGTCCCCCCCACCTCTCAGAAAACGCATGAATTCTTCCATGGGACCCAGACAACACGCCTACCCAATTTCTTCACGCGTGCGGCACGTGCAGAGTTGATAAAGTTTTTTTTTTTATTAATGGTTATGGACAATGACGACAAAACAATCATATTCTTTATTTTAAATTTAGATTTCTCAAATTAAATATATGTCGATGTAGCGTAACTTGGTAAGTAAGTCAATCATTTAAAGGAATTAATAAAATATCTAAAATAAAATATAATGGTTTTACATTAAAAAGAGTTGTTGAAGACATTGAACCACTCATAAACTCATAAATAGGCGGGAAGGGAATTGAAGCTAAAATGTCAATTAATCTTTAATTTAATTAGAGAAATTAAAGAAAAAGGGAAATGATATTTGAAGTCACAAAGTATACAAATATCGCACATTCTTTTTTAAAAAATAAATAAATATGAGATACATGTTAAAAATAATTAATTTTTTAATAACAGATCCTATATTTTTTTTAAAAGAATTGCATAATACATACACAATCCATAACTATATTTAGTATTATTCTGAAACGACACTCCATCCATTGGCGCAAGATCGATTTGGTAAAATGGTATTCAAATATCTTCATGATCTCAATCTAGCTAGCACAAGAAGCGAAGTCAGTCAAAAGCCGAGGATTTCTGAAGAGTCACTTTAAAACTGCACATATATATGAGCTTAAAGCTAATTAGCCTAATCTTTAAAGCTGCCCATTTTACAACTCAAAGTAGTACATGCATGCAATTGCTAATTAAGCATGAGGAAAGATACTAAGAACTCGTTTGGATTCAGAAAATGTTTCATATCATATTATTTCATTTCATCATTATAAATTTTTTTAAATTATCACATAAAATATAATAAAAATTTTAATTTTTTAAATCTTAATTCAATTTTTTCAAATCTTAAAACAATAATAATATTAAAAAATAATATATTATTCAACTTTCATATGAAACCTTATCATCTCATCTATGAATTCATTTGTGTCCTAATTACTCATTTAACATCAAACACATACGTCTTTTTGTATGTTTGTTTAATGGATACAACCCATGGTTTTCCCATGCACATGTGCTATTTAAGGTCTAATAAATGAATAACTAGTACTGGTTGCTAGATCTTTAAGTGCAGTAGTACTTGATATCTTAAGCATCAATGCAGCAACTGTATACAGCATACATGAATTAGCAAAATTTTGCAGGTGTGTGTACATAGAAGATGGAGCCAGCCAGCCGGGCTTCTGTTGGATGGGTTGGTTTTGTGACCAGCTTTTGGTTATTTGGATGACCTAGCTGTCATCCAACTACTGGCCTGGGGGGTCATCTTAGTAATGTATAGAGTCAAACAAATTAACTTTTCACTGTCTGGTTTTTCATGGTATTTGAATTAATATAATTTAAATAATTAAATAAGTTGATCGGTGAACTTAAAGAAAGTTATTATAAGAAGAAAAAATAGTAAGAAATTAGATGGGATTCCAAGAAGCTCGACTGGAGTCCCCCACATACGCCCATATATTATTCTTCATGATTACAGAGCATGATTGCTGAACCATTTAAAGGCTGAGATGTTGCAAAAAGAATCCTCCATGCCTCGCACTGCATGCATGTCCCAACTGTCCTCCCACCTAAAACTTACCTACAAATTGCCAAATGAAGGAAAATAGGTACATCAAACTCGATTATCCCAGAGTCCTAAATCCTAAAGCATAAGCCCATTATTTGACTACCGATTCCAGACAGTGCCGGCTATGAAAATTCAAGACCTCTTATATATACAAGAGGCCAGTCTTGAATTTTAATGGGAGTGTCTCCCGGCTGCCAGAAAAACATACATGAATTCTGCTAAAATTGTCATTATTTTAGTAGGGAGGGACCAGCATCCATTGTATGCGGAAAATATTTCGATCATTTGGAAGTACTTAATACATTAGCTCTGTGCATGAGTTCATTAGTTAAATATATATAAATATATATAATATATAAAGGCATGTGACAAATGCTTTATTGTCAACGTTTTTGATTTACCAATCAACCTAAAACTTTCTTGCTTTTTCTTTATCCTTTTTTTTTTGAAGTCTTTATTCCAGCTGGGGGTTAAGACAGACTTTCGCGTGATTAGCGGAAGGGGAATTTCCAACCTTTCATGGTTTGTTTTGGGCAATGAGTTGTTGTGTCCTATAACCGAAGGGAAAGGAAAAGAAATAAAGAAGACAAAGTTAATGTACGTTGTTTCATATATAGCATCCAAAGTCTTTGCTCGTTAACTCCATGTTTGCCGCGGTGGAGATATATAAATCGACGTACGTACCATGCCAGTCTTCTTTTTCTTTGATTGCCCTTTCGGTTCCTTTTCAATTTGTCACGTATTCGTGATCTTGGGGTCCTCTAGATCTAGGGATCGACCAATCAAGTATATATATATATACACATATATTTATATATAAAAAACAAAGCAGTTTTTTTCTTTTGATTTTAATTTTATTTTGTTCAGTTAAAACTTTAGGAAAATCATCAAGTGGAAGAAGAATTGTTAATAACATCTTATATATATATATATATATATATAAATAATATATTTGTTATCTTTGTTGAACATGGGAAAAAAAGAGGAGTATTATCTCATTAGAATGGCAACAGACACGTGTACAAACAAATTGACATTACTAGACAAAGTTGTATCCAGGGGCCTTAGCTCTTTCCACTATTGCAATTGCCACATGATGCGTTACCCTTCTTCAGAGGTACAGACCGGCCTCCCCATTCTCGCAGCGTATCACACCACCAGTATCAGTCCCATATTCGAATTCAACAGGAGAGCTAGAGGTGGTAAACAAAATTAGGAGGACTTATTTGGGAATCTAGAAGCAATCCCTAAGTCCTAGTTATTGCGTATAATTGAAAAAAAGTATATTCATTGTATATCCTTATATTACACACTACACATGAGTTTTATGTGTTTTATTTTTTTTCTTTAGCAAGTATATGATTTAGGGATAATATGTAGAAGAACTCAATTAGTTTAATAAGAATAAAATAAAAAGATATATAAAAAATAAAAACAAGTATGTATGGTACCTTGGATGATAAGTAGTAAATTTTTTTATTTTTTATTTTTTTATGAGTAAATTGTTAATAGAGTAATGTTAGGTATAAATTCTAAATAGAGAAATTCTACCTAAGCCATTTATAAAAAAATAGATTTCACTAAAAAATAATAATTTTTTTATATTTTTTAATATGATGTCATTTTTTTATAAAAAGTTACATAAAATTTATCTATTTAAAATTTATAAAGATATTATTCTCGTTAAGAAGATTTGCGTTTACAAGTACAGATGTTACAACCTTGCTTCAAGTTTTTTAGGAGAAATATTATTGGGGTCAGCCCCTGTTTGGGATCAGCCCGGTGCACGCCATACGTGGCAGTGTTTAATGACGAAAATATCCTTAACTTTTCACTTCCCTCTCTTTCGATTTTCACTTTTGCCTTTCAGATGCAGGGCTCCTCTCTCCAGATCGTATCCCCCCTCTCCCCTCTATCCTCTCTCCAGATGCAACGGTTGCCGCGTATAGCGAGACATGCGTCCTGAGATCGTGCCTTCAGTGGATCAACTCTCCCACTGCCCAAAGCAACGCCGTTCTTTTGCTCGCCAAGTTCTTCGGCCGCAGCGACCTTCTTTCCTTCATCTCCGCCGTCCACGAATCCCAAAGACCCGGTCGGTTTTCCGATTTCTGATTCCATTTTCTATTTCTTTTCGCAGTTTATTTTCCTTCCTGCGAAAAGAAATTTGTTTGTGATGGTAATCGTAGTTGATTTTCCCTTTGCTTTTGTTTTTTTTTTCCTTCCATCTTCAGCTTTGTTCCAGTCCTTGTTGTATGAAGCATGTGGCCGCACCGTGAATCCGGTGGATGGTGCTGTGGGACTTTTATCGCGTGGCATGTGGCACTTATGTCATTTGGCGGTGGAGACGGCCCTTGCCGGCGGTGATCTCACGCCTATAGCGGATATTGTAACCGCTGGAATTTCCCCGGACGCATTCGGCATGGACGAATCTGCGGTTGAAACTCTTTACAGTCCATCCGCGCCGTCCATGAAAGAAAATCAACCGGCTGATCCTCTTACTCTCTCACTGGCACCTAAGCTCTGCAACGATATGAGTGCTGCCCTCAAACGGTCGGCCCCATGGAGAGTCAAGTGCTCTATGGATTTGACAACGTCGTTCAAATATTTCCAGTGAGTGGCGGCTCTGTGCAGATGAAGTACCGTCACTCGGTGTCGCTGGGTAGAGAGACGGCGTCGTCGGTGGCGTTGGGTGGAGGAACGTGACGCGGGGGCGAGGGAGGAGGGTTTCGCGGGAGGAATTCGAAATGCAGTGAATCAACCGAATTCTTCATTTTGTAAAAACGCACGTTTTGAGTAATTTACAAAAAAAAAAAAAAAAAAAAATGCCACGTATTGTGTGTAAAGTGTGTGAATGCTACAGTTGTGGATGCGTAGAATTACTCTTTTTAGGAATCTGTGTCAGCAAAAGGATTCCAAAGCAGAAGATCATACGTCAAAAAATTTGGAACAAAAGTAGGAGTCGACGGGTGAACGTCACTTCCAACGCGTTGCCTTGCTGGCCTTTTCTTGACGTACTCTCCCGTTTGTTGCTTAAGTTTCATGCGCTCATTGCAAGAATCAGGGGCTGTTGGAATGGGCACTTGGACCTCCACGTGGTCCGAGGGAGCCCAAATCTGGAGAGCCTATTAAGGAAAAGAGTGGAAGCCCAAATCAAAGGTGAAGAGTGCAGAGAATAGGAGGATAGTCCCAGTTGAAGTAGCAAGGGATTTGGATGGAGATAAAGAACTGGGAGTAGAGAGAGTTTGTTCATTGTTGTGGGGCTTGTTAGGATATGGATCAAGGCTTGAAGTCTTTGCTCAAAGTGTTGGTGTCTTCGTCCATTGATATTGATGATTTTACTGTTTTTCATTTCATAAGTATGGTCAGTTTTGCTTAACCAAAGCTAAAGCACAACACTAACTTTTCTACTAATTCAACAAATGTTCTGGTAGAAAATGAAACAGAGCATTCCGTTAAGCAGGTTAAAACCATGTCAGGTCTTAATCACTGCCCTTAAAAACAGTAACAAGTTAAATTCATATGAGGAAATCCAATGTTTCTGCCATTTTTTCACATACTGTATTCATGCTATTCATTTCCCTGAAACATGGTTACCTTCTAGGTTATGGTTACTATTGAGAATAAAATACTCCGAATAAGATGAGTTGAAGAAAAGCACAAAATAAGATGAAGAGAATAAGTTTAACAATAAACAAACAACCAGGCCTTACTGTTTGTGGAGGTGTCTTGAGAGATGATGGTGGAGGTTTTGTTTTCGGTTTTTCTCTTCATTTAGGAGAGGAATCGAATATGTTTTCTGAATTAATGGTATTGAAGCAAGCTTGGCAATGTTTGCTATATTGTATACAACCTAGGTTTAATGATGTTATACTTGGATTTGACTCTGCAGAGTTTTTACATTGGTTCAATCAAGTCTCCTCTCCACTTTGGAAGTTTTTAGAGATTTGGGATGATATAATTACTTTTGGTCAATCTTTATCATTCTCATTGCAGCACATATATAGGGAAGGTAACTCAGTTGCGGATCAGCTAGCAAAAGCCAGTGCTAAAGGTTTGTTTGAAACTTTTTTCTTGTCTTCTTTTTTGCCTAGCTTAGCATGGGACAAATTAAAATTGGATTTAATTGATTTGAAAAAGTTTAGACATAGATTGTAGTTGTTACTATTTTTTTTTCATGTGCTTTACTTTTTGATGGTGGTTAATTCAGTTTACTTTTTACTGTCTTGTATTATAGCTGTTAATATAGTTTTCTCATGCGACTGTTAGGTACATTGGATATTTTAGATTACGTTTTAATGCTGTATAGACAGATAATATAGTTTTAGTTTGTATAGGACTTGGTTTGGGATTTTTGTAATCCCCAAGTTCTTTCTTTGTACATGGTATTCTTCTGCCGAAAGTATTGGCTATTAATAAAATTGGGGATATCACCCATCTTCCTAAAAAAACAAACAAACAAACCAGCTCTCACGTGATGCAGTAATTCCAAACTTGAGGCATGCCTAATACATGCAAAAGTCATGGAGTGAAAGCCAGCAGAAGAAGATCAAACAGCACAGTAAAGGGTTAACCATATATGATATTTTTAAAGTTTTTGACTACTCATCTTGCAAGTTAGATTTGAAATCTAGTGGAAAATGTCCTTCACGAGTTCTCTCCATGAGCTCATGGTGTGAAAACCCATGGCATGAGAGAAAATACAGGACAAACTTTGCAATCGTATGGCTTTGGCCTCGGTATCACAGAGCTGTTCCACCTAGCATTGATTTAGATGAGAGTATGAGACCCTCCTATTAAAAGTCAAATGGTTTGTACCTTCTGGGTATAGACAATAGTTTTTCTCGATCCTTCGCATCAAGGACAATAAAATTTTAGTAGATTAAGATGGAAAAGCAAGCATTGAAATAGCATGACATAAAAGCACATGTATGGGAAAACATTATGACATTTCCTTTTGTGGACTCAAGGTAGGCATTTCGCCAAATATATAAGTATCCAGCATTCCAAACGCCTTTCGATAATGATGACCAAGCTGTGCACGGTTGTTGATGAACTACGAGACTCATAAAAATTTAATTCAGACCAAGATGTGCAAAGTTACATGCAAATATAAGAAATGTCTCAGGTCATTGGGAATGTTGAGTAATGCTACATACAATCACTTTTGCGTACTCTCTGCGCACTCCACTGATATGATTGGTTGCATCAATTTTTTTTAATACACAACCAATTACATAAGTCGAGTGCGCAAAAAAGTACAGAAAATTGAATGCACATAGAATTTTTGTTCTGAAAAACTCAAATTTATCATATAACTAACATCATTTTTAGCGGAATATACCTTGTAATTTGAAGAGCCTGCACAAGCTGCTGAATTCAAATCCATGCTCTGTAACAAAGTCAGTCATCTGATGCAAAGCACAGAAGCAGATGAAATTACGAGACAAAAACACTCAGAAAAAACAAGAAAATGAGATTTAACAAATCTTCGCAGACAGTGTATGCTTTGCTTCTTCAATGGGACAATCAAAGCTAGTTAATATGTATGATACTTGTTTGGGGCATTTCATCTAAGGACTTGATATTTCAGCAGGACCATTGATAAAAATAATACCATATGCAGGTTTTGATATCCTTGTCACTGATGCTGCATTGAGTTAGTTGGTTCTTTAAAAGATTTCTCTACTTCTGTTTTTGCTTGAATCTGTCTTCGTTCTTTAGCAAACAGAAAATCAATGCAATACAATCAATCAATAAGGAAATTCTCAATCTTTCAATCATCATGCCGAATCATCGATTGCAAACACATGGCACACACTCAGCTCATGATAAAAATGACAGCCAAAATGACATGATCGCAAGTTGCCTCCTATTTCTAATTTGTACGATATTTCTTTTGCTGCATGGTCCTGAAGCCAGTTAATGTAGTAGAATTTCTTTTTAACAAAGGCTATTAAGAAACAACATTAACAATTCGTTAGTTGCTTCAAAGAGCTCCATGTCTTCAAGAAATTCTCTTTTATTACCAATAAAGCAGGCTGCCTGATTCAGACGATTTACAAGAACCAGTCATATCTACTAAGGGCCTCCAATCAAGACAAATAATCCATCTTCCAGAAACGCTACTAGTGTTGTACCATTTTCAAGTAAACACAGTTCTTCATTACAACCAAAACGAGAGCATACATGGAAGAAAAGCATCAGCATAGCCATTCTAAGAAGAATCCGTTGGTGTCTATAACTCACTCACTCACGCAAACAAGAGAAATAAACAAATGGAACAAGTTGGAGTACGTACTGACATTTTGAGCTTGCGAGGTCATATTTCCAGACCCTCCTCAGCATCATATGCATTAGACTCTTAAGTTTTGAATATCAAAGTTGTTCTAATTTCTTGACACAGCCCAAAGAACGCCGAACTCGATTGAGCACTCCCATATGAACTTCTATAACCAATTGGATTCTTACATATGCACCCAACTGACTCTGCTGCAGAGAACGAATCCTTTTATTATTATTATTATTATTAGTATTGAAGAATCGATTCTATTTTATTCGATTTCGATTGCCATAGTTTTTCTTTTGAAAAAAAAAAGACTGAGATGAATACAAGGGCTTCAGTGTGAAACAAATTAATGCAATGTAAGCATAAAAAATAAAATAAAAAATGATTTTTTTAGGACGATACAATGAAGTTATATTGATACCTAATCGAGAGCTGTTGAGCTTGAGTTGGAACAATTCGCACATTAAGTGGCGGCTGTGTGAAGCTGAGCATTTGGTATGGACCGGAAACCAGAGACAGAAATGGAAGTAGATGATCCACCATTTTTCTTTTCTTTTCTTTTTTCGCTTTACTAAGCTTTGAGAAGTGAGAACTGAGGAAATAGCTCTCTCTACTCGCGGAAAATGCCGTTATTGCCTTAATGGACACTCGACGGCGTCGTATTGATGACGCGATACATGCACTCGTTCTGCATAAATTCCGACGGGGCGACGGCTAGGGCAGCGTTGGTCTTTTCTTGTCCTTCTTTTTTAAATATATAGTTTCCAAATCTATAAAAGCTTTAAAAGTGATTTTATTTTTTTCCAAATAAATTACTGAGATTGAGGGATAATCGTCACTAATAAAAAAATATGTGCTAATCAGTATAATTACCACGTGGAACTTGAAAATGAAGAATAATTGCGTTAGTTGGACATTGCAATGGAGCAACCAACAATGATGGATGAGGCGGCATTCGTTGATTCGACCAAATCATCCTCAACGATGGGTCTGTGTGGAATGGTACTTTTATTGAGCAAGAAAGATCGGCCAGGTTTGGTCATAGAGATTATTTTATTTTTATAAAATTACTATATTTTTTTTTTAAATTTGTATATAAAATATAATATATAATTTAATTTTTTTAAAATTTTAAAATAATAATATTTTATTTAATTTTTAACTTTTATTCTATTTATTTCATCTCATCTCATCTCATTTCATCTATAACCAAACGGGTTATTCAACGTTTTGCCTCATCATGAAGAACGTCATGTAGTTTACTCAAAGCGCCAGGTCGTTTAAGCGGGATCCATGCCCTAGTTACCGTAACCGGCTTTTCTTAAGATTCAAACTACGAACTAAGTTTGAAGTGTCCCACGTGCTTTGCTTTGCCATTCGCGACCGGATTCTGGATAGTTCTACACCCTTCTCGTAATCCTATACTCCTTCCAGACAAATCCTTCTCTCTCTCTCTCTCTCTTCCTTTCTCTTCTCCCTCAAATTCGACGTCACCCTTCAGCCTGAGCCGCAACAACGAAGACAACGTTAACACCAGCAGACCCATTACCAAAGATCGAGTTTTTTCTTTTTCTATTTTATAGACTACCAAGTCACCTCAAAGTTCCAGTGTTTAGCTGAATAGGAAGAACAAGGATATGGGTGTGGATTATTACAAGGTATTGCAGGTAGACAAGAGCGCCAAGGATGATGATTTGAAGAAAGCTTACAGGAAGCTTGCCATGAAATGGCACCCTGATAAGAACCCAAACAATAAGAAAGAAGCAGAGTCCAAATTCAAACAGATCTCTGAGGCGTATGAGGTATTATGTTTATCTTGTTATTCGCTTTCTCCTTCATTTACTCCCTCTCAGCATGTATTCTCTTTCATGCTCTGGTAGAATGTTACTCATGATCAAATCATCATTGTCTTCAATTAATATATCACCGTTTGTCCCGAATCCTAAGCTGATGGGCAGTGGAAAATTAATCGTATAGACTTTATCTAACGCTCTTTCTACATATGTAAACCCTCGATACCTAGCATAGATGAACTTTTTTTCTGTGCTATTTTTTTGGTGTACCTGAAATCCAAATCACACTTGATCTATATGTGTATTCTACATGTTATAAAGGCTTTACAAGATTACCAAGTCTTTATTCCACCCTTTTTGGTAAAACACCGATTTTTAATCACTCTTTCTGTTTTGGTTTGAGGTAGGTTCTAAGTGATCCCCAAAAGAGAGCAATCTATGATCAGTATGGCGAAGAAGGGCTTAAAGGTCAAGTGCCACCACCTGATGCTGGGGGGCCTGCTGGCGCTTCCTTCTTCCAAACTGGGGATGGCCCAACAACATTCAGATTCAACCCTAGAAATGCGAATGACATTTTTGCCGAATTTTTTGGCTTTTCAAGCCCTTTCGGAGGGATGGGAGGCAGTGGCATGAGGAGTAGTTCAAGGTCCTTCGGCGGGATGTATGGGGATGACATCTTTAGCTCATTTGGGGAGGGCAGACCGATGAGTCAGGGTCCGCGAAAGGCTGCTCCTATTGAAAATACGCTGCTCTGTAGCCTCGAGGAACTATATAAGGGGACTATCAAAAAGATGAAGATCTCAAGGGAAATTGCGGATGCAAGTGGGTGAGTATTTCTCACTTGGTTAATTTATTCAGTTGTGCATTCTATTTGTAGAGTTGCCATATATGATTTTATGCTTCTGTTTTTTTTCTCTCTCTCTTTCGTTTATCAAATTTCTTTAGACTGCTTTCTAAGTTTGTTAAGTTGATTCTACTTTGTTGAAGTGTGCCGAGTTCCAAGTATAGGAATGGAATGTCTTGAAAACATAAGTAATGCTTTTTCTAACACCGTGGTTCGAAGGAACGTGTTCTAATCCACAGCAGAAAATGAAATATCGTGTTATAGTTTGTGGGTATGTTTCTCTTGTTGAAAAAAGTTCTGGGTCCTCACATACCAATGTGAACTTGTGCTCATATACATAAACACGAAAAACATGCATAGGTTCAGCAGAATGAATTGACTCAATGTCTCTACCATTGGCGGTGCGTATCTTGCTCTGAATTGACTGTATGGGATGAATTGGTCATTTGGTGGTGGCATGTCAGTTTTATGACTGCATTTTGAATAGGACAGAGACTTAGGGATAGTGTCTATGGTGATGGCTGCAGTGGCGGTGGCATGGGGGTGGTTGTCACTGCACTCCATCCCACTGTTGTTGCTGACACTCAATTGTTATTGCTGCTGGCCGCAATTTCTAGGGTAGTCAATGCTATCCCAACAAGCATTACTTATTGGAGATGTTCCTTTGCTCATGATGAAGCTATAGGCCGTGATATGGCTACCATTGGTTGCAGATAGGTTGTCCAAATTTGTTCCATTTTTAGATGTTCCTGGGCTGTTTAAATAATTATTTAAAGTTTTTAATAAAAAAAATGGTTATTTGGTGAGCATTGGGAATATTTGTTCTCTCAATGCACCATCTCTGATGCAGTTGTAGCAGGCATATGGCTTTTATCTCATGTCATGCCCTGTTTCTAGAAATGGAACCATCTTTAATCTAGTTTTGATTAAGTAACTGTAAATCTTGTTTTACAGGAAGACCTTGCCGGTGGAGGAAATTCTAACCATCGAAATTAAGCCTGGGTGGAAGAAGGGAACAAAAATCACCTTCCCAGAGAAAGGGAACGAGCATCCAAATGTCATACCTGCAGATCTTGTATTCATAGTTGATGAGAAACCGCACGGCACATTTACAAGGGATGGTAATGACCTGGTCATCACACTGAAGATCACGCTTGCAGAAGCTTTAACAGGTTACACAGTCCATCTCACAACACTTGATGGAAGGAGTTTGACCATTCCCATCAACAATGTAATTCATCCAAACTATGAAGAGGTTGTGCCAAAAGAAGGTATGCCAACACCAAAAGATCCCTCAAAGAGGGGTAACCTAAGAATCAAGTTCAACATCAAATTCCCAACAAGGTTGACCGCTGAGCAGAAGTCTGGAATCAAGAAACTTTTGGCACCTTAAATGAGATTGTGAATTAAGACCCTTGAGTGCTGTGATTTTCATTGGTATTACCAGTTTATGTTGGGATGTTATATACATTTGTTGCCCGATATAAGTTCTAGCAAATTTAGACCGGCCAAGAAAAGAAAGCACCAAATAAAATCTAGTTTTATCAGCTGCTCTATGCGGTGATTGTAGCGTCATTGTTGCTAAAACACAATCGATGACTGCAAGTAAATGTACTTTTATGGAACTGTTCATATTAACATGTTGGCTATCTAAGTCGAATTTGATTCTATTCGAATACAGAGCTATCAATACATTCTATGATATTTCAATATGACAATAATCTCGTAATCATATATTTATATATTTATAAACGAACACAGGCATAGAAAAGCATTGTTGCCAATATGCTTACAATACAGATCCTAATTTCCATCAACGAATTTATGTGACTCATCCTTTCATGTGTTCTGAATTCCTCTTTTTAAAGATCATTACTCTCTCTCCCCCCCAATTAAATAAGATGAAGTAATAAGTGGGAGAAAAAAGAGGGGCAGTTCTGTCCTTTCTTCCCCCATCCACGAGTTCTGTTGCGAATGAAGCTGCACCATCAAAAATTTTATGCAGCCTGTGTCCATTTGCTGCTAATACGTTAGCAATCTTAGGGAACTTTTATCACTTGAAAATCACAACTTAATCACTATAGTCCTCTGAAACCGCGGATTCTGTGCCTTCATCATTTCCAATCCCTTTCGCCATTCCATCTGAACCCTCACTTACATCTACATCTGCCTCTGAATCTTCATCTCCCCCCTCTTCAACGCCATTATCGTCTTCAGAAACATCCACATCGTCATCACTCGCTTCCATTAGATCCCCAGTCCACCCATTTGAAGCACTAGCAAACCCTATCTCCCAATTTCCTTGATCGTATTCCACTGCCTGCGCATTATCATCAGATTCCATTGCTTCTGCATTATTAATATTATCGCCACCCTCCAAATGGAGCAAACTAATTCTTTCATCATCCCATTCCTCCCCCATGTTTCTTGGTGATTCACCAATGCTCTTGGGGCTACGTGTGTCAGCCCTATGGCTCGGTGACCTCTCATCCACAGCTCTCTTCTCTACTCTCCTCCTCCTAACTGTTCGGCGACCCCGTGCACTCCCTTGTCCATATGTTCTCTGTCCTTGCTGTCTTAGTCCGTGAATTAAATTTTCATTGCTCCTAACGTTTCGCCTGCTAACATCAGAGTTGGAAACACTAGTTTTTTTCTGCAACCTTCTACCACGTCCTTGGTCACGTGCCCCTCGGCCACGCTTGTAGCTGTTTCGGGTGTTTTTCAGCTTAGCACTGTTCTTTTCTGTCACGTCTTCAACATGGTTTAGTTCTGTCAGTTCAACCTCCTTTACATTATTGACTGGGCCATATCTTGAAGGAAGCTTCTGTGGATAAGAAAATAGGAGTTAGGTAATAATTTCTTTTACAAGATGGTAAAAGATTCTAGCCCGAAATGACATCAATTTACACATATACAATTTCTACCCTGTGAAATATCAGAAACAGTAGATGTGTTAGCTAACCAATGGGTTATCACAAATGAGAGGCCAACAGAAACTACATAAAGATGCAGGATGCTACGACACCATGCAAAAGGAAAATTTTCCCTTATAGAACCACACCCTAAAAAAATGAAAGGAAAAGAAAAGAAAGCATAGAACTCACTATGAATTCTCTTATCTCCTTGTCCTCACAAGGGTCAGGTTTGGCCTGCTTTGTGTATATAATCGATGCATCCAGCTCAAAAAGTCTCAGAGCCACAGCTGCAGTGGTTTGTGGTACCCATGGAAGTAGAGGAACTGATTTAGGATCAGCAAAATCATGTAAAGCACTTCCTGACTGAGTACAGAACCCCAATAGCGCCTCTGTTGTTGCAAACTTCGATGAAAGAAAGTCTTGCTTCAGCACCCTCTCAAACAGAGTCAATATCTGCAACAAAGCTCTACTCGTTGAGCAAATTATCTTAATGAAAAACAAAAAGGACTGAACTACATACGTTAATCAATAAAAAGTAACAGAAGCAATATGAAGTTGCATATGATATCACTTGTGGTACGAGCAAAGTGAAGATATATAATAGTCCATTAAGGAAAAGAAAATAAAAAATAAATGACATCCAGGTAATGGTCCAAATGCACATACAATTTACCTCCATATAGATGCATAAAAACATAATATAAAGAATGTCTAGGAATAATTTCTCCATTAAAAGAGCAAAAATGATACATGATAATTCTCTAGCCTAGATGCAAAATCAAGCAATAATATGATTTTTTAAAATCTATTTTGCTTCTCTCTAACACTGAATTTCAGAGTGATAATGGTTTTATGTTTTCATATAAATTTTCCAGCAATTGTACTTATATATATATAATTAAAAAAAAAAATTGCTGCGTTTTCATATAAATTTTCCAGCAATTTTACTTATAAAAAAATATTCCAGCAATTCATTCCTGAACAAAATGGCCATTTCAAGCATCTGAGCTGCTTCCATTTCTTGATTACATGGCCATGTCTTACCATGTGTATTTTTGCACTCATAATCCTATGAAACAGATATATCTTAATGCTTGCTTATGATGAGTATAGGGTGCTAGCATGCTTCCTTGTTAAGACAAAAGGCTGGACCTGTGTCTTCACATCCATAATTATAGATCATGCACAAGACATCTCAACTTGCAAAAATGAACTTCAATAGTGAGCACATCAAGTTCAGTAGACAACTCAAATCCCAAGTTCAGTAGGCAAGTCAAATCCTTTTATAAATGCGCTTCCACTAGCATAAACAAAAAAAAAAACAAAAAATGCATTACAATCAGATCAATGGAAATTACAATTTAAATCAACCAAGGACTCCCTAGTCCCTGGTGAAAGAATTTCGCTAATGTCCAAACAAGTGCCTCTAATCATCACCATTCTACGGTGAGAGTACAAGAGAAGTTGAATGCAAAGCAGATGTAGCAGATATAGCAGATTAAGTTACATAAAATTCCATCAAAGGTATTAAGTAACACAAAACCTGTAGAAGTTCCTCTACAGTCGATGATGCATTCAATCTCACACCCCAAGATTTTCGAAGGTCTTCCATCCAATATGATTGAAGAGCTTCTGGAGGGACAGATACCTGTCAATGAAAAATCGATGTAAATGCTTTCTACAGATAGATAGCTATACAACATACACTATCAACTGGTCTAAGGGCAATCCCCATAAATGACATAAGATGCCAGGAGTAATCAATATTTAACTACCATATTAGGAACTAATGGCTAAACTATTTCTACACAAGTTTCTTCAAGGTCAGTGTCGTCTAACCTCAATGCAAGCTAACAGAGCCTTGAGCAATCTGGTTCCAAGGGGAAGAGAAGATTCTAATATACGGAAATCCCCAGTATCTAACTTCCTTTTCCCTTCACATTGAATTGCATGCTCCGAAACTCTAAAACCATTAGTACTGGTACTGAAATTTCGGTGGCAAGAAAGGCAGTGGAACTCTTCAGAGTAATAAGTATTAAGACAGAAATCACAAACGCCCAACAGCTGTACACACCTCTTTTTTCCATACTTCATTGCACATAAGGTTAATGAATTAAAGCACTCTTTCCACATCCACTTCTGAAAATCTTGATACCTATTCAGAGCAGCTCTCTTCTCAGCTTCATTTCTCCCAAGCTCAATCTTGAAAGAAGACGAGGTCTCCAATATATCCAAATTTATACCACAAACAGTACTGCTAGGACTGTCAAACGCAACTGGGCAATCTGGACTAGAATTCATTTCATCAGTTTCATTTTTCATATTGATTCCACTCTTGGCCACAACATTAGCACACTGCATATTCCTTCTAAGATTTTCTTTGAAGGAGGTCTCAATCTTTTGCAGCATTAAGCGCAAATGGGATTCCCTTATCCCACGTGCATCCAATGACATCAAAATAGCATCAAAGGCCTACACAGAAAACAGATTATTGCAGTTAAGTGATGCAAAGTATTGTCACAATAATAACAAGTTTATCAAGATTATAATGCTAAAAGTTCTACTGTTCAAACATTATTTAATCCCCTTTTAGTTCGGAGGGCTGGCTCATAATAGCTCCCCTGTCCAGCTTTCTATAATTTTTTAATTCCTGTTCTTTTTCTTCCTCCCTCTAGAAGCATAATCTCTCCGGTATACTTTTGGAGTTGGGTTATACCCCTTTGCACTTTTTAACACGATTACTTACTAACAAAAAAATCAAAAATTATTGAAACAATAAGTCAATTTCTAACTCTCATTATTCACAAGTAAGAAAACAAAAACCCAAGACAATAGAAATTTAAGTAAAGAAGGCATGCCAGCGATATATTTAGATGCAAGGCACAAAGTCCCAGGAACCTTCCACAGTCTCATAAGTATATTGTCAAATGGCCAATCCTAGGCTATGTTTAGTTAATTAGCTTTTAAAAGTTAGGAAAAAAAAATCAATTTAAATCCAAACCATCTTTCAATCTCCAAAAAAAAAAAAAAAAAAAAATCTATTTCAACCTTTTGCCCAATCATTTGCCTAGACTTTCACTGAAATGTAAAAACACAAACCAAAACAAAGACAACCCTAAAAAGGATTATATTCAAATAACTTTTCAACACTAGCTATCATACCCTTAAGTACCCACCTTGTGCCAAGAAGCAAAAACAAGCTTCTACTGTTTTGGATCCACTTTATTTTTGAAAGGCTGAAGGGCTCAATAATACTTATTTTGACTATACAAACACATGGACAAAAGTAATCATCAAGGATATACCAATATTCATCCAGTTCAAAGAAAAGAAAATTCTACCTAATCTAAAATATAAGACTGTCTATTTCATCAGTAAATATTTTTATTTTATTTTATATACAAGTACATCAATAAAGGACTCCATTAGAGGGTGGGAAAAAAAAGATTCAAGCCAAAGTAATGTATGAGCTATCAACACACCATCCATGCCATCAAAACTTCCAGATTGAAAGTTGGCAAAATCCAGCATACACTGATGCAGAGCATGATCAAGAAGTATGCTTGGGCCAAGCTGACATCCCTCAAAATTCTAAAACAGCATAAATGTTATTGATCCCCCCCCCCCCCCCCCCCCCCCCCCCCCCCCAAAAAACAACACACACCAACTGGGCCCAGAAAACAAATCGACTCAAAGGAAAAAAAAAATGATTGGCACATGATCTAAAAATTCATGTCATACAGGAGCAGTGAGAACGATAATAATAACGTTAAGACTTTGTTTACCTCTTCAGAATCAATAAGCCTCCAATTGCCATCATGCAATTCAACAAAGATCCTGCCAGAACCAGGATCACTGCTAGAAGCAGATGCAACAAACTGCCAGTATCGATTCCGTCTACGATCTTGCCCAAGCGGCAAGGACCTGTATACATACATCTCTTCAGCTCTGTGTGCAATATAAGATTTCAATTGTGAGCGTGACCTTTTTGAAGCATATCCAAGTTGCTGAATCAGGAAATTATCCGGACCCATGGAGAAATCTGGAACAACAGTGGTCCTTTCAGCAGGCAAACTGTTGAGGTGATCCTGAATGCTCTGACCTAGTAGGTTTTGGTTTTCAGCTGTGCTGGGGGATGCTTCAATATTTTGCTCATCAACATTAGGCAATGGGCTTTGGTTGCCCCCAACTACAGAACTCATAGGAAGCGTTTCAACTTTGCTCCCCACTATAGGTGACGTAAAATCTGCTTTATTTATAATCTCTTCTTTCAAACGGCTTTTATCTAGCTGTGCTTCTGCCCACATTTGTTTCTTAAGAGCATTTGCTGCTTCCATACGATCCTGTAAAACACTCAATGTCAAATTCAAGACCAGAGAGAGAGAGAGAGAGAGAGAGGAAAAGAGAACACATTTTTCAGATAATAGAAACAGTTCTAGATTACAAAACTGGCAAGACATGTTTACCTCGAGTATACCACGAATAGAGTTCCCCTCATTTGCAACACCAATCAGGGCAACAAGGGCATTAAGGCGCTCCTCTACACTGAGATCAGAGTATTCCCCTTCTGTAAGTCCTTGAATCCATGAGTCGCCTGATTTACTTTCATCAATCTCCATGTTTTCTTGACCAAGATTGTTGGCACTAATATATTCACCAGCAACATATTGTTCACTGGCAGTACTTTGACAGTTTTCATCTTTGGATTCACTCAGGGGGATGGACAAAAAATCCTTCTCAAACTTATTTTGCAGATTCAGTGCAACGTTGTTGCATATGTTTTGGATTCCCAAGCAACCTTTTTCTTCGCTACTGGGAATGGAGGCTTTATTTTCAGTTGACAGGGTAGCAAAATCATCTACATCAGGATCCTCATCAACATCATCACATTCAGAATCTTCATCTCTTTCAACATCCTCAGCATCTTCTCTTTCAACATCTTCAGCATCTTCTTCAGCTAGAAACCCATTTTCAAATATCTGAATTTTCTTTCTTGCAGCTGAAAGAATTGCCTCAGCATCAGCAGGATCCTTTCTGAAAGCAGCACGCACACGATATGTTGAAGGAGCTATTCTTTCAAAAAGCTTAGCATCCCTTGTCAAAGCAACGGAAATCGAAGCCTCCGGTGTCTTGCTTGTTGTCAGGTCCCGAAGTCCAGATTTCTAGTGGCATACAAATATATTAGAAAGAGTCCTAAATTGGGAAAAAAAAAATGAATCCCTCTCTCCACCATACCTAAAACCATGAACATTCATTACCAAAATAAAAAAACCCCAACAAGTGCCAGTAACTGACAATTTTAGTTGATAACAATTTAAACTCACCTGAATCTTGTCTGCAAGTTCTAAAACTGTTAATCCCTCGCTTCCCTCTAGTGAAAGAACATGGAAGGCTGCAAATTTAACAGTTCCAGGAGTCAACCGATGCCTAGATCTTCGCGGAAGCAATAAACCTTTTTCTTGCATTATTGTAAATGCATTTTCAGCTGCTGAACCATTACGAAGAGTAGAAATTATGTCTTCACAGCCTTTACCCTGTGAATACATATAAATCATGTCACTACATTTTTTTAAAGTTTTATTGATAATAACACAAGGACAAATGCAGGTGTTACCAAGGCACACGTGAATATGCATCAGAGAAATTTAATGAGAGATGGAGACTATCCTGCTGAAACTAGAAAGACATAGGTGGGTTACTATCTGGTGGTAAAGTGAAATTTATAAAGAATCCGTTGAGGAATTCCATGGTCCTTCTACTATCTTCCAAACTAAGGTAAGTTCTTTCCCTCCACATGCACCACATCAAACAAATCAGAATCATTTTCTTCAAGATCTCACTATGAAGACTATCAAACTGCCCTTTTCAACACGCTAACAGATCAACCACCTGTCTACATAGAAGCCCAAAAAGACTAATAGCAATTTGCCATAATGAGCTAGCTACCTCACAGTGGAGTAAAAGAAAATCTACAGATTCCTCATTGCCCTTGCACACAAAACATAATTGTATGACTATCACACATCTCTTCTTTAAATTTATGCCAGGCAGGATCTTTCCTTGCCTTGCATAATCTTTCCCAAAATGATCAATGCCACAATGGACATGAGAAAATATGAGACCATGAATGCTAAAAGAGAATATGAGAACCTCATCATTACATGTGCGCATGACCATCTGAGTGCTGAACTAGAAGTTTAAAAACCCAATGCACAAGGACAGGAATGCCAAAAGAAAGAATAGTAAAACCTCATCATTCTCATGTGGGTATGACCACGTGATACTCCTTTTCCTCAATTGTGGCCCAAATCCAGCAGAAAGGGCTAATTGTCGAAATATTTCAGGCCATGTCAGTGTATTTAAGTGCTGCTGCCAGTTGAATATGTCAAAGCCCCATGCATATGCCTAATACAGAAACAACATTAAAAAGGTTCCACAACAATCAGGGAAAAGTAGTATGGAAAAAAAATAAATTAATTCAAGTATGCATAGAGCAGAGGTCTACCCCTTCAACAATCTGTGGATGTCCACCTCCTGGATTAGCAGCACCATTTTGATTCATTCCTAATCCATTAGAAGGCATCCTCGCAACATCTTCAATATCTTTTATTATCAACTTAAGAAGAGCAACATGTATCTCACCCAACAACCTTGAATCCTGAAATCAAAATGGTATGAATACCGTGTCCAGGCAAAAAGTGATTACATGTAGAAAATTTGAAAGCAAAAACCATATATGAATGACTCACATAGTCATGGAAAGCTTGAACAAACTCATCTAGAGTAAACGGCCATAGCTTAAGAACATCAGCAAAAGTAATAAAAAACCTCCAGACCTGAACACAACCAAGATAAACACATCAGATGGATTAATTCATCTGTAAGCGAAAATTCTCTCCCTTTAACACAACAGATGTGTGTGTGTGCGCGTGTGTGTGTGTGTGAGAGAGAGAGAGAGAGAAGTGCATTCATTGGTTATCTGCAGTAATATTAACATAAAAAAGACAAATTTTAATCACAAACCCGCCAATTCACAAAATGACATTCACTTAAAACAATGTAATTATTCCGTTCATTCTTAAAGCTACAAGGTTGCAATATTCAACGTAAACCAAGGGCATCATACATAAGCCTCAATTAGTCTATACCGTGAGCACAAAATACAGCATTACAATACATCTTGCACATCAGTAAAAATGTGTACATATATTATGATATAATTCCTGTTCCAATAGAATCTTTCCTCATCTATGACACAATGAAAATGACCATTAGGACATACCATCAGAAGGTTGCCAATATTCTCCTCCGAATTGATCCAGGGTTGGATCGCAAATGGTTTTTTCAATTTCACTGACTTGGGTGGGAAAGCACTCAGAGAATCTACAACACAGAAAGTGTCAGGGCCACTCAAAAAAAACAACTGAAAGAGTATTCAAAGTGAAAAGAATAAAAGGCAAACAAAATTATGGGAAAAACACACCATCATCAGCGGAACTAATTATATGATGTTGAAGTACATTCTCAAAATTAGAGATTTCAGTTCAATGAAATTCAATTCCATTACTTTCTATATGGCCGTATTTGACACCTCAATCATAATCATCCTGGCTTATTTCTCTTATAGAATGCAGATCAACTTTAAACCACTAGAAAAGGGCACATTATCTAAAACCTCGTCAAAACTCCACAAAAAGACAGGACGACATAGACCTAAGCTCCATTTGCTATGGTCTAGGAAGATTAGACTGAGAACTAACTAATTGAAAGGCAAGATCCTGATGCTCAATAATTCTATTAATTATTGCCAGAACCCTATTCCGCTTATTTTACCAGACTCTGTTTTCAAATAACTTTATAGGAAAAAAATGATGTGCAATGGACTGTGACAAAGTTAAATTTAAGGCGAGATTTCATAATCTGGGAACCAAAATAACATGTATAAGAAGAGCCAGCATTTATCCTTTTCCTCAGCATCCTTAAAGACCAGATGAAGGGTTAGAAAAGGCAGTCATGTAAATGTATGAAGACTGAACCAAAAGTTCTCGATGAAATCCTACCTCTAAATAATTCAAGATTTTGTAAACTGTCATGATCAAGATGGATCATCGAGGATAAACCCTTGCTTGCAGCAGCTAATTCCATCAGTTCCAGCTGTTCATCCTCAATTAGCTCCATAGATTCTCTAGCTATTCTGCGTGCAGTAGCCTTCTCTATGGCAGCTTTGCGTCTCACCGCCTCTTTTTCCTTGCGGAGCTCTTCTTTTTGCCTCCTTTTCTCAGCCTTCAGGATAACAAGGGAAGGGGGAAAAGGGAAATTTAGAAGGGAAAGACGGGGTGCAATTTGGTCATTTATCCCAAAAAGTAAAAAAGGGTTAGCTCCAAATAACTTGCATCACAGAAACTTACTCTTAGATACTCTTTCTGCACAAATTTTTCCCTTCGTTCGATTTCACGTCTTTGCTCACGCTTTGACCTCTCCTCCTCTCGCTGCTTTTCACGCAGCAGCCTCTCTTCTTCCTTTCTTCTTTCACGATCTTGTCTTTCCATTTCTTTTCTGATTCGTTCTTCACTCTGGCAAAACAGGTTCAAATATTAGCTAATAAAGAGGCAAGTACCTTCTGGGAAGGGTACAACAAGTTCACTTCAGAGAACACTGAATCATGAATGATATGCCCAAACCTTTCGCCTCAGAATATCTTGTTTCTCGAGTTCTTTCCTTATTCGAATCTCATGGGCTTCAACTTCTCTTGCAACACTAGCTTCTTCACTCTACATGAGGCAACAAAAAGTATAAAATAACCCTTGGCAAAAAAAAAAACCACCAGCTAAATTGATTAACAGTGGTTTAGGATACCTTGCGTTTCCTCTCTTTCCGTATAATAGCATCATTATGAAAGATTTTCCCATCAGAGAGTACAAATGAATCATCTGGTCCAACAACCAAATGATCACTAAATTGAGCATTCGTTCTAACATTTGTTAGGGAGTCCCTTTCTGGGACACGATCATCATCCCTAGGAGGTGATGATAAGGCAAGCCCCTGCCTATCTTGCTGAGATAAAAGACGAACACGAGATCCGTGACCTTGGACACCATGAACTCTGGGCAATTGTTCATTTCCAAGCACCAATGATGAAGGTCTGGCAGTGGGACCATCAACCATTGGTTCATGAAAATGAGATTGGGCAACTTGTCCAAATGCATCAGATCTAATACCAGACTGATCTTGGAGAAATGGATATTCACGGGGCACCCTTGGAGCCTGGGATAAATTTCATTCAACTTCAAGATATTAACCCAGAAGATCAGGTAGTACAGAAATATATGCTTCCATCAAAACAATGTTCAGTTTTAAATGCAAACATAAGTGAAGACGAGCTACCAACAGTATAAACGATTCATAAATGAATTCACTAAGAGCAAGATTTCTATTTCACAAAGGGAAGAAGAAATCAAAATGAGGAAAAATATAGTAGCAACTGCAGTTGGTCCAAAAGATCATGATGCTTTGCACATGATCATAGCATTAGAAAACAGATGCAAGTGCTTTTTTTTTTTCAAGAAGTCCTATTTTCTAGTTAGTTTAAAATTCCGAAGCATAAAAGCTTGTAGCAAGCAGGACAAGAAACTAGACACCACAAGAATAGTTTCTTCCTGCAAAGAAATTCAAAATACTACAACTCGGAAATTTAGGATAAAATAAGGCATAATATTTAAATGAAAATCAGAGCCAGTATAACACCTAATGAAGCATCAAGAATCTTAACCACATCCAGATTTACAACAAAAAGGGACAAAATAAATCTCATCCATCAGTCTGTGTGCCAAAGTAACGAAGCATGATGCATTAAACAAATTATTTCATTGGAGAATTAAGAGACGAACTTTATATGGCTTGACATCACGTTGCTGATATAATTTTCCCTCATAAGACTGCCCTGGCCGCTTCTGCTGCTCCGGAACTGCTGCTTCACATGCAAAATACCAAACGCTTAGCAGGAAAACAAGTTACAAGCTGGAACATGCAATTAATATGCTGCAACCCATGATTTACCAGCAAGGCATACTGAAGAGGACAATAAAATCCATTCTATACACAAAGACTAGCAACAGCCAGATGAGATGATCTCCCCACATACATAGGCTGCAGCTACTAACTTCTTGTAGCATAAAAGAGATCTTAACTCTTAAGTCATTTTAGCAAATAGATATTATCACATTAATTTTGAACATCGAAATCATTATTGACCTTCTCTAATCAAAACACACCAAATTTTTTTTTTTTTTAATCAGTAAATAAGGATTTTATTGATAATAGGCGAAGCCAAGTACACAGGACATAGACAACATAACACACCAAAAGTTTTCTTTTGATTGGTAAACTACATAAGCATCCCATGGTTTCATTTAAGTAGAAATATTTGGCAACAGAACAAAGAAAAATCCAAACTTCTTACGTCATTTACAAAAAAAATCCAAACTTCGTACGTCATTTACAACTTGAACCACCACCAAAACCATAAATGAAGGCCATCAGAGCATATAATTCAACTTATCAAGCATCAATCCAAATTAAATTGTAGTCAGCATCAAGAATAAACCACACAAAAAAAAAAAAGTTACATAAAACATTTCAAGAAAAAATCATGTTTAAGTAAATGAAATTATTCCATACTAATGTACCAAAATTGATAACAAGCTAGTACATTCAAATCAAGTATTTTATAAGAAATTGAAAGAGAAAAGGTTATCCACAACAACAATTCAACCATTTTTCTCTTCTTTATATTATAACTCATCAGGTAAGAACTTCAAAAAAACCCATGAGTCTTACACAATTAGACTTTAGAAATATAAACTTTTTAAAAAAAGTCTCGACAGAATTGACATGTGTATACGGAATCTCTAATGGCTCAGAATTACAAGCTGACTAAACCTGCATGAAGCAAAAGCCATCCAAGTACCCATGTATGGTATAGAAGAACGTGGGACAACTGATGAGACAAGCAGCACTTATATGCCACGAAAAAAATAAAGACCAATTGGTGATTTAGAAGGTGGTAAATATGATGATGGATCAATTCAACAACACTCAGCTCAATGAACAAATTAAGCTTTCCCGTTATCAAACCTCAGAGAAACCATTATAAAGGATAGATATGGTTAAAAATTCATACGCTGGGGGCACAGATTAACTTGACACCTTTGAACACCAAGTAATTTGCTTGATTAAAATTTTTAGATTTCACACAATCAACAATGCCAATCTCATCAATGCAGATGCAATTATACCCATATAAATATCCAATACATAGTATAAAGGAATTCTCTGAGTCAAGTGGTAAAAAACAAAATGCCACAAGTGCATCAAATGCAATGAAAAGAGACAGTAGCTATACCTATAGGTGCCCCAAAAGCATCTGGCGGCAAGGGATCAAATTCTATCCCAAGGATTGGCCCATCATCCCTCAAGGGCTCCCCCAACTGCGCCTCAACGCAGGCAATGGCTCTAAGCTCCAACATCGACTGCCGCGACTCATAATACCTCCTCCCCATTGGCACATCATCTACCACACTCCTTATCATCGCATTCCGAAACTCCAAACGGCCAAACGGGCTTGACCCCGAGCCTGACCCGTAATCACTGCCCGGTTCACCCCCTGCCCTCAACTCATCCACAGGAGACTCCGGTAAAGCCATTGCTGCCGCCGTTTTCCGCGGCCTCTTTGCTGGAGCTTCCTTTTTGTCCTTCAACCTTCTGTGACAAAACCACATCTGCAACTGCCGATCCGAAAGCCCCAATTTCTCCGACAGTTCCACCCTTGTTGCCTCCGTCGGATACGTCTCCACTGAATCAAACCACCAAAAATAAAATATAATAATCCGAAAAATAAATAAAATCAACAGAAACTCAACAAAAATAATAAAATCATCCAAGAACAAACAAAAACACAAAAATTATGCTTTTGTTTTGAAAAAATAAAAATCCAAGGGGAAGACGAGCACGTACAGGCATAGGCTTTCTCGAGGGTTTCGAGCTGAAAGGGGGTCTTCATCTGGCGTTTGGGCTTGCTTAGCCCTTCGCTGGAATTACCAAATTTGCCGTTGCTATTATCATCGTGGGCATCATTCTGGTTGTTGTGATTATCTCCTTCGGAAGCGGCATCCATTGAAGAAGAAGACGATCGAGAGATCGAACCGACAGCCCCTTGGAAACCCTAGAAAAAATCCCAAGATCCAAAAGAACAAGGGGCTCCAGAAAAACACGATTTGCTATCTTCAGTAAAAGTCAGAGAATGGAAAGGCGGAGAAGAATTATCATGGTCATCGACTAAAAAGATAAAAACAAATGGCAAAAGGAATTGATACGAAAGAAGATGAAGGAAGAAATAATAATAAAACAAACGAAAAATAGGAAAAGGCACAATAATCAGGAGCAAACAAACAACAGTAGTCCTTCTTGACGACTCCCCTAATTCCACCTTCCATAATTCTTATTCTTATTATTAATTCTTTCCAAAAAAAAAAAAAACTCTTTTTTCTGTCTTTCTTTTTAATGAATGTGGGTGTGTTTGTGTCAAACGAGGCGTTAATGGTTTGCTTATTAACAATCATTATCAAAAGGAACGATTTTTATTTATTCAAGTTTTAACGACACGCAATTTTCTGTGGTGTTTTAATTTTGATTTGATGAACCATTTCTATTGGTTCTTTCTTTATCTCTTTTTTGTTTATTTTTATTTTATTTTTATTTTCGGAGACGTATGAAAATTTCGGTTTCGTGGTACGGGTTGCTTGGGATCTTCGGCGTTCGAGGATCGAGCTGGTGTTTGCGGTTTGTGTTGTTGTGGGACCCACCGGGTTCCATTTTTCGGCTATAGCCCCCTGCATTTGTACATAATTCGGCCTGCTCTCGTGTTACGTCTGCGTTGGCTTTACCCAGAACAAAGGCATCAAAGCATCCTACTTTTTAACTGGGGGAAACATAATGCTAGGTATAAATTTTGTACTGTGTGAAAAAGTAAATTTTATTAAAAAATATAATTTTTTTTATACTTTTTTAAAATGAAATTTATTTTATTTTTATAAAAATATGATATTATTTAAAATTTGTATAAATTATTTTTTATTATATAAATTTTATATACAGTCACTTTTATATATTCTATTAATATAATTAACTGCATCACTTTTTTTTATTATAAAATAATTATTTTAATTAATTATATCAATAAAATGTATAAAAATTATACAAAAATGACATTACATAACTTAACGGATGAAGTTTAAAGACCACCACCAATTATACAACTTACAAGGTCAATGGAGAGTTTTTTTTCCTTTACTAATCGGTCAATGGAAAGTTATTGGATCGACAAAAGTTAGTTGTTATACGAGGACACTCGAGTCTTGAAACCCTTTTCTATGTGTTGGTATTGTACAACGACTACCTCAACTAGGCTTTTGTCGACCACACATTTTACAACAATCCCATACCATATTATCTTAAAAAAAACTCACTTGAATGGTTACAATGTTATGTCAAAAAACAGGAAAATAGCTTAATTTAAAAATAGATAGAGAAAATAATACCCTAGATAGAGAAAAACATGAAAATGCCGTCTATCGATTAAAATAATATCTCAACTCGTCTAATTTTATCTAATATAATCATTATAATTTTATCAAATTTTTAAATAAAATATAACAAACAATTCGATTTCTTTAAATTTCGAAACAAAATTTTATTATAAAGTAAATCTAACTTATTATATAAAACCATTTCAATCTCTAAATTCCTTTTGTGTTTATGCTCTTATGTTATTACAGTCAATCCAATTTCTATCGCTAATGTTGCCCAGATGACTAACACAAGAGGGGGGGTGAATTGAGTTGTATTTAAAAAAAATAACAATTATAAATCAAATATACAATATAAAATATAAACAAAATATGAAACAGCAATAAATATAAAGAGTAAGGGTAAGAGAGAAGCAAACTCAGTATGTTAACGAGGTTCGGCCCCACTGCCTACGTCCTCGCCTCAAGCTACCCCTTGAGGATCCCCGAATTCACTATTCAATCTCCTTCAGGTGGAGATAGAAACCTATTACACCTTTGAACAACACCGCTACAAAGGATCCGTGTAGAACACCCTCTACACTTGCAATCACCTTACACGTGGTGATTCAACGATTCCCTGTGTAGAACACTTTCTACACGCACAAGGGTTGTACACACCCTTTTACTGATACAAGAATTGATAGTGGGTAGGATATCAGAAAACACTCCTCAATGAGTGAAATAAGAACAATACAAGCACAAACTATATCTCTCAAAATGAACAAGGGTTAAGGCTCAATACTTAGAGAAGAGAGAATGAAAGTTTTGAATGAGAGTTGTATGCTCTTGGTGTTTGAATGTGAAGCTCTCAAATGATCTATTTATAGGCATATGAGACTTAATATTCAAATTTAAAAAGATTCACATGTCAAAGAATCATCATTCATTTTTCAAAAATTTCAAATCTAATCTTTTTACTTTTTGCATATGACAAAAGGAGCACACTTTACTTTTCAAAAATTTCAAACTAATCTTTTACTTTTTGCATATGACAAAAGGAGCACACTTTACTTTTCAAAAAATTCAAACCTAATATTTTACTTTTTGCATATGACAAAAGGAGCACACTTTACTTTTCAAAATTTCAAACAAAGACATCTTCCTTTTGCATAAGTCAAGAAAAGCATCAATCACTTTTGAAAATATTCAAATAAAACATGCACATGTGAAAGATGACAATCAATCATCTTTAATATTTTCAAAGTTCAAACCTTTAATCATGGCATGCACATGTGAAAGATGACAATCAATTATCTTTCAAAATTTTCAAATTTAATTTTCAAAATATTCATGCACATGTGGAAAATGTATTTTAATGCTTTATGATAAAATATTAATTTTTGAGCCTTAATCCTAATTTCGAATTTTAAGAGATTTACAACATTACTCTATGACTTTAATGTGAGCTTGTTCCCTTCTTGCTCATGCTTGGTTTCTTGATGTGCTTGACTCCATTGTGTAGATAACTTGAACTTGAGACTCCTTTATTCTTTGAATTCATTTGTTATCATCAAAATTCATGTGTAAATATATAATTACACAAAACTTGAAACCTTAGGTGACATAGGTGCGGCCTATGATCAGTAACAATTGGTATCAGAGCTAAAGCTCTATTATAAGATTAACTATCTTTTGAGTTAAGATCTTATGGCTAACATTGCAGCTTCATTTGGTGAAGGTCAATCTAGCAGTCGGCCTCCACTCTTTTGTGGAGACAATTACTCATTCTGGAAAGTTAGAATGAGAATATTCCTTCAGGCTCAAGGTCGAGAAATCTGGAAATGCATTGTAAATGGACCTTATATTCCAACAAAAGTGGTTGATGGAGTAAAGGTCAAAAAGGAAGAAGAAGAGTTTAATCGTGAAGACGATAGACTTTATACTTTGAATTTAACTGCTATGAATTTATTATATAATGCTCTAATGGTAATGAGTTTAATAGAGTAATGACTTGTGCTACGGCAAAAGAAATTTGGGATAACTTGGAAGTTACTTATGAAGGAACTTCTCAAGTTAAGGAATCAAAAATTTATATTCTTACTCATGAATATGAAATGTTTAAGATGAATGATGATGAATCTATTTCTAGTATGCAACTCGTTTTACTAACATCATAAACAGCTTGACAGCTCTTGGCAAAGTTTATTCCAAAGTGGAGATAGTAAGAAAAATTCTCAACTCTCTACCAAAACGTTGGGAATCAAAAGTGACAGCGATTCTTGAAGCTAGAGACCTCAAGAAGCTCGAAGTGAATGAACTCATCGGGTCACTTATCACCCATGAGTACACATTGAAAAGAGGAGAAGAAGAAGGAAAGTCAAAGAAGAGCTTGGCACTTAAAGCTATTCCTCATGAAAGTGAAAGTGATGAAGATGAGGAAAATGATGACAAAGATGAAGAAGTTGCGATGATAACAAGAAGAATTCAGAGGTTTTTAAAGAAAAATAAAACTCCTCCGAGGAAATCCTTCAAAAAGTTTTCCAAGAAAGATTCAGGTAAAAATGACATTTTAATTTGTTATAAATGCAATAAGCCTGGTCATATCAAGCCAGATTGTCCTCTGCTAAAAAAAGATCGAAACAAAGGCAAGAAAGCAATGAAAGCTACATGGGATGATGATTCAAGTAGCTCAGATAGTGAAGCAAGCAATGGAGAATCAGCAAATCTCTGTCTTATGGCTAAAGATGACATTGAGGTAACAAATTTTGATAATATTGAAAATCCTTCATATGAAGAATTGCAAAATGTTTTAGAAGAGGTATATGAGGAATTTGAAAAATTAGGTATCAAATATACTGCTTTGAAAAAGAAAAATTATTCTTTAACAAACGAAATTGATATTTTAAGAAAAGAAAATATTGTTTTGAAAGATGAAAATCTTGAGTTGAAGAAAAAGAAAACTGATTTAGAAAATATTGTTGAAAACTTTACAAATGGAAAAAGAAATTTTGAAAAACTTCTTGGTGGTCAAAAATGTGTTTTTAACAAGGTAGGCTTGGGATATATGCCAAAACAAAAATACAAATCTTATAAAAACTTCTTTGATAATCCTTCTACATCAAAGTCCAATATTCAAAATTCTTTTCATAATAAATTTGTCAAAAAAGGATACTATTATAATCACTCAAGATCTTCATATATGTCACATGTTATTTGCAATTTTTGTAATAGAAATGGTCATAATTATCATACTTGTCCTATTAGAAGAAAGCATACAATGACTATTAGGGCCATATGGGTAACTAAAAATCTTGTTTCTTCTAATACTAATAAATAAAGGACCCAAAGAACTTGGATACCAAGAAAATTCATTTTAATTGTTTTTATAGATATGCATGAAGTTCTCTACAAATAAAAACAAAATGGTTTTTTAGAAATAAGAAAGAGGAGTCCAAAGTCATTACTAGAAATAAGGTTTGACTTGTAACCCAAGGTTTCAATCAAGAAGAAGGAATTGATTATGATAAGACATATCCACTAGTCACAAGATTAAAAGCTATTCAAATGTTACTTACATATGTTTGTTATAAAGATTTCAAACTTTTTTCAAATGGATGTTAAAAGTTCTTTCTTAAACGGTTTTATAAATGAAGAGATATATGTTGAGTAACTTCCAGGTTTTGAAAATTATATTTCTCCAAATCATGTTTTAAAACTCGCAAAAGTACTATATGGACTCAAACAAGCTCCTAGAGCGTGGTACGAGAGACTCAGTGGTTTTTTGATTAAAAAAGGTTTTTTTAAGAGGAAAAATCGACACAACTTTTTTCATTAAATACGAAAATGATGATATTCTTTTTATTCAGATTTATGTTGATGATATAATATTCGGTGCTACTAATGAAAATATGTGTCAAGTTTTTGCTAAGACTATGCAGGAAGAATTTGAAATGAGCATGATGGGAGAGCTTACATTTTTTCTCGGATTGTAAATTAAGCAAGTAAAAAGTGGGACATTCATCAATCAATCAAAATATATTAAGGAATTGCTGAAGAAGTTTGGGATGGAAGGCGCTAAGGAAACTAAAACACCAATGAGCCCATCCACTAAACTTGATAAAGATGAATCCGATAATCCAGTTGACTCGAAAGTATATCGAGGTATGATTGGTAGCTTATTATATTTGACAGCCAGTAGACTAGATATTATATTCAGTGTGTGCTTATGTGCACGCTTTCAATCATCTCCAAAATAATCTCATTTAATTGCAGTTAAACGCATTCTTAGATATCTTAGTGGTACAATTAACTTAGGGTTATGGTACTCAAAGCACACATCTTTCGATCTAATCAGCTACGTGGATGCAGATTATGCTGGTTGTAAAATAGATCGAAAAAGCACTAGTGGAGCATGTCACTTCTTAGGTCATGCATTAGTTTCCTGGTTTAGTAAAAAATAAAATTCTGTTGCATTATCTACTGCTGGGGCAGAATATGTTGCTGCGGGTAGTTGTTGTGCTCAAGTTCTTTACATGAAGCAACAACTTGAAGATTTTAAACTCATGTATAATCACATTCCAATCAAATGTGATAATACAAGTGCTATAAATCTTTCAAAGAACCCAATACAACATTCTAGAACTAAGCATATTGAAATAAGATATCATTTTCTTCGAGATCATGTGCAGAAAGGCGATATAGTACTAGAGTTCACAAACACACACGATCAGTTAGCAGATATATTCACAAAACCTTTACCAGAAGATAGATTATGTATGATTAGAAGAGAAATAGGTATGATGCATATTATGAATATCTCTTAAAAGATAGATCAGAGTTCATAAAAATAGAGAGATATTTTTTAAATACTTTTACATAAACTTGAGGTTCTTAGCCTCATGTTTGAGACGCTCATTCTCTTCATACAATATCATGTCATCCCTATCCATGGGAACTGGCAAGCGGAATGAAGAATCCAATAGAGATTTCAACTGTTTATTCTTCTGCCGAAGGATTCCTTCCCTTGTGTGAGACTCTTGAACAATTCGTTGAAGTACAACAATTTGTTCTTTAAGCTTTTCAACCTCATGGTTTTTGGCTTGTACCCGCTGGGAAAAAGCAACAATAGAGGATGAGTAGCGAGTCCCGAGACTCACCAAGTCGTAGATAGCATCGGAGTCTGACTTATTAGCCATACTATTATTTTCTTGCTGCAACATGGCACCAATGGCAGCTGCAGAAAGGACAGGAGGTTGAGGTGCTGAATACCTCATGGATGCATCTAGAGGAATGTTAGAAGAATGAGCCATGGAGAGAATAATTGAAAACTTAAAGCTAGAATGTTGAAGGAATGCAGATGAGTTATAGAGATAAGAAGAAAACTTGATGCGGATTGGATGAACTTTAAGACTGATTTTATAGAGATAGTATAAAGAACAAGACGAACTATCATCCAAGTCAAAGAGTAATGTGATTTTTTCCCGATCGGTGAAAATGACATTTTTTAGAAACTCGGAGCCTTCAATCTCGTTTGTCAACAATATCAGGCGATTTGTTTCTATCTTCAACCGCACTAAATTCATAAAATTAGACCTCGAGGCTTTGCAGGACTTGTCGGGTCACGGACGGCTCTCTTTTTCAACTATCTACAGTGTATTTTAACGCACCGTTTTCTTCAGTCTATTTATTTGCTGCGAATCCTTTTTAATGATGCCAAAAGGGGGAGAAGTTTTAGACTAGAACATTAACATTGTTTAAATTGTTAAACTTGTTATATATGCTTGGAATTCTATTTATATTTTTGCTTGAAAAATTAACGCACATTCTCAGGGGGAGCTTAAGTATTAATACAGGCTTCAGGTTCTATCAAGTATTTGTCATCATTAAAATCCATGTGTAAATATATAATTACACAAAACTTGAAACCTTAGATTCAACAGCTAACAACGACAAATTGTTAGTGATAGGTTGATGATCCAAAACATTAAGGCAAGGTGAGGGGGCGGGTGTCTTTACTCATGATCCTTTACTAAATTCATATTTTCAAACATAATTTATATACAGAGGAAATCTAGTGGTAATTGAAAATAATTTTACTTTTAAAAAAGAAAAGAAATATACTATTAAATAATAAACATGCTTGAAAAAGAAGATCTTGGCACTAATTAATAGTAATTGAAAATTTGAAACATTTGTAGCCAAATTTACCATTAGTATTACATCAAGTACAAATTAATTATGGAATAATACTTCACATTTTGGAAATCACTGATGTGATTGACTGTGTTAATTTTTTTTAATACGCAATAAATATAGAATTCTTGTTATTTTCAAAATAGAGTACAAAAATCGCAGAAACTCATAACATAAATTACCCCAAGACATTTGGAGTACTTTTATTAATTTCTGTATTATTTACATTAATTCCAATATCTGCCATTTAGCATGCGTTAGAAAAGGAAGAAGATAATCAAGAAATTCAAGTCCTATAAGGCTCGTTATGAATTGTAACAGACAAGGTGATTCATAATGTCAGCTCATCTCAACACCAGATGATTGCAAATTAGCAACTGTCTTTACTCTGAATCAATGAAGATCGATCAAGAAATTAAGATCTACCACAATGAATCAAAGATATTAAGATAATAGGATACACCTTCTTCTTCTTCTTTTTTTTGTTTCGGATACTCAAATTGTCATATCCTTTTTTCTTTTAATGAAGGAAACATTTAAAAATTTACATCGCATGATTCTTTTCTTCCCCATGTTCAGACCTCTTTTCTTCTCATGCTGCTTTCGCTTGCTGCCAAAAGGAAAATCAGATCGAAAAAATTCAGCTTAAATACCAAAGGTACATCAAAACATAGCATAATAGGTAGAGCAGAAAAGCTATCTGAGACCCATCAGGAAACCACAAGGAAATGCCTCTTTTACCACACTTTCTCCGGATTCATTTATGCATGGGACAAATAAAATCACATCAAATGGCATGTTGGACAAAAATATGTCGGTTTTTATGGTTTCTGGAGAATCCTAATTTACTGGAATATCAGAGGATCCACCTAAATGGCAATCAAAAGGCAAACACAGCATGGATCAGTTTAATGGGTGGCGCAATCATACCAATATGTCGAAATATCAGCAGTATACTCCACTTATGTTGATAGAAATATTTTCTGAAGGATAATTGCAGCTCATTGCTAGGTAGTTAGAGCTGTCTTTCTACTAGATTAAGGTTTTGGATTGAATGCTTGAATACTAGTAACCTAGGAGGCTATGACTGGTGTAAAATTTGATTCCTCCATAAGGCTATCCTTTTTTTCTTTTTTTCTTTAATCTAAGCTAAGAAACTCACTCGTTTCTCTTCTTCCATCTTGGCCTTGATGTAAGAGTAGATTGCTACACCAGCAATTGCAATGGCTGTTCCAATACCAGTTTGTGTTGAAATCTTGTTACCTGCCAGGAATCATATGTTAGACATCATTCCATAAATAAACTTCTAGGGGGCAAGTAAAGACTCTAAGAGCGGAAGAAAGGAAATAGCAGAAGATAAAAACTTACCGAAGATCAGGATTGAGAATCCAATCACAAATACTCGCTTCAACACGTTGCCAACTGCATGTGTAAGAGGTGCCACCCTCTCCAGGGTGTTGGTGGCCAACTGTTTTCGAACATTCGAAAAATTAATGAAGTTTTTTTTAGCTCTTAACGTGATAACATGCAAAAATTATCAATCGCTGAAATTCAGGGACCAAGTAGAAATGAATCCAGCAGTTTGGCTTTGTATGAACTGCAAATTTTGAGACTGTTGCCGATAATCCACAGAAGAGAGGACTAGCATAATTGCACGAAAGCATCGGTTACCAAAGAATATGCAGAAAACCAATTTACCTGATTGTAAAGGTGGTAAAACAACCCCACCCAAAAAAGGTCTGTGATGAACTTGGTTAGACCTACTTTTGCAATTGCATCATTAAAACCATGCTTAAGTAGTTGAGGTCCCTCCAACTGTAAAATAAAACAAGGACAAAAAACAATTAGAGACTCTAGAACATAAAGTTATCAGATGCATTATACAGGTCAGTACATACATCCAAATCTAGGGGTTGCAAGAGAAGTTCACTTACAATGATGGCAGGTGGAATACAGACGAAGAGGGCAATGATCGAAATATAAGCATAGATATTAGTACTATCCATGTCAGTCTGCAAATTAACATTTAAAAACAAAAAGATCAGTAGAAAAACTTTTGATTTATGAAAGTTAAAAACTTTCTAAACTCGTTTAACGGCTTTGCATGTTCAACTCCAGTAAAGGGGTTAATGAGAGTTGCATAGAAGATAACCATGGCTTTCTTTGAATAGATACTCCTGTAAGTAAAGGAGATATTGGAAATCATGGCACTAATGAAGCCAGTCCAGTTAAATGACAGCTCGGTCAACGATGCCATGGACACACCTGCATGTCAAATTAAAAGATAAACACACTTTGTAGATAATATAATTTCATGACATGCAATCTTAACAGATACATAATTTCATAAATCAGCCCTGCAGTCAACTGGTTTGGTCTGCTGAGATTAAGAACATTTCAACATGCATAAATAATTGAAAAAAGCAAGTAAACCGAAGTAAGATCTTACCAAGAACAACAGGAGCCAGGGACAGCCATAAAGTGATGGGTATTGATTGCCCAAGAATGAACTGAGAGGCAGCAGCATTAAAGAAGGGCTCAAGAGCTGAAACAAATACATAGAATTTTAGATGAAGAAACTTTTGACTCAACCAGTGTTGGTCATGTAATAACAACACAAAGCTAAAATCACCTTTGATTGTATGAGTGAAGGAGACAGCAACAGCTGCAAAAGAGACATTACTGGTCACGTGGCCAAGTGCGTGACACACGGCGACAGGGATCAACAGCTTCAGGAGGTTCGAGTCGATAGGCTACAGAGAGAAACACCAGTTGCGTGGCAAGTACAGTCAGTACATAAACAAGGGGTTTCAAGCACACAAAAAATAAAAACAGGACGATATAGAGATTCTGCTCATTGGAATGAGCCCTGACCCGAGACTTCCAAAAAAGTAACCACAGTATACATCATGGGGGAGAGAAGCATGAATATATATACTCTCTGATCTCAAGGACGGCTAATATTCCACCCCTTTTTAAACAACTTCAAATTACTAAATCTGAAATTTAAACTGCTAATTCTTCATGCCACATTCATCATTGACTTTGGTATTGATTTAAATTCCAGGACATGCGTAGAGGGCTTGACAGCAATGGGGGAGGAACATTGAAAGAGGTCGACCATGAATCATTTTCAATACAATTTATGAAAAGATAAAATGCAAGTTAACGTTTTGTTGAACATGCCTCGGGCTTTTAGATTAAATTCCTTCCTTGGGCCTTGGCCCTATGATCGATAATTCACGTATAAGGAAATAGAGAAATGATATTTGCAGTTTTAAGTTATACAAATTTACTGCACTCATTTAAAAAAAAGTAAATAAATTAAGATCCACATAAAAATTATTTTTTAAATGATGGATCACGCTTCTTTTCAAATAAAGTATATAAAACTTAGACATCCTAAAACTTTATCTAGTATTACTCAAGAAAATAATATGTACAGACCCAATATACAAATTTTACATAACTCTCATTTTAATAGATATTCGTATAAAATTTTAGTGATAGTGTACCAAGTTTCTTTAATTTTAAACAATGAAAACAAACGCATTCGAAATTTACTCGAATGAATGAAGCCAAACGAGTTTAATTTTTCTCCTTAAATTTAAATTTAAATGGCGAAAAAAGAAGCATATAAGCCAACAGTAAACATATATTTTTTTAATATACAGGAAAAAGACAATTATAGGCCTAATAAGCAAGCAACGATCTGACAAAACACATCCGAAAAGATTAAAAATAAATAACTAAATTAACTGTTTCGAAGTAACTGGACTTGAAGCCGGAAGGGTTTCACTTACAGCGCGCTTGGGAAGGCCCACGGCCCAGCTCACCAAACAGTAAACCACCCCGACGAACAAGTGCACAACCGACACAAAACTGCAAAAGTTGCAAACACCACAACAGACCGGCTTTCACGATAATGTACCCCTAAAGTTGGTCGTATTTACAGCCATGCGCTCTAATGGTAAAGCACACGTAAAAGAGCACAATTACTTACTAAGGATACGGGAAGTAATTGTAGATCTTTTTGTTGATTATGTTGAAAATCACGTTCAGGAAGTACCTGCACAGGGACAATCTAGTAATTTCACATACACCAGTTAAACCATACAGACTAGGAGAGACCGTATCGACGACCCAGTGGGAACCTCGGTCACTTCGGTGCGCAACCGGCGCAAATTAATGGAAGCACGTTAACGGTTAACCTACCACATGAAGAAGAAAAACCCCGTGACGAGAGCCGGGTACTTCTGGATGAACCCCAGCGGCGCAACCTTCGCTTCCCTGAAATAAAGAGGTGTCAGATTGAAGACTATTAGTCGGGGAGACTGACGCGGCCGGTTCGACCGAGTCAGGACGTAGGAGACGGACCTCACCCGGCGGAATCGCTCCCTTCGGCGGGCGATGAAGAGGCAGCGGCGCCCACGTGGCCAGGCTTTAGAGTCTCTCGCGGCTTCCCGCCGAAGCTCGAGCTCTCAAGCAGCAGAGCCGGTCGGAGCTGCCTCCCCCATATCAGGTTCCCTCCTTCTCCCACGGCTCCGATCGGCCTCGCAGAGACGAAGCTGACGTTAGTGCTGCTGCCGCTCTCTCTCGGTAGCTTCCGGGGGTTGGAGAGGGAACCGAAGATGGCGGTGCGTGATAATATTGTCGACTCCATGACCTGAGAAAGAGAGAGAGATAGAGGGGCGGAGAGAGAGAGTAGAGAGACCAAATGTGGTTGCTGTAAGCTATGCTGAGCTCTTATTCACGATAACTTGTTCACGGGTGAGCATGAGTGCGAAGCGAAGCCAAGCACGAGCGGTTCATAACTTCATCACTTCTCGATTTCCTAGTACTGTATTAACAATCCCATGCATCGCGGAACACAGTAATAAGCTAGATCCACGAGTTGATCAGCAGAGAAGAGTGAGGAAATAGATAGATGGACGGTGAGACGAGGGTAGGAGGTTGTATGTGGTCCGAATGGAGGAGTGGTTAAGGGAGAAAGAAAGTGGATGTGGATGCCGACCGGGGGAAGGATGATATTGTGTGGGCCCGTCTTATCGCCAGCGAAGGGCCTGGGAGTGAGGGCGTGTCTTATCCACTCCTGGTTGGCTATTTTTGTCATGCCTTATCGTTTCAATTTCCCTCTCCCTATATCATGAGAGGTGGAGAGTTAGGAGTTACTCTAGTATTATTATTGTTTGGCAACTGTTATCACGGACATCTTACCTTTAATCTTTTCTTTCTTTATTGGGACACCTAAAATCAGACAAAAAAATTGACTTGGTACCTAGCTATTTATATGGTAAGGAAAACAAAGAAAAATCTTAAAATATTCAACACAATGCTGGTCAACCAATCATATATGAGAAACGTATCTCTTGTATATTTCTTATTATGCCATACGTGCTTTCCATCCAACGAGTGCAATTTCAATAGAAATTAGACAAAATTAAATCCAAATTAATACTTTTAGTATAAAGTGAAACCAGGAGGAAAAGAAACACAGGGTAAAATTAGAAAAAGGACAAGGATAAGGTAAGCTTTGGAAGCCACGAAATGTGTATAAAAGCCTTCCTAACCTTTGCAAAATATTCACATATCATGTGGATTTTGATTTGCACTATTGAAACTCAGTCAATCTTATTATTAAGACTAAAACTTGGTATATATTATTCTTATGCAGTTGTTGATTTACTCAATATTTTGATGAAGTGATATAAATTATCCATGATTCAAAAGTGATTGACGTTGAAGCTCACAATCATTTTCCCCGCGCTGAACTACATATTTGATTTTTATGCCAAGTCACAATCACCTTGCACTATGCCGATATTAGCACATCCTGCATATGCACAAGCATGGACAAGGCAAGATATTTCCGCTAAGTAACGGTTCAATCGCATGGAATCGTTTAACATTGATATACATCAAAGAGAAGACAACACTCGTTCCAGAAATATAAATGAAAAGATCACATCAACTCTGAAACTAGCTCACTGAGTCATATAACTTTTGAAGGCAGGGAGGTACGTACAGAGTGCAAACAAAAGAGTTTCCATGGCAGCTTGCATCGTGAATCAATAATATTGGTTATTTTTTTTATTCCTGGCACTTCTGCATGCAGGGTCGAGGCAGAAGTTCTGGGCGCGGTGAACCTACTTTTGTTAATTTAGAGAGAGGGGGAAGCCAATTCCATGGCGCTTCGTGGGAAACACAACAAACATCATACTGCAAACGACACCAATTCCGACTGGTAATCTTGTAAGAATCTCTTGGGTCGTATACGATGGTGTCGGGAAGAAGCAACTCACCACATTCTTATCAAACAGTGCAACTGCTACAAATACCAGTATCGACATGAAGGCATGCATGAAATCTATGAAGCGCAGCCGAAATTTTGCAGCAACCTCAGGTGAAAGATTTGCAGACCCGTCAATGATCCAGAGGCCCCGGAATGTGGCAAAACCATAACAAACACTTCCCTTGTTGTCCCTGAAGCTATCGGTAAAGCTTAGGAGGAAACATGATACTCCACAGAGGATCACGAGTGCAGCAGTCATGAACCGGCCAACTGGGTCACATTTACCTTGGTTTGTGAAAATAGGTGACAGAAGTTGGAAAGCCATGACTGATCCTGTAGGTAAGAGATTGGCCAAATGAGCTGTGCTCTGAAATGTCTGGCTAATGGCCTTCTGTATCGGTGTTTTCTCCTCTGTTTCAACTTCATCTCTCAAGAGGGGATGTTTTGATTCATCACGATTATTCTGGGAATCAGATTGCATGACCTTAATCTCCATGCCACAGAACCTAGATCAATTCTCTTTTCCCTTTGTTTTTATTTCCTCGTGTGAATTTATATTAACACATTATCTAGTCTTGCGGGGCAGTACTGCTTTATAAGGAGTGAAAGAAAGGCAACTGAGTGGAGGCAAAGGATGGGAAGGTTGGTTAGGCATGCCTTGCAAGCAACATAAAAGCAAAACAGCGAGCTGAGATAAAAGATCAAGCAAGCTTCCAGAATTTCGGAAGGGGAGCATTATTTCATGGGAAACATTGAAATGTCGTTACACAATTATGAGAATGGCAGCTAGTGTACGTGATTTTTTATTATTTGAAAATGAGAAATTTTTGTTCCTAATAATATTTTAATGGAATTTTATTGTATTATTGTCTTGAAATATTATAAACCGCGTGCCCTGAGTTTTATATTAACAGTTCTTCTATTTGCAACTGCCAACGCAGAACCGGCGGGGAACCGTGTGCCACGTCATTAACCCAAAAAAAAAAAAAAAGAGGCGATTGAAATATGCGGGAAAATGGGAGGGAAAAAGCATTGTCTCAGAACAAGGTGAAAGAATGAGGCAAGGCAGGTCTGAAAACGTCTGAAACTCTCTCCGATTTCGTCTCTGTGTCTATGGTAGCTGCCGTGGACGGAACGTACTATTGCGGTCGTCGCCATTCTCACACGTTCCAGAGTTTAGCTCTTCGGGTAGTGGGTTGGAGTAGATTTCTGTTGCTTCGCCACGCCACTGCCACGGTTGAGTGTTTAATATTTCTTTCTCTTCCACAAGCTGATTTTCTGTTGTTCTTCAAACATTATCTTATTTGGAAGTTTTTCTTATATTTATTCTGCTTGCAAAACGAACTGAAAAGGCTAAATGCGACATCTTTAAAGCATTTTCAGAGCTGGAAAGCACCATTTTTGTGTAATAATATTCTGTAATAGTTTTTCCTTTACATCCTTGAGCTTTAGACCACATCTACTCAACTTGTTGTTCCCATTAGTTTCTACACATTTTATTGTTGCTACGTGGGAGGTGGCTGTCTGTCTGTGTTAACGGCAACATTTAAAAATCTGTTCTTGTGATGGACTTTGGCCATTTTATTGAACTCCAGACTTTATGGGTCAAAACACTTATATAGAATTTTTTATGTCTGAAATTTTTGGTTATTCCCTTAGATTGTCAATATTTTTCTTGTTTGCAATCAACAAGAAATAGAGGTAGAAAAAAGTTATGTTTAATGTTGAGTTTGCTTCATAAAATTAAAAAAAAAAAAAAAAAGAATCTTTTTCTTGAGCATCTCTAACATGATTGTGAGTTGTGAATCTATTTGACAACTTTTGTAATTAGCCAATAATGTACAGGAAAATCAATATAGAAGACCATTTTCTACCTGTCTCTTCCCACCAAAACATCAACAAACATTGCAATTCCAACATAACACTGAGGGAATTTTTAGAAGTTCACCAACATAATGCACGAAAATAATTTAAAGCATATTTTAGCTTCAAGGTATCTATTTCACTTTAATCAAAGAATTTTAGATTTTTGTTTCCATGACCAATGGAGATTCTGTATAAAAATCATTCATTTATACACGTTGATGAATTTTCTCGGCATGAAAACTGATGCAGGGGGATCCGAGACAGATGATGCTGAGCTGTCAAATTGCACCTTGATGGCGCTGAGATACCATGAGTTGGCAGATCAGCGCAAAGACGAGAATTGATTGTGATATGTTCCTCATTGGGGCCGTTTTGAGTGCATTTCAGTCTTTTGGCCATAACTTTGGCTACGGGTGTCGGAATCGCACATAAGACCCCAATTCGGAAAGCTCTTTTCGGCACGCACGCCGTCCACATCAAGCATGGCTGCATGTGCTTTTTTTTTTTTACTTCAAATTCTGCTGTTTTCCCCTCTGAATCACTAGTTTTAGTTATTTTTTACTATTTATGGTAATATTTCGCTTGTCAGTTAGGAAGTCATTTTAAATCCGATTTGGGCTGGATTTTTTACAGATTGCTTATTTTATTTCGAATTTCAATTTAGAGTGATTTCTGAGATTTTGATATTTTTGGCAAAATTCGGATAAACACGATTTTTGGCTATAACAGTCTGGCTTGTGGACTGATTTTGATGATGGCTTGATTTTATAATATTCCGTTAAACCCTAGAGACTTTTCTCTCTAGTTTTGGGCGAATTTTCTCCTGTGAATCATCTGTTGGAACTAGCCTGCAGGATAATTGCTATCATGTCCGGCGTAAAAAACATCCTCAAAATAACCGGAAGAGATTTTTATTTTCCTTATAAGGTGGCATGATGTCCATCTTAATGCATAAAAATATATTTTATGCTAAATTTTATGCTCCCGACATTTCAGTAATTATTGTTCTATTTCAAGTTTGTTAAACTCATCATGCTTGGATTAGTCCTAGACTAGCCTCTTGGCCATCTATTATATTTTCAAACTCTTCAATGCTTGAGTTGTCTGAGTTGTATCTATAGTCTTTGTTTTGGGTTAGTGTGGCCCAAAATTATTATATTTTTGTGGTAAATAACCAAATTCTATACCCCAAGAAGAGAATGTTAATGGATTGGTGAGTGGTGGTTCAAAATGTCTAACATATTTTTTAATTTATTTTAGTATAAGATCATCCGGGGTTTTAGTTTTACAATATTGCTATTGAGAAGCTGCATTTGTCTTCCTCTCTGCATGGAAAAAGGACAACAACATCCTAGCACGCTAAGACCATCTAGCTCAAATCCCCAATCCGCGGTATATTATTTCAATTAATATATCAATAACATTAGAGTAGAGCTTCGTTGATATTTATTTTCAAAATACATCAATAATTTGACAAGTATTTCATTTTAGGACATACCATCAACTTCTCCGAACATCCCAATTCACAGTTACTATGGACCAGTACCTGCGTGGTCATCGGCCTTTCTTCCTACCAACCAATATCCAAGCAACCTACAAATGGTGGTGTCATGTTTTACGTAGATTTTTAATAAGTTGGTTTGTTTCAAGAGTTTAATTTCGTTTGTTTTTTACTTTTTTTCCAGCATGCTAGTTATCCATTTCTACATGGCATGAAAGGCCAGTTGTCGAACATCAATATAATTCAGGTTAGAAGCAGATTTCAGGGTACAGAGGATAATAGACCTGATGTTGGGGAAACCGAATCCCCATGTACATCTTCCAAAGTTGATGAAATTAATTCTGATAGACCAGACGCAGAAGAAACCGAATATGGCAGTGCCGGAACATCTAACAATGATGAGATGGATGGTTATCTTGAGCCAAAGTCGGGGATGGAGTTTAATTCCCTTGAAGATTTAATGAGTTACTATAAAGAATATGGTAAGAAATGCGGATTTGGGGTGATGACTAAAAGAAGTGAGAGGGGAGAGGATGACACTGTTAGATATGTCACCCTTTCCTGTGCCTGTGGTGGGAAGGCTCAAAATAGAATCTTGAATGTCGCCAACTCACGGCCGACAGGAAAGATGGAGTGTAAGGCAAAAATTAATGCCTTAAAAGCTGCTGATGGAAAGTTCAAGCTGACTACAGTTCACAATATCCACAACCACGACCTCAGTCCAAAGAAATCCCGCTTCTTTCGATGTAATAGAGAAGTGAGTGAATCTGTTAAAAGAGTGCTAGATACAAATGATTTGGCAGGCATCCGAATGAACAAGAGTTTCGGATCTCTTGTTCTAGGCACGGGTGGATTTGAAAACCTCCCGTTTTTTGAAAAAGATTGTCGTAACTACATTGACAAGGCTAGACATCTACGACTGGGCGCAGGTGGTGCTGGAGTACTTCGAGACTATTTTTTACGGATCCAATAGAAAAATCCGGGATTCTTTGCGTTGATGGACTTGGATGATGACGGGAGGCTAAAGAATGTATTTTGAGCAGATCCCCGTAGTAGAGCTGCGTACCAATATTTCGGTGATGTGGTAACCTTCGACACCACATACTTGACTAACCGATATGGGATGCCCTTTGCACTATTTGTTGGTGTTAACCACCATGGGTAGTCAATTCTGTTGAGAGCTGGCTTGATTTCATCTGAGGATACTGAGACCTTCGTGTGGTTATTCCAGACGTGGTTGCAGTGTATGGATGGTATAGCGCCAAAGGCTATTATCACTGACCAAGATAGGGCTATGAAAAATGCAATTGCAATTATTTTCTCAGAAAGCCGACATAGATTTTGCCTGTGGCATATCCTAAAGAAAGTCCCTGAAAAGCTTGGTTGTTATGGTTCCTACAAAAGTGGAATGAAAACTGCACTGATGAAATCTGTTTATGACACCCAAAGTCCGGGAGAGTTTGAAAAATGTTGGGATGAGTTGATCAGCATGTATAATTTGCATGATAATGTGTGGCTGCAGAGTTTATACACTGAGCGCGCCCATTGGGTACCGGCCTTCTTGAAAGAGGTTTTTTGGGCTGGAATGAGTACGACCCAGCGGAGCGAGAGCATGAATGCCTTTTTTGATGGTTACGTTCATGCTAAGACGAACTTGAAAGAGTTTGTGGATCAGTACGATAATGCCATGAAAAAGAAAATTGAGAACAAAAATGTGGCAGACTTCCACTCATTTAATCTCACAATTCCTTGCATCTCTAGATCGGCAATTGAAAAGAGATATCAAGATTTGTATACAAATGTTAAATTCAGGGAAGTTCAGAACCAACTTACCGGCATTATCGACCTGGACCCAGTTTTACATAGAAGAGAGGGTACAGTAAAGACCTATATGGTAGAGGATGAAGTCCGTGTTGAAGATTTCACTAAGCTGGTGACACACTCAGTAGATTTTAATCAGGAAGATGTAGTCGCCAAGTGTTCTTGTGGTTTATTTGAAATGAGGGGGATAGTGTGCCGGCACATCTTCGCCGTGTTCAAAACTAACGGGATTAAGACAATGCCTGATAGGTACATTTTGGATCGATGGCGGAAGGACATTAAAAGAAGATACACGTTAATTCACAGCAGCTACGATGCAGGCGAACAACGGGAAGATGCTAATAGATATTCGAGTCTGTTGAATATCTGTTATAAAATGATTACTTATGCAGTGGGTTCGAAAAACCACACTGAGGATGCAACAACTAAGTTGTATCAAAAGATTGACCTATATTCTGAAACCCAAGAACCCCCATCTCTGACTCAAAATTGTTTAAATGTTGGTGGCACGACAAAGGATGCAACTACAATTGGTAGTTCAACGCAAGTACTCAGTTCAAAGATTGTTTGAGGGAAAGGCAGACCTCCATCTCTAAGGAGAGCATCTAGGATAGAGAAAGACCTTCGAAAAGTTAAGGAGAAGACAAAGAAAGCGCAGGGAAAGGGAAAACGCAAACAGGTGCATTTATGGTCATATTACCTATGGGCATGGTTAAATTTTAAAAATGCTATATGACAGTTTGATTTGTATTTTATTAGCGAGATGGAGATGATACACCAGTTGTGGACACGTGCAGGAGGTTATTTGGCCCCTCCAAGTTGGACGTCTCCAATATTGGACACTTTCAAGTAAAATAAATATGTTTTTGTTTTTATAAGAATATACTTGAGTTATAAAATAAATAAGTTTTTTGAATATACTTGAGTTATTATTTGCTGCTGTGTTTTTTACGAGTTTTTATCATCAGGCTAATCCAGATAGCATACTAGAAGGTAACATGAGTGGAACCCAAGCCGAAGAAACAGTAAATCAAAGTCAACAAAGTGTACGTGGATCTGGATAGTTTATCGTTATTTTAATGACATTAGTCAACACCACATTAATATACAATGAGTTATTTTTTACAGATGCAATTTGGGTTGGATGGATCACAACCTGTGCACGTTGAGTTTGATGGATCACAACCACAGCAATGATATTGAGTATCTTTTGTGGTTGGTATTTTATAATATTTTTCTTATTCTTCTAGTTATTATTTCATTACACTGTGTTGGATCTCGTTATGGTTACATAGCAATTTTTTTAGTTTAAAGATGACAATTACGCAATTCTTACTTGAGGAATCTTTAATCTGGAAGGTATTTGTTATGGTAGATTCGAAAAACTTGTAATATTCATCGTATATATATTAAGTTCAAAAAATGAGGACCATATATCCAAAATTGAAAAAAACTACTTTGGTCCTTCCAATAAGTAATATAGTATTTAAATGTTGGAAAGATTGTTGCATTACACTGAATTTGTCATTGGCTTGACAGGACAAAGTGTCTGGATGATATTCATGCTAATGGATTTTGTTGGGAGCAGTTTTGAGGCCTCCCGTATTTCCAAAGTCACGTACAGGAGGGAGTTAGAAGCTGTTTTTTTGCTGCTTGGGAGGGGTTTTTAGGTTTCAGTAGTTTATGGCTTTTTTGTTGGAATTTATTCTGATGTATAGAGCAATTATGACAGTCACAAGATTTGTTGTTTGTTATGGTCATATATTGTGCCGAAACAACAAAGTGTGGTTTATAAGATTTTATTCTGCACAAGTGGTTTATGTGATTGTAATGACGTTAGAGACATTGTTGGTGTATATATAATAGAAAGGAGGGAGCAGCTGTTTATAATTCACAAGCTGTTTATATTATATGTTGTGTATGCGTGCATGGTTATGGATAGTTTACGTGTTGCTAGTTCGTGGATCAGTTTGGAATATGTTACAAGTTCTTTACTTTACATGGTTATTTGGACTGAATCTGAGTTGAGTTTGTTACAACCTATGCGTACTGCATCAACTCATGGAAATAAGAGGAGCTGTAATCTGGACTCAGTCCAAACTTTTACTCATTATTCATAAAGTAAAACTTTACATTACTTAAGAGGAGCTGGAAATAAAACTTTTACTTGCTATTCATAAAGTATTTACATTACTTACATCACACTTTCAAATGTCTCAACAACTCTAAAGTAACTGAATGGACAAATATTCAGTTCACACCAACTCCGTTCAACACCTTCAGGGAATAACCAAAACCAATTCACAGTTTCTATACTCCTTCCAACTCTAGAGTACAAGAGCTTACAAATATTCATGAGCCAAAATAATGTCATTTCCCAACATCATTTGCTTCATCATTCAAGGAATAAGCAAATATACAAACACCAAAATACATAAAGTCTGGAGTTCAAAACAGAAGCCAAAGTCCAACACAAAAACAGAGTACTAATGCAGCACCCCAATACATTCGGTTTAGTGATGCTAGACGCTTCCTTTCAGCGTCTTCTGCGTGACGCCCCAACTCCTTTTCGAGCTGAACCACTATCTTGCGAAGGTCAATTTCCCTCTTCTCGAGAAGCTCGACTATCTTCTCGAGATCTTTCTCCTTCCGTAGCAGCTCATCAATTCTTTCTCGAAGTTGGAGCTCAGTTACTTGATTAATATCTGCCCATTTAAAATACTTGCAGAATGGTAATCTCTGAGCATTAAAATTCAGAATATTAGTGAACAAAGTTCTAGATATGTTTAATGTACATTTAAAGAATGAGCTCCGTTACCTGTGTGTTGTAGTTTGGACACCCTAAGAAGGCTCGTCCCGGATTTTTTGCAGTAGTTGAGTATTTCAATGTGGGTTTGACCTCACAGAAGCACAGTAGTTGACTTGAGGTTTGTTTAGTAAAAGAAGAAGAAGACATTGATGATGATGATGACATTTCTAACATGAACCAAAATAACAATCAGGTCAAATAGAAGACAGGGAGAATATACACGTGTTGATTGGTGATTCAAGAAAACTGGGCACCAATGTAGCACCTAGCAGTAGCAGTACCAAGAGACTTTCAGTATGTGTTACAATATGATTAGGTTATCTACACAATATCCACACTTCAGTAACTCCGAACATTAGCACTCCCAACTAATCTCCATGAAAAAGTTTCACATATAATTTACAAAACAACATCACAAGCAAAGTCCCATTTTTCCACTATAGCATTTAGGGAAAACAGAATGTATTCCAGAAAGCCAACCACATTTACTATGCCACTTGATTAGACACAAGTCTAACCCCCATCATCCCTCAGAATCTAGTTCATACAAGTAGTACAACACATTTCAAGATAGAACATGAAATTAAACCTGTAACTCCTAGCAATAGCAGTACCAACACATTTCATAGCAAAATGAACCTCTACAATTAAATATGCATGGCCAATGTGTGCCTAACTCATACTGACTACAGCCGGTAATATCCGCCAGCACCGAGATGTTGCTTGTCACAAATTCTATGTTTTTTGAACTATCCTGCAAGATGTATGATCATATTAAAGCTTTACTCATAAAGCAAGAATGAGAACAATTAATATTGAAACTGTAAACCTCTGTGAATTAATATACATTGAAGAAGATGACAACTTACAGTCAAATGAGAATATGTATAAACCTGCAAGAACAATTGAAGGGAAGGGAATGATGAGGGTCGTCTCATATGAGTTCATTTTTTCATACCCTTGAACACATTTTGGTATTCAAATAAAATACAGAATTTTAAAACACTTACTTAATCTCTGTGGCATATGGCCCAAAATAATTATATTGACACCCATCCTCGGGACAACTAGCATTAATTATTCAATCATGATTAGCACAAGAGATAATTAATTTCATTATGATATTCAGTACCCAATTATCCAATCTAGTGAACATAACATGAGTTCCACTTAACGTAATTAGTCAATATATATAAGGAAATTATGCCTTAAAAAAATATTTACCAACATTAGAAGAACTTATTGATATTCCCCTTGCTCAAAGGTCCAATTGCACCAATGGTAGTCAAGAAAGACTCCAATTGCACCAATGTACATTAAAGAAAGAAACCAATGTAAAACAAAAGCAAAATCAATTAAAGTAACGTTTCTGGGCATAAATATAAACAATTTCAACAAAAAGTACCACAAATCAGAAACCTTATTAACTTAATTTAATAATTTTCCATATGCAAATAAATTACTGACCTTCACAATCAGATGACATTACCCCCCAAAGTTAAAAGTCTTCTTTTTTCTTTTCATCAGATATGAGCAAAACAGACACGGTCTAGACCACTACTTTTAATTCGAAGCTCTACAATTCCAATACACATGCCTCACACTCGAGGGCTCATCATATAGAATTTTAGAAACCATAAATAGGGGGATTCAGAGTGATTTTCGCCTCTGATTCATTCCTTTAATTTTTATATAGGAATCAGTCACCAAGTACATCAAAGTGAAATTCTTAATCAGAGCTCAAAAATATAAAATAAATATAAACAATCATTGCAATAACACAAAACCAAAACGCATTAAAAGGGAGAAAACTAACCTGATTGATGAGTATGGCAAATTAGGGTTAGGGTTTCGGTGCTCTGTGGGCTTCACATTTTAGATGTGGTGGAGAAGATAACAGGGCTTCGTGGCTCTGGTTAGTGGTTTCAAATCGGGTTTGTGGCTCTTCAGTAGGAGCACAAAACTTGGGTTTGTGGGTCTTGGGTTTGAGAAGAAGACGAAGACGAAGACCTTGGTGCCTACGGGGACTGCTATGTGGGCTTCAGCTTTCAGATCTGGTGGAGCAAACGAAAGGTCGCCGTGTTCTCAAATCGGAAAACACTTTTCTTCAGTACGTCTCCACAACGTCGGCCAGTTGTTGGGTCTTCGATATTCGGAGAAGATGAAGACAAAGAACAAAATATTTGGATGGAAGGCAGCAGCATTCTAAGGAAGACGATGGAAAACTGAGATGAGGGGAGGAGGGTCTTCGCGAGCGGGAGAAAGTGAAAGCCTTTTGGGAGAAATTGAAATGATGGATGTCAATCGAGTACGGGGGGTTATTGTTGTTTGGCCATTTCAAAACGACACCATTTTGGATATTAAGTTTGCCACGTAGGACACCGGTTCCGCGAGGGTTCCGCCAGCAGGTTGCAAGTAGACTTTTTGTTCTATTAATGCGTTACAAATTATATTAAAACTTTATTTTACAAAAAATGTGAAATTTGACCCGTGTCATTTAAGGGTGGCAATATGTTACACGACCGGCCCGTTAATCCAACACGAACACGATACAATAATAATGGGTTAGGGTTTAATCTTAATTAGTTCGAGTTAAAATGGGTTAACCTATTGAGACACGCTTGCTTAACGGGTTGATAACAGGTCAACCAGTTATGACACGTTCAGAAAGTTAAAGTTACAATTATACCATTCTACCTAAAAGTAAAATTGTTAGAATTCTAATTTCGAAATTTTTATTATTTGAATTGTAATTTTAGACTTGTAGTTAGTTTTATTTTTATAGATATTATAATTTTAACATTTACATAAAATTCTACTAAATTTAATCAAGTCAAATGAGTTAATTTCTAGCATATTCAACCCATTTATATAAACAGTTTGAAACGAGTTGTATTGTGTTGTATTAACCTGTTTCATAATATTTACTAATGGGTTAAAACGGGTTGACACGATATGACTCTTCATGTTAATGGGTCGTGTTAGGGTTTGAGATTTTGACACGATAAGTTAAACGGGTCGGGTTAAGGTTGACTTATATAATATAATATACATGCTTTGACACGACACAAATACGATCCGTTAACACAATTTGACACCTTAGTGTCACCTGCGGATTGGCTCTTGCTCGGGAACTTGGAAATAAAAAATTCTTATTTTTTTTATAATGTTTACCATAGGTCATATGGCTTCATTGACATGACACGATAAGTTAAACGAGTCGGGTTAAGGTTGATTTATATAATATAATATACATGCTTTGACACGACACAAATACGATCCGTTAACACAATTTGACACCCTAGTGTCACCTACGGATTGGCTCTTGCTCGGGAACTTGGAAAGAAAAAATTCTTATTTTTTTTATAATGTTTACCATTGGTCATATGGCTTCATTGACATGATACGAGTTCATGGACTCTTTGAAGAACTTTGCTTTCTCGGTAATTTTTGGAGGCAATACGATACTCGTCACCTAGGGATCGAGCTAGCTAGGCTGCATTTGATTTCTTCTTTCTTTTATCATTTTTATTCTTTAAATGTTTTTTCTCTTTTTGGATGCCTAAGCAAACATGAACTATGCTTGCTAATATTCGGAAAAGCGGCTGATTGTCCAACAATTAAATGTGCTACCCATCTCTTGCACGTCATGATTTCAATAATGAATTATTTGTGGTGATTTACGGGTCAGAAATATATATATATATATATGGCTAGAAATATTTTCGACAGGTTTATCTAATAGAAATTTGGCAAATTAAATAAATTAATACTTCATTTTCTTTGGATAAAACAGAGAAAAATTATACTCGAAGGTAGTGGTTTGGCCTGGGTAACCCTTAATTTTTTACCTAATGTGCATATACGCTCAAACCCAATCGACCGCCGCTTACAGTTTAGGGCCCTTTTGGGCCTTTATACCGGTCCAGTTATACTGCTGGGGAATTACACTCACAATTGTTCTTCCCTTTCGAGACATAGTACGAACAGTAATTTAATGTAGTTTATGTTCATTTAATTAATGTACTGTATTTCATTGCAGCATATGTTCTCTGGATGAGCATCAACCACCTCCAATGTCTAGTCCACCACAACTCCCTATGGAGTATGGAGAATGTAATTCAAATGGTTATATTAATATTTTTCTAATAAATTTGTTCAGTTTTTGAGATAATAAGTGATTTTTGTATAATATCAAGTAATAGTATTTGGATTCAAATGATCCGAGTTTTGCGCACATTTTTTGGCTTAAAATCTCAAGTTTCTTTCCTGATAGATGGGATCCACCTTATTTTTGGTCTTGCATGTGAGGAAAAATGCTAGAGAAGTAACAACAAATCAACCCCTTTTGAGCCATCTTATGAACCATTATGAATTCATTTGCCTTTATTTCTTAAAGGGAAAAAAAAGCTTCAAACTTTATACTATTTCTTCCTTTTATAAAGGTACAATAATATACATGGTAATTTTCTTATATAGAATAAGAAACTTCGCATATTGCGGCCCATGTTGATAAAGTTGGGCTCTTTGCTCTGTTAGAGTACTCTCATTAGCTTAGGGCTATAATATTATTACTAATTAACATATAATTGGTAGAATAGTAAAATATGATAAAATTAAATAAATAACAAATAAATATAATTGGATGTGAATGGAATAGACAAAGACAAATTCATGTCATATTAACTAAAACTTGGATTTTATTTTGGCTATTTCAATGAGAGTGCTTTTAGGTGGCTCTATTTATTTTCCAATTTTTTAAATAAAAAATTATATATGCAAGTTGCCGTTGAGTACACATCTTAATTTCATACAGTTAACGTAATAAAATTCAATTTTTAAAGAATTTAATTATTACTTATATATATATTAATGTTATTAATAGGCATTAATTATAAGTTATCCTAATATATGATGTGATCACAAAGTTATTACGACATTTCAAAATTGTAAACATAGATGCCATTTCAAACGTTTGGAGGGGTTTGCAAACTGACAAATGGAATGCCTAATAATATTCTCTTGCTAAATGGGCAGAGCAAAATTCTTTAGTCGGCTTTATTCAAACTCGATGCATAATCGTGATAGATATCAGGCCCAATGTGACTCTAAGATGCACCATCTCTTTGAACGTGATAATTAGTTTGATTTGGACTAGAAAAAAACCCACGTGGGTTTTTTGCAAACTACATATAATTAATTACCTCGAAGACTTCACTTGCTTTCATTACATATATAGAGTATATATGAGAATTTTTTTTTGTCGTCTAAACGACTTTCAGTTGAATCACCAAAAAGATCATTTGTAAAGCCGCAAATATGGGACAAAATATTGGATTGTAGGCTAACGATTGCTGAAAGATCTAGGCTTGGATAGCCAGGATAGACTATATATATATATATCTATATTATATCAGTTTGATTCGGTGACGTTTCATTAACATGCTTATCTACTCGTGGAATCATGCATTAATCTTTGTTATTCTGTAGTACACTCATCATCAACATGTAATGTCAAAGTGGGTAAACGGGCGCCATTTCTGAAGTTGTTAGGTCATTTTTTTTTAGGCAATTATGCTTTCAAGTTGTTGAAATTCCAAACATGCTGTTGTTCTGTCCCTTCCCAAATGGTTGTTTTGTGTCCAAGGCAATTATTCCTGGGTCTAGATCATCAAGGCAGCTTTCAGAATCGATCCATTCATCTAACAGATGATTTATGATATGTTTAGAGTTGACCTTAAAAAAAATTAACTTACCCCCCAACCCCACCAAAAAAAAAATATATATATATATATAGTACATAAATATTAAATTAAGCAGTGAATATTTTCTTTTGACTTTAGATTGATAATTATGGTACCGTTAGCATGAGCTATTTGGGTTCTTGCAGCATATAATTAATATATATAAGCCAGGATGCATGGCATTTAGCCATTTTCTTCATCTTAGAAGTAACAAAAGCCACCAGCTTATAAATATGTGTATAGGATCAATGAATATCGGCCATATAAAAAAAAAAAAAAACTAAAAACAATTCCATGTTTTGTTGTGTGCATTAGATCAGTACTGTTCTAGCAGACAATTCTATATGAAAAATGATAATAATGATTATGAGATCATGTGGACTAGTAGATTTCCAAAACATAAGTTACAAACTATATATATATATATGTGTGTGTTGTTCTTGTCTTCACATGAACTTAGATACTGTGAAAAAAAAAAGTCAATCGAATCTATCCAACCACTTCAACCAGCGAGCTAGCCCTGATCATTGAATATACTCGGAATAGTATCACATGCATGCAGAATGTTTACAAAGTAGATAGTATATATGCTTAAAGCCAGATCGATCGAGCTAGCTTAGGCTGAAAATGAAAGATCGAGATCATCAGCAGTACTCAGTCATTTGCACCAACAATGCCACATGATTTTGATTGCCACATGCATCGTTTCCCATAACTGAAAAGAATGGCAGAAAAAAAAAATATATATATATATATATATATATATATATATATCAAGTATATACTATTCAGTGCAAGAGTTTTCAGCTTCGTTGTAGTGCTCTAAATAGTGCGAGCGAGGTACTAATTATTCAACAATTAATTGGGTTGCTTAATGTGATAACGTATATGGATGATGGATCGGAGCAATTAATCATCATTGCTTGTGATAATTAATTCCAGAATTAATTTAGAATCATGACTGACTCCGCCCTCTAAAGATATATGTTGAACAACAAAACTCGATGCAAGTAGGTCCAAATACTAGACTAGTGATGTTCACATCATGATCATCATATTCTGAATATGAAATTGGTTTTGTCTGTTTAAAAATCCTTAAATTTGGAACTCTAGGTTTTTCCTGAGAAACTTCATCGAATATTAGAATGCACAAGCTGGTCTAAAGGGTTAGGTAGCTGTCTGCTATATGGGGATGCCAAGATTCTTCTGTTTTAGACCAAAAATTGTGCACCAATTTAATTTCTAGCTCCATAAAATTATAATTTATTTGGGCCACCAGGCAATCATTATTGAGTAATTTAATGATTAATCAACCTAATTAAATTCAATAATAATCTAGCTGCTAGCTATCAGAAGATGATCAGCCTGGCCTCCTCGAAGCTGATGATGATCATCCCCAGGTAAAAATTATTACCATCCACCATCTGGATGGTCTGATACGTTTGTTATTGGAAGTTACGGTGTAAATTCATGAACGCATGCATGCATACTCTCGTCGGTGGTCTCTTCTACAAAAACAAACAAAAAAACCTTGGCGCCATTAATGTTGCTTTTGCTCGCTGTTGGTCGCGGTGGTGCATTTTAATTTCCTGCAATCATAATAATGCTGAGCTATAATTAATGTTGTTGTTGACGCTGTTTTTGTTTTCTTTGATCAGTTGATTTGACGCTGAATTTTGAGGGACATTATGAGTGTAAACCGTAGTAGTTACTTATAAATAATTAGGTTGTCAAGATTGAGCGGATTTATATTATTAATAGCATCAAAATGGACCCTGGCAATAGATCCTTGTCTCTTAAAAGAGCTTAAATGTATGTTTTCATCTCTAACTAAGCAGCTTTAAATTTTGGTAATATATAATTATTTCCTGTCATAAAACAGAAAAGTAAAAATTCCTTCCTTTATTTTTTTAATTTCCACCAAGGAAGTTGTATATAGTTGACCCACATCTACAAAATTAATATTTCCTACAAAACAAAAAAGCTAATCGGATTCAATTAGCAATCATATGAGAGAGAGGGAGAGAGAGGGTGAGCATGGTGGAGTGATGATGAATGACCTCAATTGCAATAAGGAGAAGCCACGCTTTTGCATACAGCTCATGTAGAGCCCATTTGCACAGACAAGCATGTTGATAGGGGGGGGAAATGTATGTATATTGTTCTATATCTTTTAAGAATATATATAACGATCGAGGGAGATCTTTTCACACTCTCTTCAATAATAATTGAGAGCCTGTACCTTTGTATTCAATTAGTTCCCTTCTGGTTTCAAGTACCAATCGATCTGTTGCCCGAGTTTCCCTCAATTTGAGTACCAGTGGGGAAAGTGGTGATGATGACACAGCCATCAGCCATGATCACGCCTTCGTTTTCACACCAATATTACCTTTTTCTTCTCTTCTTCAATTCCTAGCATATCTTAAAACAAAATTTTCATATCTTATTATTGAAGAAAAAATGGCATTATTTTCATACAATTATATGGTTTTTAGAAGAATTAATTATTAACCAATTTATTCTCATATTTATTTTGTACGTGACATGACAATGTGACAAAGCTTTCTTGTCTTTTTCCTTGTTTGCTTGAACAACAACTCATTTACTTGAAAAATGAAAGATAATGTTGTGAACTGGGGTAGGGTCCATATATAGATAGCCAACTTGTAGCACTGGAGTTCTTGTGCATGCCAGACACTCGTCTGGTATTTTCATCAATACCACTCGTCTCTTTCGTATTTTTATCACTGTCTATAATTATATTTTTCACTCTTCTTAAAAAAAAAAAAAAAACACTTTCTGGCCGGTATATGCCAAAAACTTGGGACAGGAGTACTCGGTGTAGCTCCTTGCTTTTGCCTTTTAGCCATCAGATTCATGCTGCATGCATGCATTGGCACCCAAATTCCGCGCGCCTTCTATGATTAATTAGTTCGCCAGATCACCAACGAGTAAGGCCCCGAGCAACTAAATCCATCGAAGAGTAGCCATCTATCAATCAGTACTTGTCTATATATTGGGTTTTTGGCCCTTTTCGACATTTTTTTCTCGGTTAATTAAGAAGCCTACTAACATACTTTATTCAGACTTTTTGACTCTGCTCTCAACATTTAAATTCCAAAGCTATTATTCACTAGAAATTGTAGAACCGTACATTGGCAGTTATTTAAAATACTTTGAAAACCTATATGTAATTTTTCACTTCTATTGCATGTTCTCTTTATGTCGACCCTTCTATCTTATATAAAATTCAGACACATGAGATAGAAAGGTACAAAAACAATGGTAAAATGTAAGAACTCCATGCACATACTAATGCTAAAAGCGAATATTTTGGAACAAACGATCTTTTGAGATCTTCCCAATTCTACCAGATCGACTAGCTACCACCACTAATCATTAAGAATAGTAGGAAAGAAAGGAGGGATCTTGTGAAAAAAGAAGAGAAAGTAACATATCTAAAGATGATCAGGAAAAAAAAAATCCCACAACAGTTGCAAAGTTTCTCTTTCACACGAAAAAAAGTTAGTGAAAAGTGGGAGCAAGTGGCGTAGGAGAAAGGCAGAGTGGAGGCATACCAGTACAATCATGATCATTATAGTTAGGAGCAGACTCTAATGGGTTGGAGCCACCGTAGCCTCTACTGACCTTTTTTCATCTTTATCAACGTTTTTATATAATGGATATATTAAAATTTTATAAAAGCCTCGGCTACGTACAACCCCACCGATCTTCCCCATGTGTTGCGCAAAATATATAGCACCCAATGATCTTTAAAGAATCGTGGGCTGCTGAATGCTATAGAGTAAGAAATTAGCTCATGCGTACGGAAGTATTTTCAATTGTGATAAAGATAATTCATCACTGATTAGGAAATGCTAAGGTGGCCGGTGGGGGTCTTTGTTGAATGGGCCACTATATATAATAGCTAGTTTTATCTTTTAGACCAGAATTAATATGGGTTTAATTTACATCATCATCATCATTGACTTGGAGGGATCGCTCGCTCCATCTTCAGCTTGGTCTTTTTCGTTTGGACCACGAACTACTAACCATTAGACTTGAGAAAAGAAGTTAGCATGCGATTGATTTCGATAAATTTAGACAAAAAGTAAAGAAAATTTAACCAAAAGGTATCCTCTAGCTCTAGTACTAGTTTTCCTTTTCGCATTCCGGACATGCGCGCATTAGATACCACTAAAGAAATTCTCAGCACTGTGCATGCATTAATTGCTAGTCTAGACGACTGATCTATCAATTCAACCTCATCAATTAATTATCCAAGTTTTGATTTCAAAGTGTTTTCTAAATATTCAAAGTATTTCAAGTTTTCGTGAGGTTTATAAGCAATCTTTATATATATATAAATTATATTTGATACGCAACGGGCTGCATCGATCTTTCTATAGGCATGCAGTTAGTGTTCAAAATATTTCAAACAAATTAACAACGTACATGAGTTGATTTGATTTTAGAATCGCGAACGTTCAATCGTAGCGTGTCTTTCATGCACGTCGTGAATCAAGGATCTGTTGAATTTCTTATTGATCATAATGTACCTAGCGATATATTGTTTACCAACGATTAAAAAAAACAACAATTATGGTAATGTACCCCTTGCTCCCTATGCTCTCTACTACCCAAAAAGGCTACGTACCATAGATTTTCACCATCAATAAAGGTTTTAAAGTCACGAGTCAAAAGTAGCATCCTCCAAAGTCGCACTCACTCATAGGCAGACACATTCATCTGCCTCTATGATAGAGAGGCAGCAGGCAAGAAGCAATCTTTCTTGAAAACCAAGACTCTATTGCCGGCAGGCGTGCATGCATGGCATGGAGGTCTGGTTAGAGGCAAATCTGCGCATTTGAGCGCCCTCTCTTCGCATGCAAGCCTGCATACATGAGGCCAGGATCTTCAATATATAGTCCCACCTAACCTCTCGATCGAGTTTACATGACCCTCTGCCACACATGGTCTCTGGTAATTATATATATATATATATATATATATATATATTTATACTTTTTCTCAGCGTGCACGTTTCCCAATTGTATTGGTCATGGGTTGGCACGCAGAGGTAGATACGACTACTAATTGGGTTGTGTGGGACCTGATTGTAGGCCATGCGACGTGCGATGAGTCTTGTGACTGTCTTGAATTCGAACACCAACCCGTTGTCAACGTTGGATTAATGCCGTTTTCTACACCTTAAATTCACGTAAGTCTAGTACTGTGGACCAGCAGCTTCATCGAAAAGTTGCACAGGTCTAGAGACTATAACTAAGGACATCAACCCATATCGACCACATATATATAACATGCAGTGTAATTTAAAGAGTTTCAACTTCTATTAATTGTGCAATAAGAATGATCTTGATTAATAATAATCCACGTACGCGAAAGGTCCTAGTACATACATATATATATATATATATATATATATCTATATTTATATATCACCTTATAAACGTCTTTTCTGCAATATATTAGAATAAAGCTATCTTATATAAATAATTAGGAGATGTTTTTCTTTGTTGGATTTATAATTAATGTTGTACTTTGTATTTAATGCATCTTAATTACATTAGACATCAGAGTCAACATGATGATTTGTGAGGACGTGGCATATTAACGAAACCAAAACAAATGTGCAAGGTGAATTCAGAGGGCTCAACAATGAATGCGCGCGAGCTAGCCTTACTATTTCCCAAAGAGTCAAGATTAATTCCATGCATGCTTGACACTTGGTATTTATAAGTATCTGATGATCAATTATTTCCAGCCATTCAATTATAAGAATATTGTACATTACATGGAATTAGGTTACGTTACGTGCAGTAGTACATGGGTTTGAAACAGGGCTCCGCGTACGTACGCCAACCTCCAATATTTGAATCTGACGGCCTATTCAAACAGCATTGGTGCGATATATTTTTTGGAGACTCCTATTAAATTATTCGATCTGCAGGTACATTATTTATTACGAGATTTACCATAATTATGAGAAAAATTAAATGTAAATAATTTTTTTTTACCATTTAATATGACAAATTATCTCTAATTAATAATGTGTTGATCGTGTGTTAATTAACGATCGAGATCATCAAGACTTATAAATATATATATATATTTTTTATTTTCTAAATAAAAAAATGAGTGGTAATTTCCATCTATCATTCTCAGAAATCATTATACTTGGACTTGAAGTCTAGATACCGTGATCTTTTTGTTGCACATGATCACGAAATTGGCTTTTAAGATAGACAGATTAATTAGTGGAAGAGTTGGTGGTCTTCCATTTATAGCCATGAAGAGAGTATATAGCATATATGCATGTCCAAAATTTTGAACGTACGAAGGTAACATGTAACGTGTGTGTGGCATAAGGTAGCCAACATGGAAAAGAAAGAAAATAATTCTGAGCAGCACCATTTCGATCAATCATTTAAGCATCCAATAGTCTGTGCAAAGTCGGACTTTAATTCTTTTGTAGGTTCCACTGATTTTCCTAGGAATTTTGCTTCTAAAAGTTGGCAGAATATATTGTTCATGGACCCTTTGATCTCAGCAAATATAACTTTTCATGTGCACATATATATATCTATGTCATCCGAGATAATGCTGACCCCTTTATTACCTTCTTCTTTTTTGAAAAACACAAAATTTACTGTAGGGTGGATTTATTACAAATGAAAATAAGAACATTCGAATGGACGGTGAAAGAATATGGTACAAGAAGTGCGTTGGCATCATTAATAATATTGAGACTATTAAGGGTGAAAACCAACGCCTTGGGGACGGTTTTTTGGGCAAAACTGATGCCGACCAACTAGAGGAAAAATGGTGGAGCAATCAATCGTAACCAGTCGATGGAGAGGAGAAAAACAGACCGTATCAACTCCGGCAATTCAGGATTTGTTCTCAATTTTCTCTAGCAGCGATGATTGTCTGAGAGAGTAGAGAGAGAGAGAGAGGATGCAAGAAATGGAAAACACATTGAGTAAAAAGAAAGGTTGAAGAATACTTCATTAATTGGAAACGACGCAGTTTGGTTTTAAATCAAACGATATTGTTTTACTTATTTTTTGTTTTATACGTAATGGATAAAATGATGCTAGCGTCATTTCAATTGTGTTTAAAACACAACTGATGGCATAAAACGGCGTAATTCCAACTTAAGTGGAACGCGTCGTTTTAAAAACATATAATTTAAAAAACATAATGTTATAAGGCATTAGTTGGCTCAATGGTTTGAATCGACCTCAAACCGCGAACAAACCGACACTTATCAATTTTGTGAAAAATATGCCGCCCGCCGACCCGTCCCTTGTCAGTTTCAGCCGATTCCAATCTCCATTAGCTGGTTTGTGTTAGTCATGGCTGGTGTAGCTGTTTTTTCTTCATCCCTAGAGACTAGTATATCAATGTATTACATAAACATCGTACACATCTTTTAAAATAAATAATAAATTTTATTATATTTATTTATTTTTTAAAATATATATATATATGATATTTTCACAAAATATAATTATAAATATTATTTCAATATTAATGCCTGTATAAATTAAAGAGTCATCTGTCCTCGTCGAGTCTTCTAACGGATGCAAGCTTTTTTAGTTTTTTTTGACTGATGATAACATAAATAAATACACGTCTGTATTGATAGCAAAACATAAACGCACCTGATGATCATCTATGACCTGACTTTGCCAACACGTCGGGGGATTTATCGAGGCCAGCAAGAGTGAGCTTTTATTTTTGTCCTGTTTTCTCTCCCGTGAAGTTCCTTCAATTCACCCACCCACCTACCTATATTGAATAAAGTGTAACCACATTGAGTTGGTTTAACCCATTTCTAGTATGGTACTCCTTTTGAAGCAGAAGCTTTCGGCCTGGTAACTGCAGCTATCTTCTGCAGGAATTTGGGTCTACACCAAGTCATCATGGAAGGGGATTCTAAACAAGTCATCAACCTTCTTCTGGATAAATATAAGAACTGGAGTCTGTGTGGTTTACTAGTGGAAGATGCTAAGTACATTCTAGATTGTAATGGCTATTGGCAAGCTAACCATATCTATCGGGAAGCCAACATGGCAGCCCACACCTTAGCTAAATCAGCTTTATGTTTAAACCAAGATGTATACGATGTTGAAGAATGTCCTTCTTACATTCTATCAATTGTATCTTCTGAGCTGTTATCAGCGTGATTAATGATATCTGTTGTCCTTTTCTCAAAAAAAAAAAAACCCATTTCTAGTACGACTAATGATACGGGTCATTCCCCTTTATAATCCATATATAATTAATGTTCTTTTTAAATTCCAATGCATCAAATCAAAAGAAAATATTAATAAATATTTTTTTATAATTATTATTTTATTTTATAGTTATATAAAAATTGTGATTGAGTTATATATACTTTTACCATTTATCCGATTACAAAAAGTTAAGAGATGTTTTCTAATGGACTTTATTTTTTTTAAAATAATTACGTAATATCTATATATTTTAAGACTATATATATAGATATTCTTTTTCGTACTATTTTAAATATGATATATACAATAAATTTTACACTTTATATATGAAAACTAAATTTCTATATAAAGATGTGAACATTCTCATTTTATCATAAAATATTATATTAATTATTTATATAGGTGCGGTCTAGGAGATTATCTAGTTGTTAATTCTTATTAATTAAAATATATAATATCTGCTAAACTAATCAATAAAGACAATATAATTCAACTTAAAATATAAAAATTGTCATATTCAAAGGAAAAAGATAGGGATCTTGTTGGGAGCTCCTACGCTTTTTTTAAAGTTTTTTATTTAATAATTAAGAAAATATTATTAATAATATTATAAATTTAAAAAAATATATTTAAGAGTGTTAAAATAAATAACGTGAAAAAAAGACAAAAAAAAAAAAAATTCAAATAACCTAGCGGTGGCCAGCGGTGCGTGTAGACCCACCCATATTCAAATCGTACTCCGGGGCTCTTGAGAGAGAGAGAGAGAGAGGGGGAAAGAGGAAAGAAACAAGCTGGGCAACATTATCAAATGTCGAAAGAGGGGGGAAGGGTCAAGGGGGACTGGGTGTGTGTACTGGAGTGGCAGCGATTGACTAGGCGTAACGTAACCCATCAACACACCAAACAAAATCCTGACCAGTTTGCCGTGGCTCGTGTCTGGTTCTGTGGCCTGAAAACCCTACTAGTTTTGGGTTAAACTAATAAAATGTCTGAATTAACATACAAACAAACAAACTCGGTCGTGGAGTTTAGTGTGGGATTCGTACCCATTGAACTTATCGGAAAAAAAAAAAAGGAAAATTTTGGGTCCAGTCTGACAGATTTCACTGCTATTCTTTGACTATCTTTGGGCAACCATCCACGAGATGCATCTTTATGCGTCTATATCTTCCCCCATCCAAAACCCAACGCCCTTTTCTGTTCCTAAAGTTGTCACCATGGCCGGTACTGCCAAAACTGTCAATGTCTTCCTCTGCAACTTCACGTAGCTTACGCACTACAACTGAAATCTGTCCCTCAAAATCTCTCACTAGTTTAACAAAATAAATAAAAGAAACATTTTTTATAAATTCTAATTACATAAATTTTACACAAATTTTTATAAAAATATAGATATTATCTTTAAAAAAAATTATTTTTTTAATGTGATATATTATTTTACAAAAGAGATACACAAAATTTGTTTATTTACAACTCGTTCCTAACATTACTCAACAAATAATGAAAATGATTACACGTAATGGGATCAAATGGCAGCATACACGCGATACTGATAGATCTAATTTTCGAATGCTGTTGGATTACACCTCTCCCTATCATACAGTGCAGCCTGCAGGTGATTAATTAAGATTTCATTTTGATAGTGAATTAATATGAGATGAATTGAGATAAAAGTTAAAAGTTTAATAAAATATTATATAATATTATTTTTAATATTATTATTATTTTGTGATTTAAAAAAATTAAATTATTTTTTATATTTTATATAAATAATTAAAAAAATTATAATAATAAAATGAGATAAAATGAAATATTTCGTATATTCAAACCGAATACTTTAACTTAATGATCAACTCGAGAGTTAGAAAAATGGTTGGATAATTTAAAATATGAGAATTGATCCGTACAAATTAAAAAAAAAAACAAGTTTCGTACATTATAAAATAATTAATCACACTTTAAAAAAAATGTAAATAATTTTTTTTTTGGAAGTGAGAGCAGGGGTGAAATTTGTCTATCTGATATTTGTAGGTAGCTAACATTACTCTTAAAATATATATCTCTTCGATTAAAAAATTAATAATATAGTTTTTTTTTTTTGGAACTTGAATCTCTGACCACCAATTGATATCTTATCCTCACGGTCAAATGTTATAAACTTCGGATAACAACAAATAAAACAGAAATCGGCTTTTCAAGAAGAGGGTTTTAAGTTATCTTTCCTCGAATTAAAACGACCAAAAACTGATAAACAGCACACTTACAAACTTCTGCAAACAATTAATGATTTTAGATTTTATTTTGGCCATTGATTGCAAGCTCTCTCTCTCTCTCTCTATATATATATATAGATTACCCGTTCATACTAATTCATGTTATGTCCATTCAACTTAGGCATACGTTAAAGGCACACTGTTTTTTGAGCCATGACGTGTTTGCTTGGCATACTCCAATTATATCATGCCTATGGGAGTTGGCAGAAACAAGCAGAGATCACGCTTTTGATCAGTCTCAACACTGAACGCGCGCTTGGTGCGATCACAAGCATGCATTTCATGAAGATGTCACATTTTCTTTGCTGCTATAATATTTTTTTAAGGGAATTCTTGCGTACGTAGAGTTCAAAATAGAAGCTAATTCCAATGCTTCAACGCACTATTTCCATGAAGAGTTACTGTAGATTACTCGCAGTACTACTGCACGTAGTAAAATTAATTTAAACAGGACAATGCTAGCTACTCACCGCCAGCGTGTACCGTTGGGTGTGCTAGTAGTATATTTATTTATTTTTAAATATTTTTAACTATTTTAAAAAAAATATAAATTTATTAATAATTACCTTTTTAATCATTAAATAAAAAATAAAAAACATAAATAGTCCAAATGAGAATGCAAAACATGAAATTACAAAATAGCATTTTCAATTTAAATATACCAATAGACAACCTTTTTCGTGAAAAAATATGGCTTAAAAGCCAGCATATGCTATCCAAATGCGAGTCATCGAGTTATAGTCAAAAGTATCAAAATTGGTTTGCATTGGAAAAGCCTGGCCTGAACATCTTTGAACTACAATATTTCTATCTATTTTTCCAAATTTGATCAGTCACTATTCATCTTTCAAACATTCTTTTATTGATTAAAATATTATCAAATGTATTTGTTGGATAATTAAGTTAAGAATAAAATAGTTGAGAAATAATAATTTGAGTAAAAATTAAAGTATTAATTAATATATGAAGAGTATGCAAAATATTAAAAAAAAATTAAATTTAAAAAATTATTATTAAAATATATAATATTATATTATTATTTAAACTTTAGGATACCTCTAGTCCAATGTAAATTAATATTTTTATTAATTTTGAACTTAGTTAAAAACTCCAATTTTTGTCCAATTTTAGAATTGATAATAGCTAATGCATTGGCATTGGTGGAAATCAGTTCAAATCTTAATTTTTCCGTTATGCATGCATGGCTTTAGCTTCCACGAAATCTCCCACCTTCGAAGTGACATGGACTATGCAGTGTTTTGGCTTTGAATCCCTATTCAACAGTACTTATGGTACCGTTTCGTAGCTTCTCCGAAGGTCCGAAAGTGTCTGCCACAGCCGCTAGCAGCTGCAGCCTGCCTGCCTCGAAATATAACCGTCGGACATGCCAAAGTATTCAAGCTGCTTCAGCCTATTGAGCCTGCGCACACAACATTGCATGCATGCTTTTCACTTTTATGCATGTATATGCAATTAAACGTGCGTGATGTATCTTAAATTCTTAATCCACTTTATAAAAAAAAAGAAGAAAAGTAGGGGTGTAAAACAAAACCGGTAAACTAGACCGGAACGGATCAAACTGGTGGCATCGATCTGGTCCCGAGGTTGGTTCGGTCCGGTACTAGTTTTAGTTTTTTTAAAACCGGTCAAAATTGGTTTTGTTTCAATTTTTTTAAAAAAAAAATCGAACCGGACCGGACCGATTTATATATATATTTTAAATTTTTATATTGTATATAATATTTATATATAATCTATAACTATATATAAAATAATTTTGTATTATATGATAAATTACTAATTAATATAACATTAAATTTTAAAATCTTATCTCATTTTGCTTATTGTATTAATAGTTATACTAATACTATATCATTATATATTATAATATATCATTATAGTCTATAATACTATAATGATAATATATTGTAGTATATTATAAAAAAATTTGTTTTTAAAACATTTAAATTCTTTTTAGAACCATCCTTCTTAGAAGCATAATGATTCTCAAGAAAATCAAAGAATAAGATGTGTTTGTTTATTGAAACCATCTTATTCATCCATTTTCTTCGAATCCTCTGTTTCTCAGAAGATGAATAAATCTCGCAATAAGATTTTCTCTTATTACGGTTTTCTTTAGATTTAAACTCAGCAAGTAAAGAAGCTAAGTCAATAGAATCATGCGTTAGTGTTTCATGATCAAGATAATTCGTCCTACCCATCATACATAACTGATGATGAATTGGAGCGACCATATCAGAAGCGGTAGGGGACAAAGAATTGTCCTCTTCCTCTTGTGCTTCTTCCTGTATGGATTTATCTTTTGCAGAATACATGGCAGAAGTAACCTGGGACTGAGTTGAAATCCCTTTCAACTTAAGATCCCTTAGATCTTGGTTATTTGGAGTAACAGTATGTTGAAACTCCTGGATAATGACCGGACGAGAAGAACGTTGTTCTTCCAGATATCTGTTGATATTCGCATCTCGAATACCTGGGTCCGAACTGACAGAGGATCTAGATCCAGCGAAAGAATTTCTTCTTCCATTAGAACTAGATGTATCAAAGGATATCTTTACAGTTCCATCCATGAACTGCTTGATATAACTAAGATCTTCCTTAGGTTGAATTGCCACTGGTGGCAGCTCTTCCTTAAGGGTCCATTATGTTGGAAGTTGGATATCCTTCCAATAGAGTTTCTTGGGAGTTCTGATGTTAGCGTTCTCAGTAGAACTACACATCAATAAAGTCTCATTTTTAGGAGACTTAATTTTAGCCCTTGTCTCAAGGCTAGAACTCAAAACTCT